>OY757922.1:40539704-40808432 GCA_963585895.1 Sepioteuthis lessoniana | reverse complement strand
ACACAATTTAAGTTTTTGACCTGGTCTGCCATAGAGACGTTGAACACTTTTTTTATACACTTTTCTTATTTGTGTTATATATATATATATATGTAAATGTAAGTAAATAAGGGAAAAGAATCCGACTATATGGAGAAAAAGAAAATAATCCAAAGTGAAGAATTTAATGTGACTTTCTTTCACATTAATTTCTTTACTTTGGATTACTTTGTTTTTCAATTTTTCTCCATATGTATGTATGTATAAAAGTAAAAACTTGATGTAGCATCTTGTCTTACATGTATCCAACCCTTTCTTGATATTCCTGTATATTTTGTTTATTAAGGATACCATGACATTTTGAAATATCTCCTTGAGAAATGCTCTGATCCTAACAAAGCCGATATGTACAAGAAGACTCCTCTGCATATAGCGTCCCTCCAGGATGACCGAAAGGCTGCTGAATTGCTAGTAACTGGTAAGGAATGTTTTTATGCAACAGTTTATTTTATGCAGACTGTACATCCATCTGAATTGTTAAAGTACCACTTCATTACTTGTCAGAGATTTTTCAATACCTTAAGAATATAATAGATAGAAAACAGTGATTTTGTTTATTTATTTTTTGGTAATCTCATCAAAATATGATGGTCATGAAATTTGTTGAGCTTGAACTACAGATCAAAACTGGCCTTTTGCTTGACCAACATACTTAACCTACTTATAGATTTTTTTGTTAAATGGCTTGTCAACCTTCATGGTTTATTTAATGCCAAAGACATTCTTGTAGAAGAACAGTAGTAGTATTATTTAACCCATATCTATGAGGATAAGGGACTTATACTTTTCCTAAGGTTATTAGTTTGAAAGGGAACACAATAGTAGGACTAAAGTTTGAACTTACTTATGATATTGCAGTCCAGTATGTTAACCACTACACCATAGGGATTCTTCACAATGTCTGTTGTTTTCAAAAAATACAATTATTTTATTGTATGTTCAACATTTATTATATGAAATGAAAATATCCTAAAGACTGCAAAATGATGGTAAAAACTAACTACAACTGTTAGTGTTAACAATTGAATGATTGAGGGATTTTAATGGCATGTCAACCCTTCTAGAGTTATTTTATGCATAGAGGTTAGGGAACTGTGTTTATTGCCTATTCATATTTTTTGTTTAGTTGTTTCTTAAGAGTATTTTTTGCACACATGCCAAGAATTCCTATCTAGTAAAATAATGTGCACTCAGTTGTATGGTTTTAAATATTCCTAACTTATTTATATGCAGTAAATACATGCATACAATATATATATATATATATATATATAATTTATACACAATTATGTGGTTTCAAGTAATTATTTCTATTTAATAATAATCATTTGTCTGCACACAGTTTTATAGACTCAAGTAACTAATAATAATCCTTGGTAAACAATTATAATTTCAAGTAACTATTCTTACTACAAATAATTTAGTTATATGGTATCATATGATAAAATATCACAATGGACAATGTAAAAGTGCTTGGTAAGGCCCAAATTGAAAAACACTTCTTTTAAAGCCTGATCTCATATGAAAATTACAGAAGAAGCAAAGGCAATACTCTGTCTCTTTTGTGATAATCCAAGCATGCTTAAATCTTTGTAGAAGGCATGAACCAATGCTTCTCTATGTCATTTTGCCTGTGACAAAGATGAATGTTAGTTGCTTTTTAAAGATAAAACAAAGATGATAAAATCAAGGGTTGTTAGTGTCAACAATTGTTGAGGTATTTAATGATCAGTTCTATTTCTCTTTTTCTCTTTTTCATATATTTCTATATGGAGGTGCCCGTGGTGTAATGATTATCGTCGTAGGAATTGGACACGGCGATACGAGTTCAAATCTTGGACGAGACTGATTGCATTTCACATAGCACTAATACCCTTGGGAAAGGTATGAATCCAATTATTCTCCCTCCAGCTATGGATAAATAGTAGGACAGACTAGGTTCTTTAGCCTTGGTGAGGCAACTAGTCTAAGAGAAGGAAAACTCTGAATTCAAACCTGTTAAACTCCGCTTAAAAATTGACCTTGTGTCATATCCTGCCCGAGCGGAGGGGTTGGGTAAATAGGATCAGTTCTATTTCTAACAATTCAATTTAGCCTAAGTCAGCAAAGTTAAATGGTTGCAAGTATTACTATGTATCATTAACAATTCAGTTAAACATCTATCATTTGTTTACACACAGTTAAATGATCAAAAAGTTCTATTTCAAACAATTCAATTTAGCATAAGTCATTTATTTGCACTCAGTTTAAATACATATTGTGTGTGTATATATATATATATATAATGATATTGTGTGTGTGTGTGTGTGTATGTGTATATATATATATATATATATATACACACACTGTATATGTTTTATTGCCCGGTTGGCTAGGGCTGTAGAATACACTGACTGCTTGTCTACTGAGAGGTAAGACACCCTCAATAGGTGTCCTTGATATGACACTAAACAATCTGATGGTGAGGTTCTAGTAATACTGGAGCTTTGGGGAATGCGGAGTACTCCTTCATTTCCATCATTCCTAGGTCCACTCTAGCCTGGAGTGGTAGCACTTGATAGGGTCCTATCTATAGGTCAAATAGAACTAAACTGTGTCCTTATGCTAAACTTATGTTTGAAATAGAACTTTTTTGACATTTAACTGTGTGTAAACAAAAATCTGTCCTTTGAACTGTTTGAAACTTTTATTAAAATTACTTAGTTTGGCATTAAATGACCCAGAAAAGGTTGATATGCTGTGAAACAACCAACCAAACCTAGTATATATGTTTTATATATATATATATATATATATATATATACATATATATAAAAAAAGTAAAGTTAGCGATTGTAGTTGAGGGTGACCTGAAGGCTTCCTTTTCATTAGCTACTACACTGAGAAGTCGGGGAGGGTGCTAATCCTTTCTCTGTATTTCTCCACTTTACCCTAGATCCATACCTTATAATGCTGTGTGTTAATCTAGGCGACATCAAGTACCGTTTTTTTTGAGTCTTCGGCATGAACTCGCTCTTCCAGGACACTCACTAGGCCAATATATATATATATGTGAATATGTTATAAATTTCATATATATATATATATATATATATATATATATATATATATTATGTATTCATACTATATATGTTAATACATATGTATATATATTGTATATGTTAATATATATTATGTATATATATTATATATTGTGACTATGAAATACAACACCCTTATACATTCTCTATGGGTGTGAGGAGGATGTGTGGAGATAGTAGTCGGCAAGGCAGGGGAAGATCTAAGCATTATGAACGCTGCCACTCTTTAACTCTCTCTATTGACACTAGGAGAAATAGTCATGCAAGAACCTTACTCGCTATTGAATATATATGTGTCAGTGGAGAGACCCAGACAGCTACTGTGATTGAGGCAAGGAAGTAAACTGCCAAAAAAGCTAACATGTGACTATTTTTCAAACAACGGAAAATAGTTAGTTGCGGTTTATTCTTGGAAAGGAGAAGATGGAAGCAGAGAGGTAATTTACTAAGCTTTTTGGCTTAGATGTAGCACAAGGCCGCATGAATGGGGCACCCAATGAGAATCGAACTCACTCATGTAGGTTTGCTAGTCTAACATGCTAACCATTACACCACCCGAGGTGCCCATGGAAGCAGAGAGGAATGAAAGAAAATTACTTCTCCTTGAATAAATTCACACTCTGGGGTTAGGGAGCCTCATTAGTTAAAATACCCAAAATTGATCAGTCCATGAGAAGAAATAAAAGGGAAACCTTGGTACATTTTGATCTTATCTGAAGTAAGATGCGTGTCTATCTATTAATGCGGTTATGAGAGCCCATAGATAAAAGAAATGAGAGAAAGAAAAGATTAGAAGTCAAGCAAGCAACTTCTTTGAAATCCCAAGTAAGTGAATCTGTAATTGAAATACATTTAAGTTTCTCTTGTTATATTCATATTGATGTGAATAGAGGGAGGCAGAGAGGAAAAGATCTCTGATCAAAGAACCTCTTTGATTGAACCAGAAAGCCGAGAATGAGAACTTTTATCATCATCCTTTTTAAGAATAATTTCCTCTTTCTTTATATAGAATAATTTCCTCTTTCTTTATATAGAATAATTTCCTCTTTCTTTGTATAGAACTGTATTATTGATAACTTGTTGATCTCTGATAAGAAAAGAGAGAAAGGAAGAAGGAATACTCCCTAAATGATAAAGCCTGGGACTTGATATTCCATTACTTGGACCTGAAACCTGAGAAGTTGGACAGTATCTATTGTGTTGAGAAACTGGACTTTTTCTTTCTTTCTTGTAAATGACAATTTTCTTCATTTCTGTCTTTTGAATGAGTTATTTTGTTTAATAAAAGAATATTTATATTTTGGATTTGATTCAATCAGCATGGCAGTCTGGATTTATTCTTTCAATGTTGAATGTTGTATTTGTTGAAGGCCTTGTATTTGAGGAGGTAAAGCTAGCCAGTTAGCTGTATTTAATTTTACTCTTCTAACTATAACTTGCTAGAGGCTTTAAAATGTGGATCAGCTAGGAGTTGGTGATATCTGTCATTATTAAATAGCATTGACAATCCACAGCCTACCTATATGTCCGGCTTTAACTGGTGGACTTGGTGGGAATGGATTGAACCCTGCAAGTCCACTGGGCATATGGCGGCGTAGCAATATATATATATATATATATATATATATATATATATATATATAAATTGCTATTATGTATTTATATATACATACATTATAGACATGATATGACAGCCTGAGATAGATAATAAACATCCATTGATATTAATGAACTGAGATAAATAGATATATGAACTGAATGAGATAGATAGATATGAATGAGCTGTTAGATTGTAAACATAGATAGGAATGAACTGAGATAGATAATAAACAGGTATAGGTAGATATGAACAGACTCAGATACAAATAGACTGAGATAGATAGATAAATATATAGATAATAAACAGATATAGATCGAACTGAATGTATTGAGATCAATTGATAAAGATGTCTGAGATAATAAACAGAGACAGATGTACGAACAGTATAAATGGGCATTGTAATTGTACTAATCATAATTTCTCACATTATTAAAATATTGCAAAACTTTTGATGTGGCCTAGTAAAGTTATCTTTTCATTTTTTTAATCTTAGTCACTTATCTTCTCTTTCAGCTGGTGCATCTTTGCATCTCCGGGATGACCATAATTACACAGCTGTCCAAGTGGCTTTGAAGTCTGGAAGTGCAGAAGTCCTTGAGTATTTCTTGACCATTGGTGTTGATTTGTGTCACAAAGATGCTTTAGGCTCGGAAAGGTTCATTAATTTAATACATTGAATTTTGTTCTCATTTTTTCTGTTTGTCTTTCTTTTTTAATTGTTAATATTAAACATTGATCAGATATATTGTTTGTAAGATAATATGATAGAGTAATACGAGTAGGGTCATCTGTTGTTATTGTTTGGGGGGAGGGGAAGAAAAGACAAATGACAAAATATTTTGATTTAATGATTCTGATATATACAGTATTGGACAAAAGCCCCCCCCCCCGACATAAAATTTTTATCAAGACAACTGATAACAATTGATGTAGTTTATGACAAGTTAGGACAATTTATAACCACTTAATATTTGGTAGGTTATCCATTAGCATCAGATGCAGTGGTTATTCTCTTACAGACACAAACTTCTTTTTTGATGATAATTTCCAGTTTTCTTATAATTTTTGAGGAAAACATTAATTGACAAATGATGGCGATTTAATTTCTTTGCAATATCATAAAGTAACAGTCTACAATTATTGTATGCCACAATTAGATTGTTATGAGCCATTTGCAAAGACTAATCATAAATTAAATTATCAAATGTAGGAAAAGAAAATTTTAAAGAATTTTTTTATTCTTTGTTATTTCTGCGAATTTTCTTTTTAGAAATTCATTTTGTTACAACTAAGAAAACTGACAAAAATAAACTAGGAAAATAATTTCTTATGCATATCTAAGCAATTGAAGTTTCATTAAATTCATGGCAATAAAATAAAAATGTTTCACTTTTTTCACTATCAGTTCTCTGTCGTTCAATACTATATATATATATAAGTAAAGTTGGCGACCTTAGTCAAGGGTAACCTGAAGGCTTCCTTTTCAATAGCTACTACACCCAGGTGTAGGGGAAGGCACTACTCCATTCCCTGGATTGCTCCACTTTACCCTTGACCCTCACCTTATAGTGCTGAGTGCTAAGGGGGCATCAAGTACTATTTTTTTGAGTTTTTGGTATGAGTCGACCTGGAATTGAACCCCGGTCTCCCGAACCATTGGCGAACACTCTACTCATTAGCCCAATGGCCCGATAAAATTATTATTATTAATAATAATGATGATAATAATAATATACTGTATTGTTAATTTACTTGGTAATGTGAAAAGCATGTATTTGACCTCTGTCCCTATCATATATGAGGTTCAAAATCATTTTTATAATTCAAATGAAAGTCTCTAAATTTATTAACTTATTACTATTGTAGATGTAAAGTCATTCTTAAAAATAAGATAGATACATGAAAAGAGTTTTAAACATGAAGGAGGTGTGTAGACTAGTGGTTATTGTTGTTGAAAATGGACATGGAGATGCAAGTTCAAGTACTGCATGAGGTTGTTTGTATGTATATATATATATATATTTTTTTTTTTTTCTGGTCATGGTAATTCAATTCATGAGGTTGTTTGTATGTATATATATATATATATATATTTTTTTTTTTTTTTCTGGTCATGGTAATTCAATTCATGAGGTTGTTTGTATGTATATATATATATATATATTTTTTTTTTCTGGTCATGGTAATTCAATTCATGAGGTTGTTTGTATGTATATATATATATATATATATTTTTTTTTTTTTCTGGTCATGGTAATTCAATTCATGAGGTTGTTTGTATGTATATATATATATATATATTTTTTTTTTCTGGTCATGGTAATTCAATTCATGAGGTTGTTTGTATTTCACTTTTGTGCTAATGCCCTTGGGAAAGGCATAAATCCATCTACTCCCTCTTGCTATGGCTAAATAGTAGATCAGAAAACACTCTTTAAACTCACTTAAAAATTTACCTTAGGTCATCCTCTACGTGTTGGAGTGATTTGGTAAATACACACACGCATAAGCTCATATGAATAAATTTTAATTAAAAATGATTCATATGAAAGTCAAAAGGATAAACTGATATGTGGTAGATCATTATACTGGAGACTTAGAATTCCTGTTGGTTGTGTTTATTGACATCTTAATGTCCAAATATTTGTTAATTCTCGCAGTCAATTATTGTTATACATTTTATGCAAGCCGGTTCCATGGGAAACAACTCTTTATGCATAAACCAGGCTGCTCCGGCTTGTCAATTCTAAGGGAAGTAACTCTTTATGCACGCTTATTGGCATATATAAAAGCATATAACAAGTATTACAAGAATTTTTTTAATGCATACAACGGGCGATTGCACTTGCTATATTCTGTGCTCATCAGTCGCCAACCAGAGGTGATCACACAGTTTCGTGGGCTAAGGTAGTATTCCCACCTATGGTGCCACTTACAGCTTGGGCCATTAGACTGGATATTCTTTTGTCTCTTATTTCTGTTAATGATGTAGCATTGATTAAGTTGTGTCTTATTTCTGTTTACTGTTATCTTCTCTTGAAAGTGTCACGTCCTCATTCAGTCACTTTTTCTTGTGAGTACACAACACTGCAGTATGATTTAATCTGCTGACTCATGAGACTTTTGAGATAGTTGATACATGACTATTAATGAAAGTTTCTGATCAAGATATGATCAAATAGCTCTCTGCCTACCTTAAGCCACTGAATTCTAAAATACACCTTTTATAATAGGTTATGAGATTAATAAGTATTGTATCATTGAGGTGAATGCTACACAGAGAACAATGAGTGCTTTATATATTCATTCAGCACCACTATCCAGTGTTAACGGATATATACATAAAACACAGAACAAATAAAGTCTGTGACCATAGTCGAGGGTGACCCAAAGGTTCTCTTTTCAATAGCTACTACACTGAGGCATAGGGAAGAGTGCTACTCCTTTTTTAGGATTGCTCCACTTTACTCTTGATATGTACCTTATAATGCTATAGTGTTAAGAAAGGAGATATCAAGTACCATTTTTTGAGTCTTTGGTATGACTCGACTTGGGGCCCCTCCTGGGCCATTGGTGAACCCTCTACTCAATAGGTCAATGGGCCGGTCACAGAACAAATAGTTATAAACACTTAACTAGAAAACTTACAAGGAATAGAGGAGGGTCAAAATGCTGTATACACAAGTGTAGTAAGATCAGTCTGATATTAATCAGCTTTGTATTGTCTTTGTAATCAACTGTTGAAGTTGTTAAATGTAGGCTATTTTAAGGCTATGAGCCAAGCCATCTGGTAGAGTGCTGAAGGGGTGCTAGCTACTTTATAGCTATAAGAATAAAAAATATAGATAAAAAAAGAAAGAAAAAGGATGAAAAATTAGGATTAAAATACAGTGTCTAAAATTTTAATTCTTATCCATGTAACAGATTTTTAATGAATAAAATCAAAATTAAATTATTATTAAAGAAAAATCCTGTTCTGACCAAAGAGATCTGGATCCTCATTTGTTAAATCAGTTTCAGTATTGCTAAGTATTTGTTGGCATTGGTCCTATTATGATTCATTATTCCATTCAAGAATTTTTCTGCATTTTATAAAAATCTTAATCTTGAAACTGAAAATATTTAATAAAAAAAATTAACCTCACTAAAACAATCCTTCCTCTAAAAAATAATTCAAGAATTAAAGGTGTATTTGCATTTATAGTTAACCAATTCTTTTCTCATAGAAATTGTTATTTAACACTGTTAAATTAGTTATGTTTTGTATTTTAATATTTAATTAATAGTGACTAGAAATCAAATTTGATTACAAGGGTTTAGTTCTATGGCATATAAACCATTGTAGGTTTAAAAAACTCATTAGGCCAAAGGCCCAGTGTATGTGTATATATATATATATATATATATATATATATATATATATATATATATACTCTACTCATTAGGCCAAACATAACCCTTTACTCATTAGGCCAAAGGCTCAATATATATATATATATATATATATATATATATATACTGGGCCTTTGGCCTAATGAGTAGAGTGTTCCCCAATGGCCTGGGAGGCCAGAGTTCAATCCCTGGTAGAGTCATACCAAAGACTCAAAAATGGTACCTTATGCCACCTTGCTTAGCATTCAGCACTATAAGCTAAGGATCAAGGGTAAAGTGGAGCAATCCAGGGAATGGAATAGCCCCCTACTCTACACCTTGGTATAATAGCTATTGAAAAGAAAGCTTTCGGTTCACCCTCGACTAAGGTCACCAACTTTACTTACTTTTCATATATTAAATATATAGGATTTATGAACACATTTTGTTAGTAATGTTTTTAAATGAGCCTAAGCTGATTCTTTTGCATATAGTTAAATGGTTCCAAGTATTGGTATGTATTACTAACAATTTATTTAAAGATCAGTCATTTGTTTACACACAGTGAAATGATCAAAAAGTTCTATTTCTAACAATTCAATTTAGCCTTAGTCATTTGTTTGTACTCAGTTTAAATACCAAGCAGTTCGATTTGACTGATAGATAGGACCCTATCAGGTGCTATCACTCTGGGCTAAAGTGGATGTGGGAGTGATGGTAATGAAGAACTACTCTACATTCCCCAAAGATCTAACATTACTGGAGCCTCACCATCAGATTGTTTAGTGTCATATACAGGACATTCACAGGGGGAGGGTTTTACTCTTCTGCAGAGAGGCAGTCTGTGTATTCTATAGCCCCAGCCGATTGGGCTAAGTATAGCAAGAAAATCTTGTTACAAGGAGTGCAGCATCAATTAAAAAGTTTAAGACATTCTGTATTTGACAGATACAAAATAAGAGTCCTGTTTATCATTTCACTTAGATTGAAAACTGAAAGGCATACTTAGTGTAATTTCTATTGTTATAAAAAATAGAACCGGAGTTCAAATCCTGGATAAAGTTGTTTGTGTTTCACTTTTTGTTAATGCTGGAATTTGGTGTGTGTGTGTGTGTGTGTGAGGCGGAATTTTCTTATTTCTGCTTTTGTCCTTTTTTTCTTCCTTTTATCTTCATATTCTTGTATTTAAAATTTTTTTTAGGTTTTTTCCTCTTACTTTTAGTTTCTGCTTTTACCTTCTTTATTTATTTCTTTCTTTAACTTTTTCTTTCTTCTTTTTTTAACTTTTTCTTTCTTTCTTTCTTTAACTTTTTCTTTCTTTCTTTCTCTAATCTTTTTTCTTTCTTTCTTTATCTAATTTTTATTTTCATTTTCTTTCTAGTCTTAGTAAGGCATCCAGTCCAGGAGAAGGAAAACTTTACTCTGCTTAAAATCTGACCATGTGTCACACCCTTCAAATAAATGAATAAAAAATAAACAAGCAAAACAATGCAGTAAAATATTTCTCAAAAATACATAAAAGTACACAATAAGAATATTTTTCCTATTAAAATATTAAAAACATCATTGTAAATTACCATCCAATTTTATCAAACAACGACATGAGGGGAGGCAACTTTTAATCAATTACACAAATTACTTCCCTTGTTGGTTTTTTTTTTCTTAATTTTTATTTTATTATAAATTTTCAATTCGTATAACCATCATCATCATCATCATCAACACATGCCCATAGCACAGATTCCTTTGACATCTGTTCCTATAGGTGATCAGTTTTTGCCAAATCTTCTGGACGGCATCACAGAAATGATGAATGTAAATTTTTTTTCTGGTCAGCCAACAGTGGTGTGTTCATGTGTTGCAGTCAATAGGAGAATGTTGCTTATGGGTTTGTCCTTCTCCAGTGTTGTCCAGCATGTCTTGTTCATCTTACTTGGATGTTTTATGAGATGGGAGGTATGTGGTCGCACAGCTGCTGTTTTGTAGAATATTGCCTCCTGGATTTGTTCAAAGCAGGATGTAGCTCCCATCAGACATTTTTTCCCTCCCAGGCATTTTGTTAAATTCCAAGGAGTGCAGCCATACAATAGTACTAACATGATTACAACTTGGAAGAATTTTCATTTTATTTTATCAGAAAGATATTCAGAGGACGTATTTGTTTATATATATATAAATAAATAAATACGTCCTCTGAATACATTTTTTTTCTCTGGATATATTTCTTTTAGTGTGTCTGAATTTTTAAGTTCATAAATCATCATCAACCCATGCTGACAGAATGGATTCCTTTACTTTCTCTCACCATCTAACATGAGATTTATTTCCATTTTTCTCTAATATATATATATATATGTCATTATTATTTTATTAAAATATTTGGTCTTTTATCTTCTTTCTCCTGAACATCACTGAATATCCCTACTAGTCTTTCTCAATTTCTCTAAGCTTAATTTCTTTCTCTGAATAAATCCTGTAAGCAACATCCCACAAAACACCAGCTGTACGGCCACATACCACCCATCTTGAAGACCATCCAAATTAGATAAACAAGACATGTGGGACACTGCTGGAGGAATAAGGATGGACCCCTTCGCATGGATGTGCAAGTGTAGGACAACCAGCCAGAATTTATCTACTACAGTTCTGTACGAACACAGGATGTAGCCTGGAAGAGCTCACTGAAGCAATGGTTCATAGAGACAGATGGTGAGAAAGAGTTAGGGAAATCTGTGCCAGCAGCATAACATGATGATGATGACGACGTGTGTGTGTATGTGTGTGTGTGTGTGTGTGTATATATATATATATATTTTGGCAGAGTTTCTTCATTGATACATATTTGATTGAACATAATAAACATTTTTGTCTACATATTTTTTTGCTAATCCTTTCGAATTGCCGTATCAATCGTATGATATTTGGTGGGAATTGGTTGATAAACCTTCCATAATCATTTATTTCCCCAGTACTTTCTTCAGGGGAGGATGTATTACAAAAGTGATGTAACTTTTGTATGTACATTACTACTTTGTAAGAACGAGTGTTTTTACTGTTTTATTGTGTAGCGTTTATTTTTTTGTGATTCAAGATTTAGTGTATTGATGTTATTCTTACAGAGAATTCGTCTCTTCATGAGATCACGTCTGTATTTCAAAGTGCTGTTATATTTATGAGCTGCAGGATCATGGAGTTTAAGATATGTATATTTTGGCAGCATTTCTTCATTGATACGTATTTGATTAAAGTACTTGGGAAATAACTAATTATGGAAGGTTTCCTGCCGAATATCATAAGATCGATACAGCAATTTGAAAGGATTAACAAAAAAATATGTAGACAAAAAATGCCTATTCAATCAAATATATATATATTTTTTATTTTTTTGCTATTTTCAGGTTTGCTTTATTCACAGTTCGTGGATTGTTTGAACAGAATCATGTGAAGAACGTTCTGGTGCTAATTCGAGACAATTGCCATTGGCCATTTTCAAAGAACTTTGGTATTGAATTAGAATGGGGTGATGCAGATCTTCCTGATTGGGGTATCGTGAATATGTTCAGGTAAATTAATTAGAACTATTGATAAAATAGTGCTATTACTATTAACATTTACTATAGAAATGCATTATGAACTATTTTTCTATATGAATGTATAGAAAATCAGGTAAGGGATTATCAGTGGTCAGAAATTGAAGTTAGTGTTACTAACCAAAGGAAGTGTGGGTGACATAGTCATTATCATTGAATAAAATGGATTCAAATCCTGAATTAGATTGTTTGCATTTGACTTCATGCCAATACTTTAGGGAAGACATGAATCTATATCTTCTCTCCTCAGATATGGGTAAATAGTAGGACAGACTAGCGAATAAGACCATGTTCATGTGTTTGTGAATCAGTCCTTCCATAGGGTTGGAAGTTTAGTATTTTGTGGTGTGGTTGGACCTGCCAGGGCATATGTCCAGCTACCATAGCAACCTAACAGCCACTGCCACTGCTGAGAGAGTGAAGGAGGATTTGCAACTAGCAGGCCAACATGGAGAAGAAGAAAGGCAAGATCAAAAATGAGATTTTTGGCCTTGGTAGGATGACTGGTTTAGTAGAAGGATTGCTGTGACAGGTTTAATAATTACCCCAGAAAAAAAAAGGTGCTTGATAAAGAGTTGTCCTGGATATGACATTAAACTGCTTCTAATGGTGATACTATCGTTCTACAGCAGAGTTTAATGTCATACTCAGAACACTTTGAGTGGTGCTGGGGGAGTCTTACCTCTCTGATGAGGATACAGTCAATATGTTCTAAGCCAACAGGGGAATTGATGATCAGAGTTCAAATCCTGGATGAGGTTGTTTGTGTTTCACTTAATGCTAATGTCCTCAGAAAAGGCATGAATCTATTTGTTCTCTCTCCAGCTGTGTTTAAGTAGTAGGGCAGACTGGGTTTCTTTAGTGTCAGTTAGGAAACCAGTCTAGGTGAAGGAAAATTCTTAATTCAAACTAGCTCTACTCAGCTTAAAAATTGGTCTTGTTACATCCTGGCTGTGGTGGAGGGGTTGGGTAATGCATACATATTCATATTTTGTTACAGAGTTTTAATGCTGTGGAGTTTGATAATAAATAATACCTAATAATATCCATTTTAATTGTGTAATCATTCCACTGGAAATGATAAAATCCTGGTATCTCAAATTAGTTTTTAATAAAAAAATTGGTAGGAGTGTACTTATTTATGGGTGATACTATATTTACAAAGCTTAATCTGATACATAGTCACTTATCTCTGGACAATACTGGAGGTGTTATTTAATTAACATGTTATGTAGTTGATATTGCTGATACAAATATCAATGAAGAAAAAACACTGATGATTCTTTTTTTCTCTTTTCAGTCGTGAAGTTTTACTCCTAAAATCTCTGATGTATTCAGGGAATCTGGTTTCTCTTAAAGCACTGGATCAGGCCAATGACTCCCCCTGTGATGTGAGCATCAGGTGCCCTAATAACAACTTACTCATCCCTGCATCAGTCATTATTGCACCCATGTTGATTCCACCACTTGTTGATCCTGAACTTGGCAACTGGCTCAATAACTTTCACCGTTTACCCCTGACTCTTCTTGCATCGGCTCGTATCACCATAAGGAGGTGTTTTGGATCACAGATACTCAAGAAAACACAACAGCTTTCTGTACCCAGTATTTTGAAGGACTATATCACACTCAAAGACCTCTGACATTCTTGAAGAATATATTGCGTTCTGCTTGATTTTTTTCGAGGCTAATTTAATGGTTTTGTGCAGCTTGATTTAAAAACAAAACAAAACAAAAAAAGCAAAAAAAAAGAAACAAAAAACAGAAGCAACTTGTTAAAACAGAAATTTGTGTGGTAAAGAAAAAAAATTTTTTCATTACCAAAACCAACACAGTCATCTAATTCCAACAGGCTCTTGTGATCTATTTCCTACAGGCTCAAATTGAGGATTTGGTAGCTAAGTCTTTTGCTGCTAAGAAAAAAGTTATTTATTTCTTCTAGACATTTAAAAGATAATGAAATTTTCTACTATTAGGATGCATCAAAAGGATTTTTCTACAGCTTATTTTGCGTACATATCTAAAAACTCTACTATTGATATTATCATTATAACCATTTTCATCAATAGTACAAGGGTGAATCAAAAGCTTTGCAATATTTTGATAACATGAAGCACAATTTGGCAGCTCTGAATACTTTTGCTGAAGTTGCGAAAGTAATGAACCACGTTGTACTGTAAATATGCTGAGCTTACCTGATACTCTCTGAGTGCTACTTGCAGGATTTGTATCTATGGTTTGGAGTTCTAGCTTGGAATCTACAGTTTTAGGTCTATCTGAACTTGTCTGATTGTCAAGATTCTTGCAATCTGAGCAAAATTTCCTGAATTATCTGGTTCTTGTGATCAACTGCACCTTTATTTTTTGCACAGCAAATGTTTTTGATTGCTTCCTCAGTGTTATGGTTTAGTTTGATCTCGTAAAGCATAAGTTCTTGTATTAGACGACATTGCACATTCATCTTTGCAGCTTTCAAATTACACATGGAATGAAGCAATGCACAATGTGTCAGCACACGAACTACCATGACACTACCAACCTCACCAGATACCTACCAAAGCTTAAACTGCTTTGGTCATGTGATATATGTACTATAAACTAGCACATACTACCAAAATATTGCAAAACTTTTGACTCATCCTAGTATTTTACACATTTGTATTATCATTTGCCTTGTTTTAATCATTTCGGATGCCACCCAACTGGCTTATTATTTCTCCAGTTTAGCTAGCTTCAGCCTCTAGCGAATAAGACCATGTTCATGTGTTTGTGAATCAGTCCTTCCATAGGGTTGGAAGTTTAGTATTTTGTGGTGTGGTTGGACCTGCCAGGGCATATGTCCAGCTACCATAGCAACCTAACAGCCACTGCCACTGCTGAGAGAGTGAAGGAGGATTTGCAACTAGCAGGCCAACATGGAGAAGAAGAAAGGCAAGATCAAAAATGAAATGGAAATAAATGTATTGTGACCAGCGATGTGGAAACACATCAGATAACCTGACCAATAAGACTATCATTATCATATTTTTTTTAAAAATTTTTTTCCAGATAGTAGCAAATTGGTATTTTGTTAATTTTGAGGCATTTTAAACTGGGCTTCAAAGTCACTAAAGCTGCTCACAGAATTCAAGAAGTGGAAAGAAACAGAACAACATACTGCCCAAAACATCTTTTAAGTATTTTAAAGGTGGTGACTTGTCTTCTCTTGAAATAAAATCCAGAAATGGACTACCATCAGTTGTTGATGAAGATGTTTTGATATGTTGAGTAGTAGAGGAGAACCTGACACTATCAGTGTTGAAAAACTTGCTGAAGAGCTTGGATCATCGGAAGTATACCATACATGGATCATTACATATGTTTAAAAAAAACATACAGTCGATTAAACAAACAAAAATACTTTTGATGTATACTAATGCATTGTTACTGTTTTAAATGAATAATTTTTAAGTTTATAAAATTTTTACCCTTATACAAAATGTCTTAGTTCTTCTATTCATTTGTTTATTGATTTGATTTACTCAGGAGAGTTGAAAGTTTTGCAATATTTTAGTAATGTTAGACACAATGCTGTGAGATGCTGAGCTCCCCTGATACTCTCTAAGTGCTACTCACCAGATTTTCCTCTAAGCCTTAGAGCGCTACCTCAGAATCCCCAGTTTTAGGCCTAACTGACCTTGCCTGATTGTTGAAGATCTTGCAACATGAGCAAAATTTCTTAAACCATCTGATTACTGTATTGTGATCAACTGCACCTTTGACCTTTTGCACAACAAATATTTTTGGTTGCTTCCTTGGCATTATGACCCAGTTTGGTCTTGTAAAGCAAAGGTTCCTGAATTAGACCATGTTTCATGTTTATCTATGTAGCTTTCAAATCACACATGGAGAGAAGCAATGCACAACTTGTTAGCACACCAACTACCAACCACAGCAAGTACCTATCATAGCTTTAACTGTTTTCATTGTGTGATATATATATATGCTGCAAAGTAATACATACCAAAATATTGCAAGACTTTTGTCTCACTTAAGTACTTGGCCGTAAATTCATGTGGAGATACATGATTCTGTTGAGGTGCTTGTGGTGTAATGGGGTAAATGGACATGGCAACCTGAGTTCAAACCTTGGATGAGGCTGTTTACATTTCACATAGTGCTAATACCCTTAGAAAATGTATGAATCCAACTATTCTCTCTCCAGCTATGGGTAAAATAGTAGGACAGATTGGGCTCTTTAGCCTTGGTATGATAACCAATCTAGGAGAAGGAAAACTCTCATTTCCAACCTGTTAGAATCTGTTCAAATTGTCCTTGTGTAACATCTTATCCGTGCGGAAGGGTTAGATAAATACATACATGACTGTGTTGATGTTTGAGGCATACATTTGATTGATTTTTAAGAGCATGTCAACCTGTTTGGGGTTATTTTATGCTTAGAAGTGTGGTAATTATGTACATTGTATGTTTATATTTATATTAGGTTATTCATATTATATAGGAATACTTGATAAATAGAATTATTTATGTTAAATAGCAATACTTGAAACCATTTAACTGAGTGCAAACAAATGATTAATATTAAATAGAATTATTAGTATTTGATAGGAATACATGAAACCATTTAGCTGTATGCTAACAAACGATTAATATGAAATCAAGTTGTTACTGTCAGATAGGAATACTTGAAACCATTTAATTGAGCTCAAGCAACTTGTTCAAAAATAAAGTTACTGACAAACTATTTGCTTACAAATCATGTACCGGTCCATTGGCCTAATGAGTAGAATGTTTGCCAATGGCCAGCGAGACTGGGGGTTCAATCTCAGCTTGAGTCATACCAAAAACTCAAAAAATGATACCTGATGCTGCATTATAAGTTTTGGATCAAGGATGGTGGAACAATCCAGGGAATGAAATTGTGCCTACCCCTACACCCCAGTGTAGTAGCTAATGAAAAGGGAGCCTTTGGGTTGTCCTTGACTAAGGTCACCAACTTTAGTTTTTTACAACTTACAAATCACATAAATAAAAACATGATTTGGCATTAAATAACCCACAAGGGTTGATATGCCATAAAACATCAACCAACCAACCAAATATTTACCAACAAACTATTTGCTTACAAATCATATATAAAACAAAAAACTTTGGTATTAAATAACCCACAAGAGTTGATTTGCCATTAATTAAACAATCATTAACCAATGAAATAATGAGGTAAATGTTTTAAGTAAATGAATCATTTATTCTTTTTCATGTAATATATTCTAAGATTAAATATATTTGTATTAAAATTTGAAAAAAAAAAGTCTGCAGACTTTATATGTAGGGAAGCACTATAATTGACCAAATGCAATTACAGACCAACTGGGACCCACAGGCCACTTAAGGCCCACAATGCTTTCTCAATGGTCTACTTAATTTCACAAGGAAAATATCCACCAGTAATTCAATGAAAATAGTTTTGAGAAAATTTTGGTTATGGATTATAAAAATATTCAATTTTTTCTTCAATACATGGATCATATTCATAATGAATACATTCATTTTTTCAAGGATTCATTTTTTCTTTTGATTATCCATAATGTATTAAGGCAACATTACATGTCAATCACATTGATATCAATGATAATATTATATGAAGATTTTAATCACTGATGTCAGTGATGATATTATGTAACCCTATAAGGTTGAAGACCAGTCAGAGAAATTTTATTAATCAGAGGAAAAATGAAACCAATTTGGATTTTGGAAGAATATTGTAGTATATTACAAATATGTACTGGCGGGATGGATTTCTGAAATGAAATGTAGATAAAAATTGTTATTTTGGTGAGGAGGAATTTGACAAAGCAAGTTGTTCGAAGGCAAAATAAAAGCAAATGTATTGTTGGATGCACTACATGGACGCTAACTAAACGGCTGGAGAAAAAGCTTGATGGCAACTACACAAGAATGCTGTGAGCAATATTGAACAGGTCATAGAGGCAACACCCCACAAAGCAGCAGCTATACGGCCACCTACCACCCATCACGAAAACTATCCAAATTAGACGAACCAGACTTGCAGGACACTGCTGGAGAAGTAGGGACGAGCTCATAAGTGATGTACTCCTGTGGACCCCTTCACATGGCCGAGCGAAAGCAGGGCGACCAGCTCGAACCTACATACAGAGTCTCTGTGAGGATACAGGGTGTAGCGCTGAGGACCTGCCGAAAATGATGAACGATAGGGAGAGGTGGCGAGAAAGGGTCAGGGATATCCGTGCCGATTGCACGACATGATGATGATTGTTATTGTTTAAACTAAAGCAGTCAGATATAGGAGAATTGTTTTGACTGATCGCTGTGTTCCTGACAGTTTGAAGTGAAAAAGTGATATCAGTTCAAAAAGCCCTAATTATCAATCATCAAAGGCGACTCAATATGAAATACTAAAATTGTAAGAACGTATTTTCTAAATTCGAAAATGGAACTTTTTTTTAACAATCCCGATGTTAACAGAAAATCTAAATCAGGAGAAAATTGATCTTTTTTTTTGTTGGTTTCGCCCCTCAGATGAAGATATACATAAAATTACAGGGTTTGTCTCTCGCAGACAGTGGCCCGCGATAAACTGAGGGAAAGAGTAGCACATAAGTCAGTGAGCAGTTTCCCCAAAGCTCTGAGTTTTTGACCTAGTGCTTAACTGCCCTGAGTGTAGAAAGTGAAGAAAGCTGACCATAATACAACACTGCGAAAAAGCAAAGAAGCTTTATTTAATATGCACTTGTGAAGTAGTATCAAGGATTTGGAAAAGCAAACTTAACCGCCATTTGAGATTGCCTTGCGCCACACTATCCTATTTATCCTATTTACCCAACCCCTCCGCTCGGGCAGGATATGACACGAGGTCAGTTTTTAAGCGGAGTTTAACAGGTTTGAATTCAGAGTTTTCCTTCTCCTAGACTAGTTGCCTCACCAAGGCTGAAGAACCTAGTCTGCTCTACTATTTACCCATAGCTGGAGGGAGAATAATTGGATTCATACCTTTCCCAAGGGTATTAGTGCTATGTGAAATGCAATCAGTCTCGTCCAGGATTTGAACTCGTGTCGCCGTGTTCATTTCCTACGGCGATAACAATTACACCTTGCGCCACGCTATAGACTGCGAGAATAGAAAAACCTAAAACTTATATGAAGAATTGACGAACTGTTAATTCTTGAACTGGTCCCTGACTAAAACTTACCACCTCCGGGATGTTTAAATATATGTATCATTTTTGTAGGACATTTTTTTCATATTAAATATTATTATTTTTGCAAGCTGTGTTTTGTTCTCTGTTTCTTGGCGTTGACTTTTATTTCTTTGCTTACTTAATGGAGCAGTTTCATCCGTTTACTCATCGACTTGCAACTCCGATTAGTAACTGATCTGTTGTCTGGACCTAAAAAAACATGACGTAGGCAGACAGCGGATTAGTCGTGTCTTCTGAAGACTTAAATCTTCAAAAGACATGAATGGAATGGCCAGCAGATTGGAAGCGGAATTACTCCCGTGTTTGATGGGGACGTCACAATTATACCAAGATTTATATGTGATAATTTTATACCAAGACTTATACTAGTGATAATACTGGGTGGAAGGATAAAATTGTCACCCTAGAAAAGACGACATGATTCCATATCCGTTTAATGAAAACCGGTTTTCTTTTTTTGTTACAGACCATCTACGAGTTGGCCAGTTGTGTACAAATCCCAAGAGCGATAGGAGTCTTCTATCATGTCTGAAAGTGACACAATGTTCAACGAGCGAGATCGGCGATGCCCCGCTGTACAACTCATGCTCTCTACCGATTCAAGTTATGACAACAGGACCATTGCCAGCACCCTCAAAATGCAAATCTGGATTGCCACGAATAACAGGGACGTGCCCAGGGTGATGAAAACAAAGTTTCCGGCTACGGTTATGGTCTTTGGTGTGGTTTCAAGTGAGGGCCACATCATGCCACCTCACATCTTCGAAGTAGGTTTGAAAGTCAACACCAAAGTGTACCTGGATGTGCAGAAGAGTGTGGGGATCCCCTGGTGCAATCAGGTGGCCGGTGGCAGACCCTGAGTGGGGCAGCAGGACCCGGTGCCGGCCCACAAGTCCAAAGAGACCCAGGCTTGGCTTCAGAAGGAGTGCTACGACTTTGTACCCTTCTCTCACTGGCCTTCCTCCTCCCCCGACCTGAAACCGCTGGACTACTTCGTTTGGACATACGTCGAGAACATCACCAACATGACCTCCCACAACACCAAAGCCAGCCTGATCGCCGCCATCCGCCGTGTATTCGCCGAGCTCCCGCCGGCGCTTGTGGAAAAGGCATGCTCCCAGTTCCAGGTCCGTATCGAGGCAGTGATTGAGGCTGAAGGCGGCTACATTGAATAGATGTCAGCTCTACTACATAATCAAGTTACCTGAATTGATTTTTTCAATAAAAGTTTTAAAATAAAGCTGTAGTGTTGTTTTCTTTAGGACGACAATTTTATCGTTCCACCCTGTATTATATCACTACTTCAATAGAAAGGATTTTTTTACTGAAAAGAAATGCTTTTGTAGTGCGGCCCATCTGATGATGAGCCATGTCTCACAGGGCCTGCTTGTTGAAAGTTATTTATGCTTGACTTTGGGTCTCTACAGGACTTAATTAAGCCCTAATTGAGTAGGCTCATTGCTTCTTGGGTGATTTCATGGGAACTGGTGCTTTCAGCGGGACTTGACCATCAAAGTCTGTAAGGTACTATGCATCCAGAATATTTGGTTATCTGTCTTTATGAGGACCCAATGACTGTGGTTGCTATTGGATGAAAAGATAAAAAAGAAAGAACTGGAAAAATATGTCTCTTTTTTCTTGGAATCACGTTGAGTGTCCGCTCTTAGGACATACAACAAACAAAGGTTACTGCGTCCACATCAATTGATGGTTGACTGTGGTGCCTATGTTGGGATAGTGCTATATACATTAGGGATCATGGTTTAATAGTTATAAGTTCAAATCGAGGAAAAGGCTTATTGCACTTCACTTACTGCTAATACCCTTAAGGAAAGGCATGAATCAAACTATTCTCCATCCAGCTCTGGGTAAATAGTAGGGCAGACTGACTCTTTAACTTTGGTATGACAACTGGTTTAGGAGAAGGAAAACTGTTAAACTCTTCTTTAAAAACTGACCTTGTTTCTGAGTTTTTTTTAATCAACTTTCATGGGTTATTTAATGCCAAAGCCATTCTGGTAAAACAGCAGTGAGAGTATTTAAACTATATCTTTGGGAGATAAGGGAGTTCTTACGTTTTCCAAGGGCATTAGTTTGAAAGTGAACGTGATAGTGTGGGTGAAGTTTGAATTTGTTTACTTTGAGGCTGTAGTCCAGCACTTTAGCCATTATACCACGGGGACTCGCCCTGACCTTGTGTCACACACTGCTTATGCAGTGAGGTTAGGTAGATACATATACATTAGGGTACGCTTCACAGATGTATATTGTAGATGGATATAACCCTTGTGAATTTTTGCTCCAGTTGGAGAGTTCAGGCATGGAATCATATCGAGACCCAGTTAACCTAGGTCAGTCTCGGGTTTCAGTTCCATATTTTAGCTTCAATGCAACTTTACTAGTACAATATTGTCAGAGGTTAACCAAAGCAGTATCAGGTCCCTGATTTTGTTCCCTACAGCACCCCTAACTTCTTTGCTCGTCCTCGAGAATAACCTATTTTACTGAGACACAAAACAAGTTTCTGACTCTCAAAAAAAGAAAAAAAAAAAAGAAAAAAGAAAATAATTACGACGAAGTAACTTTGCCAACATTATGACAAATTTTACGTATACTCCTTTCTACATTGCGTGCGTATTCCGTACAAGTCTTGTATATACGAGCCCTGTTAAAAAAGGATAAAAACTGAAGCTGTATTTACCAAGACAAAAATGAATAATGAATGAAACATTAATTCTCTACAAAATACGAGTCGTGTTGAAAAAGTATCGAGACTGGAGCTGTATTTACCAAGACAGAAATGAATAAGGAATGAAACATTAATTCTCTACAAAATACGAGTCGTGTTGAAAAAGTATCGAGACTGGAGCTGTATTTACCAAGACAGAAATGAATAAGGAATAAAACGTTAATTATCTTCGAAATACGAGCCGTGTTGAAAAAATATCAAAATTGAGGCTGTATTTACCGAGACAAAAATGAATAATGAATGAAATGTCAATTCTCTACAAAATACGAGCCGTATTGAAAAAAAAAAAGAGATGAAGCTGTATTTAACAAAACGGAAATAAATAATGAATGAAACGTTAATTCTCTTCGAAATAAGAGCGGTGTTGCAAAAGTATCGAGACCGAAGCTGTATTTACCAAGACAGAAATGAATAATGAATGAAACGTTAATTCTCTTCGAAATAGGAGCTGTGTTGAAAAAGTAATAAAATTGAAGCTGTATTTACCAAGACAGAAATGAATAAATTTTGAAAAAAAAGTTTTAGCAGAAATAATCGCTGCAGTTGCTAAGTGGTCACCCATCTAAGTACTGTGCAGACTCATCGCCACTTAACTTCGATGTTCTAGCGGAAATAGTTCCTGCAGTTGCTAAGTGGTCACCCATCTAAGTACTGAGCGAACTCATCCCTGCTTAACTTCGATCTTCTAATAGGAATAATTCCAGCGGTTACTGAGTGCCAAACTAAGCTAAAGCTTAATAAATTCGAAATTACGCTGAAAGGATCGGTTTCCGCTAAAACATCGAAATACGAGCTGTGTTGAAAAGATATCAAAACTGAAGTTGTATTTACAGAGACAAGAATGATCAATGAATGAGTATCCTTATATGCGGATAACAGTGTAGTATCTGTTATCTGCTGTGTTGTTATATGTATAACACTTTTGTTGTATCACGGTTATGCGTTTCTTCATCGAAATGTCTTTTTTTTCCTTTCAATTATTCTGTCTTTATATATTATGCATGTCAATATGGTTAACAAGTGAAACCCGTAGCATCACTGAAACCTTTGCATTTTCTCGACATTGTTTATTCTATTGTAAATTTATTATAAAAATCGTCCCCGTATAAATAGATCCGATTTCTTTGTTTAATATCATATCACATTTCGAGCATCATTTACAGCCAAAAACATCCTTGTAGAGGAACAGCAGAGGTAATAAATAGTACCATAGCTGGAGGATGGTGCATACGTGGAGGTTAAAAAGAAATAAAAAAGACAATAACATAAAAGATAAAATAAATAAATGCAAAAAGTAACAGTTTCCCGGGAGGCCTCTGACAGGAAACGAAATCGGTTCCTGCCTAAAAAGAGACGGACTTTCTGGCGCCAAAGAGAAACTCCCACCGTTACCTCAAGATGCCTTGACCAGAAGGACCTACTTTTCCCTCTGCTGCTTGAAGGAAGAGCATATACCTGCTGAGTCCTGAACTTAGCAGCACGATGTGTCTCTTCTACTTGTAGCAGCCTCTGAACATACGACGATGCCCCGAACTTGTAATTGGCGAAGATGATTCTATAATATACTTCAATGCCTTGTCTGTGGGGAAACACGAAAAATTCTACACTATAGAATATTGTAAAGGTATCTCGGTCTTTTTCCTTTCATCCCTAATTCCCTTACAACTTCGACAGACAAAAAGAAGACAAGTGAATGAATGGGGTGAGAAAAAGAAGAGGAGTCAATTTACAAACCTCAGAATTTCCTAACAATACCAATAATTCACCACTACCACGAATAACCCTTTATATGCTCCATACATATCTTTCCTAAAGGTATTAGTCCAAAAGTTAACGCAATAGCATGACTGGAGTTCGAACGCGCGTACTACGATGTCGCAGTTCAGCACGTTAGCCACAATGCCACGAGGACTCTTTCTTTGTATAAATAGATAAGATCATATGAAATTAGGTATCATGACTTATGAATCACACCAGCCGGTTTCCGGGAGAACATTAAAGTTAAGCAGCTTTGCGCCTGCTTAGTACTTAGATGGGTGACCACTTAGCAACAACAGGAACTGTAAGCAATTTGAGCTCCATGTGTCTAAAGAAGTTAAATCTTAGTAAATTCGAAGGTTAGCTAAAAAGGTTCTCGCTAAAACAATAAAGTTAAGAAGCGATGAACATGCTCAGACTTTAGAAGGGTGACCACTTTGTAACAGCAGAAACTGTAAGTCTGAGTGCCAAACTAAACTAAAGCCTAATGAATTCGAAATTACGTCGGAAGGATCGGTTTCCGCAAGAACATCAAAGTTAAGCAGCATTGTGCTCTTCAGTACTTAGAGGGGTTTACCACTCCACGAGAGCAAGACATGTAAGCAATTTTAGGTCTGTGTGTCTAACTAGGTAAAGCTTTCTAAAATTTGAAGTTAAGCTGAAAACACCGAAATTAAGCAGCGACGCACCTGCACAATTCTTTGATGAGTAACTACATAGTAAAAGCAAGTATCGTAAGCAATCTGAGATCTGTGTGCCAAAGTAATTCAAAAACTTAGTAAATTAGAAGTTAAGCATAAAGAACCTGTTCTCGTTAGAATATTGAAGTTAAGCAGCAATGAGCCTGCACAGTACTTAGATGGGTGACCACTTAGCAATTGCAGGAAATATTTCCCCTAGAACATAGAAGTTAAGCAGCGATAATTCCGCTCAGTACTTAGATAGGTGATCATTTAGCAACTGCAGGAATTATTTCTGCTAGAACGTCGAAGTTAAATAGCGATGAGCCTACTCAATACTTAGATGGGTGATCATATAGTAACTGCAGGAATTATTCCTGCTAGAATGTCGAATTTAAACAGCGATGAGTCTGCTCAGTACTTAGATGGGTGACTTAGCAAGTGCAGAAATTATTTCCACTAGACCGTCGAAGTTAAATAGCGATGAGCCTACTCAGTACGTAGATGGGGGATCATATAGTAATCACTGGAATTATTCCTGCATGAACGTCGAAGTTAACCAGCGATGAGTCTGCTCAGTACATACATGAGTGACCACTGCAGGAATTATTTCCGTAGAACGTCGAAATTTGCCCAGTACTTACATGGTTGACTATTTAGAAATTGCAATCTGTGAACCTAACGAAGCCAGGCTTTGTAGATTCTGTGGTATTATGAAGTAATATGGTAATGTATATACACACGTGAGTGCATTGTGAGTGTGTGTGTCGTTGTGTGTGAATGTATAGAAATTGGATTATCTGGAGGCTCAACATTTCAGCAATAAAACCTGTTTATTACGATGCCTTCCTTGTTTGGATTTCTTCAACCTTTTAGCGACGTCCTTAACCCCATCACTTCTTTGTTTTCTTATCATTATGCAATGTTTGTTTATCTAAGGAATAAGAAATAGAGCACACAAACACATACACACATATACACACACAACCACACGCATACACAGAGACGCAGACAGATAAACACACGCATATATATATATATATATATATATATATATGTTTGTGTATCTTTCTCCCCCTTTCTATATATATATATATATATATATATATATATATATATTTACAGTATTACTCATAAAGAAGTACAATCCCACCATTTTTTTGCGTAAAAAGGTAATTTTCTTCTGAACCAAAGATATCAAGATTTTAGTTCTCATGAAATATTACACAATCCAAACAGATATTAAAAGGGATTATTACCAATTTCTACAGCATTGAAATTGTGTCAGAAAAAAAATTCGTCCAAAAATAAGTGCATCTTATATATATATATATATATATATATATATATATATATATATATGTATATATACGTATAGTCTGTTTGTATATCTCTCTAATATATATATATATATATTTGATCAATACTATATATATATAGTATTGATCAAAGGTAAGGTTTGATTTGGGTTGGTTGGGTTTTATGGCATATTAAACCTCGTGGGTTATTTAATGTCAAAACCGGTTAATACATACATATACATTCGATATGTAAACGAATAGTTTGTAGGTAACTTTATTTTCAAACAGACCAGACCCCATTTGTTTTCACACAAGTATTGTTATCCAACAATCATAATTCAATTTGATATAAATCATTTATTTGCTCTCTGTTAAATAGGTTCAGGCATTGTTATTTATTGTTTGCACACAGTTAAATGGCTTCAAGTATTGTTATATCTAACACTAATAACACTGGTTTACAAAAATAAATTTTTGGTCTGAGGCAAGAATGGGGATAAGTGTTTTTTGTTAATTTGGGTGTGCTGAATTCAAATTTATAAATAGTTTTGCTCTATCACCTCTAGTTTTCTGGCTTTTAGATAATCTCATTTTAGTATAAACAGAGAATATTTCAAGAGTTGCAGCAGCTCATAACAGATAAAACAGGATAGATAAAGAACACTGATTGAATCAATATACTTGGATGACACAATTACACAATTCATAGTACCACAGACAGTCAAAAGTGTGTTTTCTTAGAAGATCTGGTGTATTTTGCCTCCGGGATGTCATGCAAGAGCATCCAGCAGAAGTGCCGGGGTTCCATTTGCCTTGATAGGTGCTCTCCTTCTTCGTAATGTTTTGGTGGAATCTTTCTCCATGCTCATCACTCACTGCCCCAAGGTTTGGCGAGAAGAGGTTGAGGTGGAAATGGAGAAAATGAATCTTGAGTGACATTCGGCACCCCATATCCTCGTAAGACTTTAGCAACTTCTCAATACAGGCTTGGTAATCTGGTACGCATGTGTTACCAAGGAAGCCATTACAGACTGATTTGAATGCTTCCCATGCTCTGAGTTCCTTTAAGTTAAGAAGCTCCTCAAAATCAGTGTCCTTCAGCACTTCTCGGATCTGAGGTCCGACAAATATACGGTAAGATCCTTAGCAGCACTAAGACCTGGGAACACAGTAGACAAGTGTTAGAAGGTAGCACCATTTTTGTGCAACGCATTCACGAAATTCTTCATCAAACCAAGCTTGATGTGAAGAGGAGGAAGAAGCACCTTATTCATGTCCACAGAGGATTTTCCTTGAGGCTGTTCGCCAGGAACAAAAGTGCTTCTAGACTCCCAGTCTTTCTGCTTGTAATGCTGGGATACAGCTCGACTATCTCAGAGACAGAGAAAACAACAGTACTTTGTGAAGCCCGCTTGCATACCCAGAAGACCAATGACCTTATTTGTTCCGATTCCTGAAACTGGTGATCCTTACATCTTCCTGGACTAGGTTCCACTGTTTAAGCCGAGAAGCCAAGAGCTCTGACTGCTGTTTTGACAGATACAAATCACGAGCAAGATCATTCAGGTCTTCTTGCGTGATTCAGTGTGGTTCATTGCCACTTGTTCCTGAATATGTAGACTCAATATCTTCCAAAGATATTCACTCGGCAGAATCCTCCCTTGAAGGCATTTCTTCATCTGATGAGGAAAGAAGATCCTTATTTACTGGAGGTGTGGGTACAGGAAGATCATCTGAATGGGGAACGGGTCTCATAGCAGATCGAAGGTTGGGATATTTGATCTTTTACCTAGAAGATCCATTTAAACCAGTTATATTAGTTAAACAAAAATTACAATCATCTGCGTGGTTTCGCGGTTCTCTCCAAACCATCGGGACTGCAAAGTTGAAAGCCGCTTTCTTGCCATTAAACCATGCAGTTAGTCCATTGTAGCAAGGTTTACAACAGATGTGTGGAGCCCAAGACTTGTTCTGATCACCAATTTTACTGTCAAAATAGTGAAAGTAGGCGGTTCTGAGGAGGGAAGTGATGGTTCGATGCTGTGCAACTGTTGTGAACTACCCACACACGTAGCAGAAAGAATTGGCCTTGTTGAGGCATCCTCAACATTTTGATGTGCTTGAAGCCACTGGAGAATCTGAAAATATAACAAAGTAAAACTAAATGTGCATTTGAAACTGTAATACTAATATCTAGTAACCCGAAAGATGTGTAACACGATAGTTGAGGGACACCAACCTCCTGCGCCGCCTGCGAGACAAACTCTTCCAATGACTGCCAGAGTGTGGATTGAGACCTGCTGGCTTAACTGTCAAAATCCGTCTTGATATATATATATATATATATATATATATATATATATATATATATATATATAATGTAATGCTATAACTTACATTTAGTGCATAATAACTAAAAAATAAGCCATAAATATATTAGAATTAACCCTGAATTCATATATGCCTTTATGTGCCGTATATGCACAAAATGCACACTATGCATATCTAAAAAACTAGAGGTGATGAGTAAAAACGGATTTCAAATTTGAATTCAGCACCCTCAAATTAGGTAAAAACGGATATTTTTGTGCTTGCCTCAATTTTTTTGTAAACCAGTGTAATTCTATTTGTACACAATTAGATGGTTTCAAGTATAGTAAATTATTAGATTGTTCCATTTGACCCATAGATGGGATCCTAACAGGTACTACTATATAGTCGATCAGGTAGTAATGGCAATGAAAGGGTACTACACATTCCACTAAGCTCTAAAATTGGAACCCCCTCATCTGATGCTTTAGAGTCATATCCAGGACACTCTTTGGGGTAGGGTCTTACACCTATGCCAAGATGCAGTTGGCATATTCTAAATAAGTAAATTTCCAGCATTTTTTAAAACAAAGTGCTAATCTTCTTCTAAACCAAAGATATCAAGATTTTATTGATTCTCGTGAAATATCACGCAATCAAAACGGATATTATTAGGTATTATTACTAATCTGTGCGGCATTGAAACTATTTCTGTAAAAATATAAATATCAACAGTCTAAAAACAACAACAACACTCCTTATATATATATATATATGTAAGTATGTGTGTGTGTCTAGGATACATTTCCCCTTTTATACATATTTGGTTGAATAGCACAGATATATAGCACAGATATATATTTGATATACAGTAGCGTCCAAAACTAAGGGACCAAATTTTAAAACCTAATATTTGTTAGAAATAACATTGTTTTTCTCAATTTTGTCCCTTACTTTTGGACGTTCCAAATTTGAAAATAAATAAATAATTGTTATAATTCTTTTTCTATCCTTTGCAAATGATTCAAATTTTAGTATGTTATTATGGATGATAACGACTACCAGTTGTCAAAATTTCAGCTTTTCACAGTTGTTATTTCTAACAAATATTAGGTTTTAAAATTTGGTCCCTTAGTTTTGGACACTATTGTATATGTATAAAGAGGATTTGGCATTAAATAGTCTACAATGGTTGATATACTATAAAACCAAACCAAACCAAACCAAACAACAATAACAATAACAACATCAACACAATCAAGAAAACAAAACCAGCAAACAAGCATCTCGTTCGTTTTTTTTGTGTTAATATTAGAATCTTGGATAAAATGTAGCCCTTGATACAATTAGGTGTGAACAAAAGTTCGCTATTTTTTCTCGGAAACTTGAGATTGAATATACATTTTTTTGCAAGTATTTACACCCATTTTAATACTTAATTATAATTGTATTGAATATCAGCAATTTAGTTTGCAGGTTGAAGTGTATCAGTAAAAATTTGATAAAATTAACAGAAATGCTTTTGGGAAAGGCATGAATCCATCTGTTCCCATTTCAGCTGTGGTTAAGTTCTAGTACAGATCAAGTTCTTCAGCCTCATTAAGGCAATCAGTCTTGAAGAAAAACCAGCTGTACTCCAAGTAAAGTTGACCTTGTGTCACATCCTGCTCGTGGAGTGAGAGTTGCAGAAATACACACTTAGGCCACCCATTTTTGGTGGGTTGGTGGGTGGCGATGGTCTAACGATCTCTTTGCAAGAGATACAGTTGTTGTATTGCCGCCCTCATTGAGAGTACGATCAAGGAGGTTTGGTTTCTTTGTTTTGTGGCATAGCAACCTTGATAGGTTATTTAATGCCGACATTAACAATAACAAGAACACTCATCATTATCAGGTCCTGTAAGCAGCACGATTTTCCCTGACTCTCTCCCACCATCCACCCCTGTCATCCATCGCTCCTTGTTGGTCTTCTAGACAGCACCCTGTGTCCACACAGAGCTGATGTAGGTAAGTTTTTGCCAGTCGGCCAATACTGGCGCATCCATATATATGGAGAAGTGACGACAAACTCATAAGCGACGTTTTCTAAGGGACAAGACTTCGTGTTTGCGTCTGGTTCGTCTTACTTAGGTGTTTTTTGAGATCGGGAGCAGGTGGCCGTACAGCTGCTGTTTTGTGAGATGTTGCTTTCAAAATTTGTGCAAAACAACGCGTAGCATTTTTGTGTAGTTCTCATCTAGCCTTTTCTCTGTCCGTGTCGTGCACCCATATAGTATTATGGATATAACCACATCCTGAAAGAAATCCTGTTTTGTTTTATAAGTCAGATCAAACCTCCATATGATCGATAATCAGTCAATAGCATTCCACGTCTTGGCGAGGCGCATGTTGACATCACTTTCAGTTGATGAGATGTTGTTACTGAGGTATGTGACAGGTTAAATAGTACTATTTAACCAGAGGATAAGAGGGTTCATATTTTTTCCAAGGTTTCTCAGGGCTATTTTTTTCTCGGAAACTAGAGATTGAATATACATTTTTTTTGCAAGTATTTACACCCATTTTAATACTTAATTATAATTGTATTGAATATCAGCAATTTAGTTTGCAGGTTGAAGTGTATCGGTCAAAATGTGATAAAATCAACAGAAAGGCCTTTGGGTAAGGCATGAATCGATTTGTTCCCATTTCAGCTGTGAACGTAATCGTGCGACTGGCATTCGAACTCGTAATCCAGCACAAAGACTCCCCTCTTGTCATTTTTGACTTCAAGTTCTCTTGGTGTGATCCAAAGTTAGCAGCTTTGTGGTTTCTTGGAAAAATGAAGAGTGTTTTTTAGTTTGGTTTCTTTGCTTTACGGCATATTATCCTTCGTGGGGTATTTAATACCAAAGCCATCTATGAAGAAGAACAGCACTGATACTATTCAACACATAGCTTGGGGGATAAGGGAGTTCATACCTTTCCCCAAGGACTTTCGTCCAAAAGTGAACATAATTGCACGACTGGGGTTCGAACTCGCTTACTCAGATGTAGCTGTCCAGCATGTTAACCACTATGCCACGGAGACTTTTCCGCAGTCACGTAGTAATACTAACAATATAAAGTAGTAAGTAAGTAAGTAAAGTTGGCGACCTTAGTCGAGGGTGACCCGAAGGTTCCCTTTTCAATAGCTACTACACCGAGGTGTAGAGGAGGGCGCTACCCCATTTCCTGGATTGGTCCATTTTACCCTTGACCCTTACCTTATAATGCTGTTAAGCAAAGCTGCATCAAGTTCCATTTTTTGAGTCACCTGAACCATTGGCGAACATTACTCATTAGGCCAATGCCTCTAACAATAAAAAGGTGTTAACAAAAATAGCCCGTACAGAAGTACCACAGCACAGTACAGACATATTAGAACAACAGTAAAACGTCCAAGAATAGTAGCAATCCGTTTTCTCTTTCAGTACACAGGCCTCGTCCCTTTCCATCTAGTTTGCGTCAGCATAGTATTCTTGGTAATACACTGTGTCTTATCTGTTTAATTCTAAGTAGTTATTTGTCTCCCACAAAGAGAGAATGTGTTACAAAGTCGAGTTTAACCCTTTGAGCCTGTTACACCAGTATAACGGTGATACTTTCATGTGCCCCCCACACCGTAGCACCAGAAAGTAAATTTAGGCACAGGCGCCCAGAGCTCAAAGGCTTAAAGTGAAGCACCCTCACTTGTAAGTGTGGGTAGGGATAACATTTTCTCGGCATTTCCTTTTGGGAGGCCTCAGAAATCAGTAATTAGTCCTGACACTAACTGTGCAATAGGCGTGAGTAGCCGAGGGGGACAAACCCCGAGAGTTATACTGTCCTCAACCACAGATAATTGGCTTTCTAGTGTGGTACCTCCTGCTTTTACTTTATTCTAACACTCTAATCCGAGCTTAGCAAGATATTCACATCTCAAAAATTTGATTAAGACAGAACAAAATAAACTTTCTGCACATAGGCAACGCGTAGCTATTTCCTTTTTGTCAAACCTAAAATATTAGAAATAAATAAATAAATGAATAAAAATAAAAGATAAATAAATCATTTCAATTAAACAACCAATCAAAAGACTTCCTTCTTATTTTCAGCAATCTAAATCTGATCTTTAGAAGACGGTGTTTTGACAACCTTTGAGAGCTAGTCATCATCCATCGTTTCGTTGGTCCTTTTTCATACCACTAAATAAGAAGTTTTTTTTTTACATTTGAACACAATATGAATTTTATTATTCCATAAATCGTATCATATAAAGCGACGTATCCACTAGCAAATAAAGTAAATGAATATATCCTCGTTAACTCTATTCTACCATAGTACCATAGATTTTCTCTGTTCGTCATGCTAACTACCAGTGACCAAAAGTTGTAGTAACCCGTTTTTCACACAAGCAAGCGTACTCTTCTGTTCAGGCGAATCAAAATTTTTGCAATATTTTGGTAACTTGAGGCAGAATTAGGCAGCTCCGGATGCTTTTGCCGAAGAAATCGTGAAGCTGATGAACAATACTAAACTTTGAGAAACCGAGCTCGCCTGATACTCATTGAGGGCTACTCTTCATATTTGTCTCTATGACTTGGAGCACGGCCTCAGAATCCACGGTTGATTTTGCCTGACCGTCGAGGTTCTTGCAACTCGAGCGAAATTTCTCCAACCATTTAATTACTGCACACACATATATATATGTGTGTGTGTGTGTGTGTGTGTGTGTTATTAATTGAAGAAATTTGGAAAAGAAGATGGTTAGTTGTTTGAATTTCTGAGACGAAGCTTGATTTTTATCATTCAGGGTTTTTGGACCTTTCTTTTCATCTTTATAGTTATATTCTAACGTTTCGCCCGATATGTCCTTCGGCCTTCTGGTGTTTCTTGTCGAAATCGGAAGTCTACACGGAACTTCGAACCACCTCCTTTATTTAATCCACGGGGGTCGCTTGCTCTGATCCCGTTAACCATAACCGGGTGTAAGTAAGTGTTAAGTATTCCTGTATTGTTACTCGCCTGCAGTCAGGATTGAACCTGCAACCTCCTGATGATTGTTACTTAGCTTAGAGGACCAACATCTATAACTGTTACGCTATGAATGATAAAAAGAAAATGGTTTTCAATCAACAAATAAATATGCCACACATTACCAAAACATCTTTCGTCGTTTCTCTTGTGGCTCATCCCACTTCTTTTAAAACTTTTTGAAAAACTTTTAAAAAAATTTTTTTCTACAAAATGTTTTTTTCTACAATTTTATTTCTCCTAACGATGACCTACAGTCGAAACTTGTTGAGTAAAATAAAACATGAACAACATAAAAGAAATATTCCTATTCGTCTTGCTCAACTTTAAACATATACATATATATATTTTTTTAGTAATTACTGGCAATACTTAAAAGGGCTAAGGACTGAGCTAACTTATTAAAATCGAATTAAGAACGTTCAAGAACTACTTATATATATATATATATTGAAGTAATGAGAATAGATAATCGTTTCATCAAGAATTAATACATTGACCTTATATGAATTTTAACTCAAACCTTTATACATTGCCTTTATTTTTTTAATATAAAAAATGAGTTTGAACCCTTACCGACATCTCTAAAATCAATCAGTTCATCTGATTATTTTGTAAATATCCCAAAACGTCGGCATTCTTTCGTCGAGTCTATGTTTCGTCTTCTAATAAGTTTGACGCAGAAAAAGAAAAAAATTGAGATATCATTTCGCTATTGAGATACAACTAAGCTCTTTTTTTTTGTTTTTGTTTAACGCAGATCCATTAAGTAAAATCCTCTGACCTACGGGACAGGTCAGCGAAAATCGGTTTGTCTGAAAGACGGGAAAAGAAGGACGACACAAAAAGGGTCAAAATTGAGTTTATATCGTTTAATCAAATTTGTTATTCACATATGTCTGTTTTTCATCTTGTACATTTTGATATTTACAGAATTACTTTCAACCAAACCAATCGTCTTTCTATGAACGTGTCTTAGAAGCCTTGCTTAAAAACAACAACAACAACAACACACACACACACACACACACACACACACACACACACACATATATATATATATATATAGCGTATTTCAAAAAGTTGATATTCGAGATGTACAGGGTGTTTCAGAAAGTGACTTGGGAGCCTCGCTTTGAAAAATACGAGTACATACATACATACATACATATCATCATCATCTTGAGCTTCTTTCGCCACTTTTCTCTACCGTCCATCGCTCCCGGCAGGTCTTTCATACCACATCCTGTATCAGTACAGAGCTGTTGTAGATAGGTTCTAGCTGGTTGCCCTACCTTTGCTCGTTCGTGTGATGGGGTTCACATCACTTATGAGTTTGTCCTTCCTTTTCTAACAGTGTCCCACATGTCTTTTCCTCTAATTTGATGGTTTTCAAGTTGGGAAGTAGGTGGCTGTACAGCTGTCGTTTTGTGGGATGTTGCCTCCAGGATGTGTTCAGTACAGCCTGTAGCATTCTTGTGTAATAGCCGTCAAGCTTTTTCTCCCAACGCTTAATCAGCGTCCATGTGGTTTATTCATATTGTAGTATTGACGCAACCACTGCTTTAACTAATATGGACATTTTTTGACTCCATATTTTTGTATTTATCCTTTCAAGTTGCCGTATCAATTTTATGATGTCCGACAGGAATTGGTTAATAAACTTTTCATATTTAAGAATTTTTCGAAATTCAGTTATAGCGCAGAAATTAATTTAGATGTTGGGCCATTGAACTGGTGCCAGAGAGATGCATAGTGAGTCGTCCTGACAGGGTAGTTGAGGTTAAACAAACGTATATATTGTTGCCCTCAGAGACACAATCTCTAAAACCCACAAATAACATTTGTTTCCTTCAAAACTCCAATCAAGAGGGAGAAATTATAATTAAAACTAAGCTGGAGGTTTTAAATTTATCATTGTATATTATAAGTTTTAATTTTTTTATTAGGATCAGTGGGGAGTATGTTTCTTTGAATCAATGTTTTTAAAATATTTTCATCTAATTTATAATTATAGTGCATTTGGTTGCGGTAAAAAGTTAGATAAATGCTTGTTTATTGGGTGGAGTGCTGCAGTGTTTATTTTGTTGGCTACAATTTCTAATTGTAGGTTTAATTTGTTCATCAACAATATAGTTAGCGAACCCATTATTGAGTTTGAGAGTTTGTTTGATGTCCTTTAATTCTTTACAAGATATTGTTTTGGAGGAGGAGATTAATTTTGCACCAGATATTAGGTTATTAATGTTTTTTTTTTTTAATATCGGAAGAGGCATTCACTTTTAAAGTTGAGAGTACAGGAATTGTTCTTAGTATTTTTTTTTTGTAGGTAGAGGCATTGAAGTTATTATTATTATTGTTAGTATCAATCAAAGCATCTAAAATGGGAATATTATTGTTTTTGTTTAGTTCGTGGGTAAAATTAAAAACTGATTTTTTGGAAGGTGTCTTGTAGTTTGTTTATTTCATTAGTATCATTAGCGAGAATAAGTATATCATCGACATATCTTAAGTATATTGAAGGTTTATAAATGCTATTAGATATTTTATTTTCAAGGTCGGACATATAGAAATTACTAAAGATCGGGCTCAGAACTGATCCTATAGACATACCGTCTTTTTGAATGTATATATTATCCAGGTGGTCGTAAAATGGAACTTCAGAAGTGTATGTTAGGAGTATTTTTCGGGGTATATTAGGGTTGATTTTAAGAGGAGGGAAGGATGGGTTGTTATAGATATTATTTATTATAATATCAATGGTTTCATTGTCTGGTACATTAGTGAATAGATTTTTAACATTGAGTGAAGCTACTATACCATAATTGGGTTTAAGTGTATGTAGGATTTGAATTAATTCATGAGTTGATTTTATGCTTTATTTACTTGGTAAGTATGGTGTAATAAATTGTTTATCATGTTTGTGAATTTCTAAATTGGTGTAGGTATTTGTGATATAATTGGGTGCTGAGGATGATTAAGTTTATATATATATATGTGTGTGTGTATGTGTATGTGTGTGTGTGCTTGTGTGTGTGTGTGTGTGTGTGCGGTGTTTCAAAACGTTGATATCATTTTAGATGTACAGGGTGTTTCAGAAAGTGAAATAATTACGATATATATATATATATATATATATATATATATATATATATATATATATATATGTGTGTGTGTGGGGGGGGTATTCGTTATTATTCTTTAAAGCGAGACTCCTAAGTCACATTGTACATCTCGAATGATGTTAATTATATATACGGTATTTCAAAAAATGTTATATCATTTAAGTTGTACAAGGTGTTTCAAAAAATCGATATCATTTTGTAATCTAATTGTGGGGATTGGCGTAGGTCAAGGGCAAGCTGTGTTGCCGTTTGATATCTGACTCGATAATGAGGTTATTTTATTTTACCCCACGTTGTCTTGTTGATGTAACTCCTTGAACAAGAAGGCCCCCAAAAGAATTATACGACAGAAGACAGCAACAGATAGAAGACGAAACCATTTTGTTTTATTTTCCTTTATTTCCTGAGCTCAACAACAACCATTCAATGGGTGAGGGAATTTTCCCTGAATACGATTGAAATGGTTGAATCCCCCAGTGAAGGTGTTTAAAAATACGTTAATCGTTAATTGGTATATATATGTGTGTGTCCTCATTTGTTGTTTTTAAAGTTTTAAACAACGTGTTAGTCGCTTTTGTGGTGTTTGTCCAAGTCCAATGTTTTTAGTTCGTAGTTTCATTTCGTAGCCTTTTATATTTCGGCATACTGTTAACCGAGAGAGCTACTACTAGTGAAAGGACTAACCAACGCTTCGTCCAAAGACATATGCGTGGCGCCTGCCACCAGTAAGCAAGTTGTCACTTCGCCGGTCACTGCCTGAAAGAGAGTGAGCCTCCTACTCTTGTCGGGAGGTCCCTTTTTCTTTACGCATGCGTCGTCTCTTTTTCCTGTCAGAGAACTCTGGGAGTTTCAGCATATTTTGATAATTTTCTTTTTTTTAATTCAGTTTAAATTTTTAAAACAATTTATTTATTCATTCTCTACATAAAATAACTTGACCAATTTTCGTTTTAAAGAGTTCAAATCTTAAAGCATGTATACAAAAGTTTGTATAAGCTGATTTAATAATTCGTAATACAGGGTGTTTCAAAAGATTTGATATCATCTGAGATGAACTGGATGTTTCAGAAAAATTAATACTTCGTAAATCTAATAATCAGACCAGTTCTCGTTCAAATGATCTTGAGTTTTAACAACATGTGTAAAAACAACACAAACTACGTTTAATGTTTGAACGTCTTTTCTTCTCCAGTGAATGGCATTTCTATACCTGAAAGGAAAAATAAATAAATAAATAAAACGTTAAACATAGGATTTTGAGTTGTTTTAAAGCATAAAGTATTTGCTATGGATTTTAAGTTACTGTTTGTAATTTAGAAAGAATTATGAATGGAAGAATTATCGAAAAACATTAAAAATGAGTATAAACATTAATAATGAAATCTAACTAATTTAAATAAGGATCTTGTAACTTTTTGGCTCAAATTTGACTAATAAGGAGATAAGTTGGAAAAAAACAAAACAAAACAGGTCTTTATTTGATTGTATTAAATTTCGAACGCTAATTACGCCACATAGACTTGAAACGGAACCCTACTTATAGAATGCTTAGACTTTTCTAAGTTTTTCTTTTAATTTCTAAAATTGAATATAATTCAGGAGATACAAATATTAACATTGCCTTGATGAGAGGTTAATATAAAAAACAAATAAAAAAAATAAAAAAATAAAAACAAAAATCGGAACGTTTAACGCTGGCAGAATATTCAATTATAAACTCGTCCTCTGAATACCTTGTTTTTTCTTAGCATATTATATATCCCCCACCAATAAGTATATATATATATATATATATATATATATATGCAAATTTCATTAAACATAATAGACATTTTATGTCTACATATTTTCTTTTGGATCCGTTCGAATTCCCGTATTACTTTTATCGTATTCGGGGGAATTGATTTATGTATTGTCCATAATTGTATGTATCCCAAATACTTTCTGCCCGACTTTGGGCCATCATCAGGGGAGGATCTATTACAAAAGTGATGTAACTTTTGTTTTAGCATATTACTACTGTGTAAGGGCGTCTTTGCCGTTGAAAATTATGGCGTTTGCTTTTAAATGGAATTCTATAATTAGTGCCAGTAGCTAAAGACATTTAAGTACATTAGCACTGGTTTGAAAATTAATTCTATTAAGTGTTGGTTGCATGTTTCTAATATGTAGTGCTTCGAGAATCTGAAGTTTTTGTTTATTATTTTGAGGTTCTAATATTGTTGTGCTGTCGGTGACAATTTTCCGTAGTTGTGTTGTTGGGCATGAATGTTTTTTTAAATGCTGAGCTATCCAGAAGAAAATATGTAGACATAAAATGTCTATTATGTTTAATGAAATTTGCATTAACGAAGAAATGCTGCCTAAATATATATATGTGTGTGTGTGTGTCGGTATCTTTGTTTAATGACATATCAACCTTCATAGGTTATTTAATGCCAGAGCCATCCTTGTAGAAGAACGACAGTGATACTATTTAACCCAGAGCTGTGGGGATAAGGGGGTTCATACATTTCTTAAAGGCAAAAATCCGAAAGTGAACTCAATAGCAAGACTGGAGTTCGAACTCACTTACTTCGATACCGCAGTTCAGTAAATTAGCTATATATATATATATATATATATATATATATATATATATTGAATGTTTTGCTGCATTTGTTCAATAAATTCTGGCCGTTAGATAAAGGACTGCAGAATTGACTATGAATAAGATTATTTCTGATAATTTGCAAAATAAATACATTTTTTAAAGCTTTTACTTCTGAATGTTTTTAAACAATTTCAAGGATTGTATATAAAGTTAAAAAAAAAAACAGCAAAAAACAAAAACAAGCAAACAAACAAACAAACAAACAGAATCCCCACTGTTCTTATACTCTGATTTATTTCTGTTTGTCTTGGATTCTAAACCAAATTTCAATTACTCCTGAGTTGTTATTCAGAGGAACGTTTATCTTACATCCACCAGTTCGCGCATGCGCAGTTGTGTGTGTGTGTATCTGTGTGTGTTTGCACCCGCGCGTGAGTGTTTGCAGTTGATATTTTACCCGCCGTCAGTGAAATAGTCACTGATTAGGATCTGAAATTCCTCTATTTCCTCTGAGAATGTTTCGATAATCTATCGTAAATTAAAGTTCCGCTTATTCGCATCTATCTAAGGCTGAAAGCGGTACCGACCGGACCACCCAGGAAGGGAATACAATAAACCCAGACCAGGAAATGAATACTAACGAATGCTTAATAGACTAATTGGAGAAAGGACACTGTTCTGAGAAGGACTGTTTTATTATTTTATTATTTTTTTCTTATCTTTTTTCTAACATTACTCTCTCTCTCTCTCTCTCTCTCTCTAGTGTTAAAAAACGAGGGAAAAGTAGAAGCTAAGAAATACTTGGTTCAGCGCACCTCACGTTTGAGTGGATTTGACGAAGTAAGAGAAATGAAAATACCAGCATTTCATTTACTTATGGGTTGATAGGAATAATTAGATACATTCATGTATAGACCCAAGAGGGCACACACACATATATGAAGAGAGTAATATATATATATAAGTAATATATATATATATACTAGCAAATATACCTGATATTGCCTGGGAAAAATAACTTTGAATATGACAATTTAATTAAAATATGTATGTATTTACCTGTAGGATGTGACTCAAGGTTAGTTTTTAAGTGGAATTTAACAGGTTTGAATTCAGAGTTTTCCCTCCCCTAGACCGTTTGCCAGAACAAAGTTAACTGGACCAGTCTGTCCTACCATTTATCCATAGCTGGAGCGAGAATTGTTGGATTCATACCTTTTTCCTTTGGTATCAGCACCATGTGAAATGCAAACAGTTTCGTCCAGGATTTGAACTCGGGTCACCATGTCCATTTCCAACGACGATAATCATTTGCACCACGGGCACCTCCTATAGTTAAAATATGTACTTTTATTATTTTACTCTTTTGAGGGTTTTTCACACAAGCGTTAGCTGATGGTTTCTCACAAGAGTTTGAATGACAACAAGTCTCCTCAAGTCTGCAGGACTCTTTTCAGTATTCTGGCCGATCTTGATAATGCTGTAGTTTGAATGATCACTTCTCGTCCTCTTATTCCTTCCTTCATGTATCGTTTTCTGCTTCTCATTATTAGCATGGCGCATGTTTCTATAATGAATTCCATCCTTATGTCCTGACTGTATATTCTCACTGCTGGATTTCCAGTCCAGGTATCAATCTTTTGGTGACTGTACGGACCGCACCAATTACAATTGCTATCACCGTTATTTTCATGTTTCATAATTTTTCAGTTTTCTAGCAAGGTCTTGGTATTTATCTTCCTTTTTGCTTTCTTTCAGTTTTACCCTGTGGTCAGCTGGAACGGCAAAGTCCACCTTTCGGCAGGTTCTCTTTTTTGTTGTTGACTATCACAAGGTCTGGTCGTCTGGTGATCCGTTTGTATCTTAAAATCCCAGAGAAGTTTGTGCATCTCATTTTCCCGGACGGATTCCGGGTTGTGCATATACCATTTGTTCGTATGGTAAAATTTAAACTTCTTGCACAATTCCCAGAAGATCACCGTTCCCACTCAGTCATATCTAGTCATATTCTTTTTGCGCTAACTTATCTCATTCGCCTCTAATGCGATTAATCGTTTCGTCTCTGTTACCTCATAATCTACATCTGCTATTTTGTTACGTCTTGTCCATTTTGGCTTTCACATAGTCCTTAGGGCATTGTTTTATATTGCTATTAGAAGAGATTCAGTTTCTCTCTAAAGGTTTCCCTTTTTTAGCAATGTTCAAGTTTTCTCCTGTGAGATTTTGCATGTTTGTCGCTTGAAATGTCCATAATGTTATTTTTCCTTTTTTTTTTTTTTTTAATTTTCTGGTTGTTTTTGTTCTCTTGATGCTTGTATTGTCTGTATTGTTTCTGGTCGCTGTAATCAGTCTTCTGGATTTTTAATGTAGTCTTCGAGTTTTTGTATCGATGCATCGACGCTGTCTTCAATGCTGCCGATTCCTCTTCCTCCTTTTTTCACTCATACAGTCTGTCAACGTCATCTCTGGGATGTAAGGCCTTATGCATTGTCATGAGTTTTCTTGTTCTCTGGACCATTTGTTTAAGTTCATCTCTCGTCCACTTCAAGAATGGTCCAGAGTATCTTAAGAGGGGGGCACACACACACACACACACACACACACACACACACACATATATATATATATATATATATATATATATATATATATATATATATATATATTAAATAATAGCCCTTATGGTAAAAAATAAACCTGGCAAGTGATTTGAAGACGAATCCCTATCAAGGGGAAAAATATATGTTGGAAAAAAAAAAAGAAAAGGCCAACCTTGTCATACCAATTGAAAAAATCAAAAGAGACCCAATTGGTTGGTCTAAAGAAAGAAAAACATCGTTAGGGCTGCTAAGCTACAATGCAAAAAGTCCTCAATACTGAGTAGAGCAAAATAGTAACGATAATTACTTAGTGAGTCAGGAACTAACCTACTATAGTTTCGCCGAAGCGACTCACTAAGTAATTATCGTTACTATATATATATATATATGTTGGGTATCACCCACCTTTTTCCACACAATGAACTAGTCCATCTGCCATATATAGCAGTAGCTACTAATACCAGGGCCGACTAGAAAGTGAAGATCAGCTTCTTATAGGAATAGTACTAGAACGTTGGAGACTGGAGATCGCACTAGATCACCTTACTTGCTACCGTAATAACGGAAGCCAATACTATCGTTAGACTATATCTTTATTCTGTATTCACTAATCCTATGTTCTTGTCAACTAATAGTCTCTCTATTGTATATAATTTTTCCTGAAAATATATATCTATTTCCTCTCATATCGTGGTTTGTCCTTTATTTAATATTACAAGCGTTCATTAACCAGAACGCAACAATATATATATAAATTGACCGACCGTAGCGCCCTCTCTTACACTGCAGTATAGGGGAAGGCGGTACTTCTTTCTCTTGATTGCTTCACTTAGCATTGATCCGTACCTTATAATGCTGAAAGTTAAGCAAAGGCATCAGGTACCCTTTTTTGAGTCTTTGGTATGACTCGACCAAGGGTTGAACCCTGGTTTCCTGGTTCATTGGCAAACACTCTAACCATTATGCCAATGGGTCAGTCTTACACCAATTGGCCAAATTTTTCAGTTTTAGAACATTCCGCTCATCTCCGTTATAAGTGTTTAAGGTTCTATTAAAAGAGAAGGTTCAGATTTATTGCTTGCTGTCTGAGGTGCCCACTTAAGGCGCAATGTTGATGGTGCTCAGCCATTTTAATTATTTATCACTTGTACACGGGCATGTCACTGTTAAAAAACAACTTTGTGTCGAACATACCCATAACGAGGGAGTGAAAGTAAAACCATCTTAAAAGGTTTCTCATCCAAGAAAGATATCCCAAGATCAGTCGGGAAGAGTCCCCGTGGCCTCGTGGCTAATGTGCTAGGCTGTGACATTGTCGTAAGCGAGTTCAAACTCCAATCAATCTATGACGTTCACTTTTGGACGAGTACACTTACTAAAGGCATGAATTCTCTTATTCCCCAAGCTATTGGTTTAATAGTAAAACTGCTGTTCTTCTATAAAGATGGCTTTGGCATTAAATAACCCACGAGGTTCGATATGCCATTAAGCTAAAACACCAAATTAGATGTGTTGTTACGGCCACCGGCCACGGTAGGATTATAATGCCGGGAAGCAAGAACTACTATGTGGACCGGAAGTGGGGGCAGGCGATTGGCGAGTCTTCGAGCCCTAGCAACAGTGGAAGAAGTAGCCGAGAAGGGGCAAAGGTCTTGACCCAGATAAGGAAAAGACATGCCATTGGTCGAGGCAGGGAGGGCGTTTTACCGCCAAAAAGAAACGAAACCCCAAAAGTCAGTTTCGAGCTTCGTCAAGGAAGAGAAAGGTCGGCTTTTCACCGGGTCCGGTGAAAGGGAAAATTCCAGTCACAAAGTGGCATAATAGAAGTCGGCTCCGTTGGGTAAGAACTTGAGGCTCAACGTAAAAGAAAAGGAAAACAAAAACTGGTGCCTTACAACTCGTTAATAGGAGATTAACGAATATAAGAAAAAAAGAAAAAATTGACAAAAGAAAGGAAAGATAAAAAAAAAGTTAGTCAAAAATTTTATCACGAATAATATACGTAACCTAAATAAAGGTCCGTATCAAGACTATTCCAAAGAAACATTTTTGAGGTTGTTCATCAGCAGCTAGTTTCGGCGGAAAACATATTTGTTTAAAATTTGTACATCCATACTAAGGACGAAGAGGAGAGACTTTTGTTCCTCGGTGAAAGAAAAAAAATACAAAAAAAAAAAGAAAGAACTGGGAAGTTCCATCCCCTTAATTGTAAAGGAAAAAAAAACAAGATACGGATATAATTTTAAAACAAGTAAAAGAAAAAGGACAACTTTGTCTTATTGGAAGGACATAGTCAGATACTATTGGGAGCGACTTGTCCTCCACATTTCTGTATATTTTTTTGTTGTATTCGTTTTGCTCTTTGTTTGTCTGTTGTTACAGTTGTGCTTTCTTTAAAATAAAAAAAAAATGTAAGAATGATACATATATAAAGAAAAGGAGAAAACCAACTACGCGTTATATTGTTTGTCCGGTTCAGAATTCCCCACGTGTTCATTCATATCACGTTGACCTCTTTAACCTTGAAACACCCTCATTCGTCTGTGGTCTTAGTAACCCACACATAGGACATCGTCCATATCTCGAAAAATTAAAAATACGGGTGGAAACCCGTAACAGTGTTCATAATAAAACTAGATGGAAATGTATTTTTGCAAAAAAAATATTAATCCTAGTAGTCTGTAGACCATCATCCAAGTAATCTATTTCTTGGTTGGTTTCTTTCTTTAATGGCATATCAACCTTCATGGGGTATATAATGCCAAAGCCATACTTTGAGAAGAATAGGAGTGGTACTATTTAAAACATAGCTGGGAGGATAAGGGTGTTCATACATTTCCCAAGGATATTAGTACGAAAGTGAACGTAATAGTGCGATTGGATTTGGAACTCGCTCTGTACAATTCCCCAGTTCAGCGCTTTAACCATTATACCACGAAGACACCCCCAAGAAGTCTGAGGATCAATATCCAAGTAGTCTGTGAATCATCATTCAAGTATTCTGTAGAACATCATTCAAGTAGTCTGCAAGCATCAATTCAAGTAGTCTGTGGATCGTCATTTAAGTAGTCTGTGGATCAATATGCAAGTAATCTGTGGATCAATATCCAATTAGTCTGTGGTTTAATATCCAAGTAGTCTGTGGAGCATAATCCCTGTAGTCTGCAAGCATCATCCAAGTAGTAATTTACGAAGCTCTTTGCTTCGATGTAGCACAAGGCCAAATGAATGGGCACCCAATGAGACTTGAACTCACTCGTGTAGGTTTACTAGTCTAGCTTGCTAACCATTACACTACCAGAGGTGCCCATCATCCAAGCATCATCCAAGTAGTCTGTGGATCGTCATCCAAGTAATCTGTGGATCAATATGCAAGTAATCTGTGGATCCATATCCAATTAGTCTGTGGTTTAATATCCAAGTAGTCTGTGGTTCGTCATCCAAGTAGTCTGTGGATCATTATCCAAGCAGTCTGTGGATCCTTAGCATCAACAAGGCGAGCTGACTACGCGGATTCCCTCGACTCTCCCACACCATCCATCCAGATCGGCAATCGTTCTTGGTGAATCCTCTAAACCGCATGCAATGTGCGCACAGAACTGATAAATAAACATTTTTGCTGGTCGGCCAACACTGTGTGTCCATATGTTGGAGTCCATAGGAGAACATCTCTTATGAGTTCATTGTTACTTCTTCAACAATGCCCAGCATGCCTTCTTTATCTTGATGGTTTGTGCGATGAAAGGAAAGTGTCCGTATAGTTGCCGTTTTGTTGGGTACTCTTTCCGGGATCTGTTCAAAACAGCGTGCTTCCAGTAACAATGTAGAATATGTCAGCTGTACAATGTTGAACCCGAGAAATCTTACTATTTAGAGTGAATCAAAGGTTTTGCCGTATTTTTGTGGTACGTGCTAGTTTGTGACTTGTATACCACTTATCCAAAACAGTACAAGCTGTGGTAAGGACCCGTTGTGGTTGGTAGTATCGTGGTAGTTGGTGCGCCGACACGTTGTGTATTGCTTCACTCTGCGCGTGATTTGAAAAGTTATTTTTTTTAAACTGGCCGCGCTACAGTTAAGATGAAATAATCCCCTCATGTAGCCGCTTGACACCTGGCAGCATCAGAGAGGGCCGAAGTGGTGCACACATATATATTTAGAGAGAGAGAGAGAGAGAGAGAGAGAGAGAGAGAGAGAGAGAGAGAGAGAGAGAGCGAGTTATCTGCAACTCTTAATGATTGCTATGAGAGTGAGTAATCGCTATGAGATAACCTTTTACAGTGAAAAGACATAGAATGTAACAGATCGTACCCGGCTAGGCCTGATCTGATCTCGTTCTCTCTCTCTCCCCCCCTCTCTCTCTCGCACACACACATATATATATATGTGTGTGTGTGTGTGTGTGTGTGTGTGAGAGAGAGAGAGAGAGAGAGATCAGATCAGGCTTGGGCCGCCGCTCGCATAATGCAAAGGTCTTCGAAAGATTTGAGCACTCTGGTAGCTGATAGGGTATAAAAATCTAAACAAACGGCTGCTGCTGTTACTACATAATACCTTAAAAATTCCCTTAGCCAGACGTGGTACGCTTGTTGGCCGAGCGGTCTAACGAATAGTTGGATGGGTTTCGATCCCGGCTTCGAGCATCCTACGTGTCTAGCTACACTGAAGAGTTCTGATAGAATGAAACAGTCTGTCTGTGGATGACAATATATATATATAAAGTAAGTAAAGTTGGCGACTGTAGTCGAGGGCGATCCGAAGGCTCCCTTTTCAATAGCTACTACACCGAGGTGTAGGGGAGGGCGCTACTCCTTCTCCTGGATTGCTCCACTTTACTCTTGATACGTACCTTATAATGCTGAGTGTTAAGCAAGGAGGTATCAAGTACCATTTTTTAAGATTTTGGTATGACTCAACCTGGGATTGAACCCTGGTCTCCCGAGCCATTGGCAAAGACTCTACTCACTCGACCAATCAGGTTAATTGAAAGATTTGCAATATTTTGGTAACGCGAGGCTCAATTTATGACTCAAATTTTGGTTATATATATATATATATATATATATATATGTACCCAACCCCTCCACAGGGTCGTCTGAACATTGTGGAAAACACTCGAAACTTGAGTAACGGACTTATTGAGTCCATATTTCTAATATATTTAGGTTTATAGGTACTCTGATATTATTTCATCAAAAATTGTTTTCATGCAACTTTTTTATAAGCCATTCTATCTTTATATATATATATATATATATATATATATATATTGACTGACCGTTGTCAAGGGTGACCCAAAAGCTCCTTTTTCAATAACTATAACACCGAGGTGAAGAGGAGAACGCTACGTAGTTCGTTGTCAAAATTAGGTATCTATCAAACCAAGTTTTAGTAGAATTTTTTATGTCTACATTTTATCTTTAGCGAGAATGTATCTTTATATATATATATATATATATATATATATATATATATATATATAGCGAGAATGTATTTTATATGCCTTCCTATATGAAAGTCATAAAAGGGAAAATACTTGGATGAGTCAAAAGTTTTACAATGTTTTAGTAGTAAGTGCTAGTTTGTGGCATGCATATCACGTGACTGAAGCAGTTCAAGCCGTGGTAGGTACGCCATTGTAGTTAGTAGTCGAGGTTGTTGGTGCGCTGACATTCCGAGTGTGATTTGAAAGCTACACGGATGAACGTCATGCAATATTGTCTAATTCGGGAACTTATGCGTTACGAGTTCGAACTGGGCCATAACGGCACAGTGGAAGCAAGTAAAAATATCTATTGTGCGAAAGGTCTAAAACCATGAATTCAGAAGCAGTGCTCCATGCCATTGATGCGAACCGGGTGAGTAGCCCTTGGCGAGTACCAGGTGAGTTCGGCATCTTACAGTCCAGTGTGGTAGGTCATCTTAACGACCTCAGCAAAAGCTGCTAAATTGTGTACTTGACGTTAGCAAAATATTGCAAAACTTTTGAAAGCATTGTAAGAGCAGCAGTAAGAATCTGCACGAGGTTCACAGTACGGATTATGGCGAATGTGGCTTCAGGATTGTCAACGCCGACTTTTCAGAATCGTTCACTTGTAGTAGTAAGTTAGCGACCATAGTCGAGGGTGACCCGAAGGCTCCCTTTTCGATAGCTACTACACCAAGGTGTAGGGGAGGGCGCTACTCCATTCCCAGGATTGCTCCACTATTACCCTTGAACCGTACCTTATAATGCTGAGTGTTAAGCAAGGTGGTATCAAGTACCATTTTTAAAGTCTTTGGTATGACTCGACCTGGGATTGAACCCAGGTCTCCCGGGCCATTGGCGAACACTCTAACCGCTGGGCCAATAGCGGTTAGAGTGTTCGCCAATGGCCCGGGAGACCTCGGTTCAATCCCAGGTCGAGTCATACCAAAGACTCAAAAAATGGTACTTGATGCCTCCTTGCTTAACACTCAGCATTATAAGGTACGGTTCAAGGGTAAAGTGGAGCAATCCTGGGAATGGACTAGCGCCCTCCCCTACACCTTGGTGTAGTAGCTATCGAAAAGGGAGCCTTCGGGTCACCCTCGACTATGGTCGCTAACTTTAACTTGTAGTAGTACTAGAGGAAAACGTTTGGTATAAAATCATGGATTCCGGAGCCGTGCTCCAAACGACGAAGGAAAATCTGTCGACTAGTACTCGGAGAGTATTGGCATCTCAGAGTTCAGTATGGAGCTGCTAAATGGTACCTCACGTTACCAAAATATTGCAAAACTTTTGGTTTACCCTACTATATATATATATATACATGTGTGTGTGTATGTGTGTGTGCGCGCGCGTGTGTGTGTGAATATGATCAGATCAGGCTTAGCATGGTGCGATCTGTCACATTCTATGTCTTTTCACTGTAAAAGGTTATCTCATAGCGATTACTCACTCTCTGGGTAATCATTAAGAGTAGCAGATGTCTCTCTCTCTCTCTATATATATATATATATACATATATATATATGTGTGTGTGTGTGTGTGTGTGTGTGTGCACCACTTAGGCTCTCTCTGATGCTGCCAGGTGTCAAGCGGCTAAGTGAGGGGATTAATTTCATCTTAACTGTAGCGCGGCCAAAAAGAAAAAAAAAAAAAACAGGCTTAAAAAACTAATTTAAAAAAGCTTAATACGACTCCTCCCAGTCTGGAAAATAATTAAATTAAATATTTATTCGAAAGATCTATTAATCTTTAAGGATCTTCGAGGGTATCTGAGATTTACAAACGAACCCAAAGCAATCTTCTGTTGGCCACGCTTGGTGTAAACAAAGCAGTTACCTGCAGTAAGTAAACGATAAAAACAAAGAAAATAATCTTTAGATTGAAATGATTATTCTAAACTTTAATCAAAGCGACTCTGTATCTTTCATTTTAAATAATGACCATCTTACAACCCGTATTTGATCTGTTTAAGTAATGCTTATAAACTTTAATCAAAACGATTTTGTATCCTTTATTTTTAATAATGATTATCTTACAACTCATATGCAATATTGATAATTACTGACAGACATGAACAACGAATGAAACGTTAATTTTCTTCAAAATACGAGCTATGTTCAAAAGGTATCGAGACTAATTCTGTATTTACCTAGACAAAAATGAATAATGAATGAAACGTTCCTTTTTTTCATAACTGGCATTCAACACACGAATTTCAGTGAGTTTTAGATTAATTGGTGTGTGCTAAAAAGTATCGAGTCTGAAGCTTTATTTATTAAGAACGAAATGACTTATGTATGAATCGTTAAGTTTCTTCAAAATAATCCTCTTAGAATTCAGCACACATATTTCATTTTAATGTCTTACGTGTCCTCATATCCGTTGAGATGGATTTTCAGTTTGGGAAACAAGAAAAAGTACGGTGAGTATGGAAGGCGCTGCACTTCCACGGTTCTCCTTTTCACCTGAAATTCTGACTAAAAAGTAGTGAAAGGGATGATCAAAAAGTATCGAGAATTAGCACTGACTCGTGTAAACTGGTTCGAGCAGAGAGTAGTCTTGACTGATTCATGTAGACATCAGTCTGACTCGTTTAAACTGATTCGTGAAGAAAGCAGTTTAGTCTGGTTTGTGTAGATAGTAGTCTGGACTGGTTCGTGCAGACATCAGCCCAGAATAGTTCGTGTAGACTGTACTCTAAACTGATTCAAATAGACTGCTGTCAATATTAGTTTATGTAGACATCAGTATGGAATGGTTTTTGCAGGCAGTTGTTCAAGATTATTTCATATAAACATCAATCTACACTGGTTCGTGTAGAGAGTAGTCTAGACTGGTTCGTGAAGATATCTGTCTCAAGTGATTCAAATAGACTGTCGTCTTGATTAGTTCATTTAGAGAATAGTCTAGACAGCTCTGTGTACAGTGTAGAGTGTAATCTGGATTGGTTAGTGTATACATCAGTCTATTCTGGTTCTCTCAGACTGACGACTTGACTGATTCATGTAGACTGCCGGTGAAACTGATTTGTGTGGACAACAGTCTAGACTGGATCGTTTAGAGAGTGGTCTGGTTTGTGTAGACATCAGACTAGACTGATTCGTGTAGACATCAGTCTAGACTGGTGCATGGAGACAATAGTCTGGACTAATACATGCAGACTACTATCAAGCCTGGTTCATTTAGTGTGTAGTCTGGACTGATTCTTGTTGATATCAGTCTAGACTGATTAGTGAAGAAATTAGTCTGGTCTGATCCATTTAGATTATCAGTCTAGACTGGTTTATGGAGACAATAGTCTACACTGATACATGCAGACTACCAGTCTAGATTGGTTCTTGTAGACATCAGTCTAGCTTAGTTTGTGTAGATAGCAGTTTAGACTGGTTCTTGCAGATACCAGTCGTGACTGGTTAGTGTAGACAGTAGTCTAGACCGATTCATTTAGATAGCAGTCTTGACTGGTTCATGTAAACAGCAGTCTATTTCGTGTAGACAATAGTCTAAACTGATACATGTAGACAGCAGTTTGACTGGTTCGTCTTAGCAGTTGTCGAGATTTAATTATTTTGAGAGTAGTCGAGACTGTATTATGGAGACCGCTATTTAGACTGGTTCGTGTAGATAGTAATCCTGGCTGATTCATGTAAACTACTGGTTAGACAGATTCAGGAAGACCGCCAACTGTACTAATGTAGTATACTACTGCTGGGTCTTGACATACAACGAGGGACCCGTATATATAAAAATATAATCTTATATTTTTACCCTGCGATGGTGACGCTTGTGTGGAGCAGGAGAGCAATCGAAGCGAGTTCTCGCACATGAAGGAGCTGTTGGGAGTCGAAACAGCTAGCGGCAACTGACTTCAGCAAAAATTTTAAACCTTATATAATCTTAAAACTTCCACACGTCCCACACACAATGATCGTTTTTCATTGGTCACGGCTTACACCTACGCATTACTTGTTTTTCATTGGCCATGGTTTACACCCATGCAATGCTTGTTCTTCTTTGGTCGCAGCTTACACCCACGCATTGCTTGTTTTCTGGTAATTACTTTGTTGATTTTATCTATGGCTGGATGTATCTGTCAACAAAATCCGCCAGGTTCATCGCAAATCAAGGTGATATATTACACTGGTTCGCACAGACAGTAGTCTTGACTAGTTTGTGTTAACGGTAGTCAAGACAGGTTGATGGAGACAGTTGTCTAGACTGGCTTGTGTAGACATCAGTTTAGACTTGTTTGTGTAGACAATAGTCTACAGTGCTTCATGCTGACAGTTGTACCAGATCGATTCATTCAGCCTGCCTACAAGATCGGGTCGTGTAGACAATAGTCTAGACCGCTTCATGTAGACTGCCTTCAAGACTGATTCCTGTAGACAGTAGTCAAGACTGATTCATGTACACAGCAGTCTAGACTGGTTCGTTTTGGTAATAGTCTAGAATTGTTCATGTAGACATCAGTCTAGACTGGTTCGTTTTCGCTGCTACGTCTGGACTGCTTCATGTATAAGTTGTCCATCAGTACACACGTCATTATATAAATTTCAAATTTCAAAATTGAAAAAAATTAAAGCATCTGTCTCAATACAATTTTTTTTTTATCATACCTGTCGAAATAGGATATTGAACTCTCTGGTCAATCATCTCTCACTTTATTCAATTATGATTGGGTACCGTCATTTTTGAAATACGACCGTACCCTATTTGAATTACTGTAATAATTTAAATTGCCATTATAACTTTATTGCTGTCCCTGTTTAAATCTGCGATTCTTAACGAGGGCTGTTTGACTTAAGAGTGGACTTTAAACATTTGTAAAATGGGCCTTCATCTGGCTTAAGGAAAATATGTGTGCTTTTGAATTCCGTTTTTTTTTTCTACTGGCGTAAAATTATGAAACCACAAACTGTTTTACTTTATTTTTAAAGGCAAATAATTCAGAAATTATTCGAATAAAATTGTAAATGTTTTCTTCTTATAATTTATATTTTCAAATTTATTTGAATATCTTTTATCGTCGAAAAGATACCCCGCCCAAATGGATAATAGACATGATACATTTTCATGTCTTACGTAAGTAAGACATTGATCCCATTATTGCTGGAGAACTTCTTGAATTGAAAGAGAACAAAGTATTGATAAGAATTGAAAGGAAAAGATTGATTGGATGGCTAAAAGTAAAATCCTCTCCATTCCTTGCTTTTTGAAATGGTTGTTCCGTTCTTTCTTGGTTTTCCTACTAACTGGTTGGTTGAGGTGGGATTTTCAGCAGCTTATGATGTTCTCTCAAAGAAACATTATCTATCGCAGAAAAGAGGGGAGACTTATGCCAGAAGATGAAAAACAGTTCTATTTCAAACAATTCAATTTAGTATAAATACACAGTTTTTGTTTACACACAGTCATTAGTTTAAATAGTATTTTTGTTTACATACAGTTTAATGTAAAGACAGTTCTATTTCACACAATTCAGTTTAGCATGTCAACAAAGTTAAATGGTTCCAAGTATTGCTATATATCACTAACAATTCAATTAAACATCAGTCATCAGTTTATACACAATTAAATAATCAAACAGTTCTATTTCTAATAATTGAGTTTAACAATTTTTGTTTACACAGGTAAATGTAAAAACAGTTCTATCCCAAACAATCAGTTTAGCATAAGTACATAGTTTAAATCTTAAACAGTTCTATTTGACCCATAGATAGGACCCTATCAAGTATTACCACTTCGGGTAAAGTGGACCTGGGAGAGATGGGAATGAATGGGTACTCCGCATTCCTTAAATTACTGAAGTCTCACGATTAGATTGTTTAGTGTTATATCTAGGACACTGGTTGGAGGAGTCTTACCTCTCAGTAGAGCAGTCGGTGAATTCTACAGCCAACTGGACCAAAGTTTAAATGTTGTGAATGAGTTCAGTATAATCAGGTGCCATGCCACGAAGACGTACATCAGTTCATTTGATTGATTGGTTGTATTTTATGGCAAATCATCTCTTGTAAGTTATTTAATACCAAATCCTGTCTATACATATATATTAAATAGGAGGTTCCCGTGGTGTAATGGTTATCGTCGTAGGAAATGGACATGGCGACACGAGTTCAAACCCTGGACGAGACTGATTGCATTTCACATTGAACTAATACCCTTGGGAAAGCTATGAATCCAATTATTCTCCCTCCAGCTATGGGTAAAATAGTAGGGTAGACTAGGTTCTTCAGCCTTGGTGAGGCAATTAGTCTAGGAGAAGGAAAACTCTGAATTCAAACCTGTTAAACTCCGCTTAAAAAAATGACCTTGTGTCATATCCTGCCCGAGCGGAGGGGTTGGTAAATATGTATATATTAAATATATATGATTTGTATACGAATAGTTTTTTGGCAACAATTTTTAAACGAACCAGAGATCACTTGTTTGCTCACGGTAAAATTATTTCAAGTGTGGCTATGTAATACTAGTAATTCAATTTAACAGTCATTTGATTGCATACAGTTAAAGGGTTTCAATTATAGTAAAGGATTAAAGAGCTCTATTTGAGCCATTGATTGGACCCAAACAAGTACTACTGTGGTAGCACACCCGCTTTCAACCAAACACTGGGGTGATTCTGCTTTCAATCCGCTGACCGTTCTGTTTGTCTGGTAATGTCATCGGATGGCACGATCGATCCGCTTATCTGGTCACGTTGTGTTTTTGATCCAGACAGCAGATCAATCGCTAATCGGAATTGCCAGTCAATGAGTTGACGAATGAGACTGCACAATTCAGAAAGTAAAACAAAAGTCGACGCCAACAAACAAAGAACAGAACATGGGTTTGTAACAATAATATTTAGTTACAACAAAAGCGTCTTTAAAAAATGGTACATATATTTATCCTTCTCCGAGATTGGTAGTGATAGATAAGACCTAATTCACAAATTAACAGTCAGTCAATTTCTTGACCTCAAATCATCGGATAAGTTTTAGGCTTTTCTCTTCTCGCTTTCTATAGTCTGGCACAAGGCAATCTCTAGTGGCTGTTATGTTTGCCTTTCTTAGTCTTCAGCTCCCAGCATCCTTCGGAGTTGATAGTCTGGTACAAGGTGATTTCAAGTAACGTGTTATTTCAGTTTCTCCTCGCTTCTTTACTTTCGCGAGTCTGGCACAAGGCAATATCAAGTGGTGGTTGTATTTGCCTTTCTCATTCTTTAGCTTTGAGCTTCTCTCGGTTCCTTGATAGTCTGGTACAAGGTGATTTCAAGTAGCGTGTTATGTTTGCTTTTCTCAGTCAAAGTGTCGTATTTTCTTAGCCTTTCTCTTTGCTCCTTTTTCTCCACGTGTCTGGTAAAAGGTCCAAGATTCAAGTATCATGGAGTCTATTAGCTGGTTCGTGCTGGTTTCTAAAGTATGATATTATCTCGATTTCTCTTCGCTGCGCTATCTCTGCGTGTCTGCTACAGGGTCATCTCAAAGTGTCGTATAATCTCAGGCTTTCTCAGATGGATTCATGCCTTTTCCAAACCTCTTCGTTTAGGATGTGAAGCATCTTCTACCGTTAAACACATTCAAATAGAATGTAGAGATTTTGCTGTTATCAGAAAACGCTTTTACAACACAAATAACATGTTAGATACATTTTAAAATATCAGTATAGATAACATTTTATCCCTCCTGAAAAAATAAAAGTATAACCCCTCCCTAAAAATATAACTGCAAACATGTACTTCACCCAACAAACTTACTATTCAAAGCAACCCCAAATCCACTTAGCAACAAACAACGGCAGACAGTTCAATATCTAAATCAAGAAAGATCCCCGGAAAAAAACTAAAAAAAAAAAAAAAAAAGATTTGACCGTCTTCCACAATTTAACTCTTGGCACAAAATATCCTCAGATGGTTTGGCATGCCATTAAATCAAATCAGTCTCGAGCAACATGAGACTTTTTCAAGATGTGACTTTTTCAAGTGGAATAAAGCTGATTTAATTATGAGTTTTTCTTTCTCCTAAACTGGTTGCCTAACTTATTCTAGATAACACAGTCTACCTTACAATTTATCAATATAGCTTGTGGTGGAACTGACGAAGTCAAACCAATCCCAATATTAGATCAGGTTATTTGGTTTAATGGCATATCAACCATTGTTTGTTATCTAATGTCAAATCCAGTTTATATATATGTATATATACATACATACATACATATATATGTGTGTGTGTGTGTGTGTGTGTGTGTGTACTAAATGTATATGAGTTGTAAACGAATAGTTTATTAGTAACAATTTTTAACGAGTCAGGGCTCATTGATTACACGCGGTTAAATGGTTTCAAGTATTGCTATCAAACACTAAAAGTCCTATTTGCAACAGTTAACTAGTTTCCCACATAGTGTATGAATAAATAGCTCTATTTGATTTATAGTTGGGACCCTAACCAGAACTACCACTCCGGGTCAGAGTAAACCCGGGAGCAATGGCAATGAAGGGATACTCCACATTCACCAAAGCGACAGCATTACTGGGGCCTCAACATCAGATGTGTCATATCCAGAACACTTGTTGTGAGGAGGTCTTACCCCTTCTGCGGAGATACAGTCAGAGTAGTCTACAACCCCAGCCAACTGGGCTACTATCTTAAGGGTACTAGTGCAAAGTAAAATGCAAACGGTTTCGTCTTGGATTTGAACTCGGGTCACCGATTCCTTTTTTCTAAGGTAATAACCATTACGCTAAGCACACATCTTGTAACAATCTACGCTAAGCCAGTTGTACAATGGTGAAATCGTGAAACCTCACTAATTAGGACAATTATTTCATTCTTTGCTTTATAATTTGGTCTGGTTGTATCATTTGCATTTTATGTATTGTTGTTAAAAAACAAACAGACAAAAAAGACTAAAAAAACAAAATCATCCACCCAAACCCAAAACAAAACAAGCAAAATACACCCCCGCCCAAAACACCCCCCCAACCCAAAACAAGCGAAACAAACAAACAAACAAAAAACTCTCCCCCCCCAAAACCCTCCCTAAACCGCAAACAAAACAAACAACATAAAAAACAACCCCCCCAAAACAACCCCTATATCCAAAACAAAACAATACCCCCCCAAATAATCAACCCCCCTGAACCCAAAACAAAACAAACAAAACAAAAAAAAAATAAACCAACAAACAAACAAGAAAAAAAAAACCAACAAGAAAAATAAATTTGATATAGCTGAAATAAAAACTCTTAATATTTGCGTCACTTGAAAATTTGTCAATTGTTAAAAATAAAAAAAAAATCGATTGAATAACTACTAAAGTTCAACAAGTTATTTGAACCAGTTCCACTCGATAATTTTTGGTAAACTTTTGATATGTCATACACAAAGTGCTGAGGGGATTCCTAGTGGTGAAGTGGCTAACGTACTGGACTGCGACATCATAGTAAGCTAGTTCGAATTCCAGTCGCGCTAGATATTGAACCGCGTCTCCCACCAAGCAGGATTTAACACAAGGACTTTTTATTGTGAGGATTTAGGGGAGGTGGCACATGAGCCGAGACTCGTGCGCTGCTTGTCAATGCTGGTTATAGGATCACTTGGTGCAACGTGAACAATGCTAGCCTTTATTAAGTCTCCCGGCACGTATGCCAGATGACCTTGCTAGTCAATACTGGTCATAGGATCACTAGGTGCAACGTGAACTATTCTAGCCTTTGCTAATTCTCCAGGCACGTATGCCAAGTGACCTTGCTAGTCAGTGCTGGTCATAGGAACACTAGGTGCAATGTGAACCATTCTAGTCTTTGCCAAGTCTCCGGGTACGAATGGCAGGTGACCTTGTTGGTCATAGATTCACTAGAACCGAATGTCTAGTGCAATGTGAATCTATACTTGTTATTGTTTGGCCTCCGGTACGTACTCCAGTCGCGCAATTACGTTTACTTTCGGACTTATATCTTTGAGAAAAGGATGGTCCCCCAAATTCCCTCCCCTAACTACTGTTCTTCGAAAAGAATAGGTTTAGTATTAAATTACCGACAAAGGTTGATATGCCGTTAAACTAAGAAATCAAGCAAAGTACATACGGGCCTACTAAACTTTGTTTCATTTCCGTTGCAAATTTGTCCTGGGTCAGTCGTACATTAGTTATACTAGATCGAGTCAAAAGTATTGCAACATTTTGATCATACGTACAAGTTTGCAGCGTGTATATCGCGTAACTGAAGCAGTTCAAGCCGTAATAAGTACCCGTTGCAGTTGGTAGTATTGTGGTAGTTGGTGCGCTGACACGATACACATTGCTTCACTCGATGTGTGATTTGAAAGCCGCACAGAAAAACTGTACAACATGGTGTCTTTTGGGGAATTACGCTTTACGAGTTCAAACTGAGACCTAACACCACAGAAGCAATCGATTTCTTTGACTAGTTTGCAACTGAAAAAAAAAAAAAAAAAAAAAAAAGAAAAAAGAAAAAAAAGGGACCATCAAGCTCAGTGATACATGTGAGGGACATTGTTAATAGTATTAACCTTCTAGTTGGACTAGCTTTCGAATTATTCCCTAACAGCAGCGTAACGGTTATTGTCATTGAAAATAGATTTGGCGACCTGAGTTCAATCTTGGACGAAAGTGTTTCTATATCACTTCGTGCTAACGCACCCGGTAAAGGCATGAATCAATCTCGTCTCCCACCTCTCAACTATGGGTAAATAGACTGAGTTATTTAAGCCTTGGTTAGGCAACCAATCTAGCAGAAGAAAAACTGAATTCATACCATTTGTACTCCGCTTAAAAGTTGTATTCTGTCAGCGGCGGAGGAGTTGGTTAAGGAGGCGCTCCTGGCGCAACGGTTATCGTCGTAGGAAATGGACTCAACAAGCCGAGTTCAAATCGTGAACGAGTTCTGTTTGCGCTTCATTCTGCACTAATGTTCCTGGGAAAGACATGAATCTATCTTTGCTCACCCAAGCTATGGATAAAAAGTAAGACAGATTTGCCTCTTTAGTTTTGATAAAATGGCCTGTCTAGGAGAGGGAAAACTTTGAATTTGAACCTGGTGTATTCTGCTAAAAAATTGACCTTGTGTCACATCTTATTTATGGCGTAGGAGTTGGGTAAATAATTACTCCTTTATCTCAGATGCTCAAAGATATTTAAGAAGTATAGCTTAGTCTGGCTCAATGTGGTTCTTAATTTTTTTCTTTCAGCCAATCCATTTATCCTGCCTGGTAGAGTAAGGTTACCCTTTGTGAAGAATATAGTATAAAATGTTGGAATAGAATAAACAATAGGTAATTTAGAATTAGGGTAGGTCGATCGTGGAACAGTATTCTTGGATAAGTTAAGAGTGTTGAAGTTTAATATTACAAGAGCAGAAAGGAAAACTTAGATCTCTAATTTTTGTGGGGAGAGTCAGCGCGGGGTTATGGCTAAAATGCTGAACTGTGGTTTCGAAAAAAGCGAGTTGGAATTCCAGTCGCTTTATTACGTTCACTCTCGGACTAATACCCTTGGGAAAGGCATCAACCCCCTTATCCCCGAAGGTATGGGTTAAATAGTACCACTACAAGGATGAATTTGACATTAAATAACACACGAAGGTTGATATGCCATGAAACAAAAGAAAGCAATCTAACTTATACCATCATTTTGAGGAAACAACTTTGAAAAAAATTATCTTTTAAAATGCACAAAATAAAAACCTTTTCGCATTGCCCAGTCGGCTGGGACTGTAGAATACATCGACTGCATCTCTGCAGAGGTGTAGGACCGCCCCACCAATGAGTGTCCTGGATATGACACTAAACAATCTGATGGTGAGGTTCCAGTGATGCTGAGGCTTTGGGGAATATGGAGCACCCCTTCATTGCCATTGCTCCCAGGTCCACTCTGGTCCGGCGTGGTAGCAACTGATAGGGTCATATCTATGGGTTAAATAGAACTAATAGCATGTTAAACTGAATTGTTTGATTAAACTGAATAGCTTGAAATAGAAATGTTTTTGACAATTAAACCGTACTTACATTTAAACTGTGTACTTATGCTAAACTGAATTGTTTGAAATGTAACTGTTTTTTTATATTGAAAATGTACTTACACTAAACTGATTTGTTTAATATAGAACTGTTTTGACATTTAACTGTGTGCAAATAAAACCTGTACTTATACTAAACGGAATTAGCTGAATTAGAATGTTTGACTACAAAATATAATGTGTTCTTACATTTAAACTGCACTCTTGTGCTAAACTGAATTATTTGAAATGGAACTATTTTTGACATTGAAACTGTACTTACACTAACCTGAATTGTTTGATATAGAACTGTTTTGACATTAACTGTGTGTAAACAAAATCTGTATTTATACTAAACTGAATTAGAACAGCTTGACTAAACTGAATAGCTTGAAATAGAAATGTTTTTCACAATTAAACTGTACTTATATTTAAATTGCGTGCTTATGCTAAACTGAATTGTTTGAAATAAAATTATTTTCATAAAAATGGATTTGGTATTAGATAACCTACAAAGGTTGATATGCAATAAAACCCAACCAACCAACAACCTTTTCGCAAGATTTGGTTTGTTCTGGTTTAACAGTCTATTTTTTCAACTCCTCATGGGTTATCTAATGCCAAAATTTGGTTCATTTGCAAATATTTGATTAAAATAATCACTATGTTTTTAATATTCCATTGCATTTTTCAATGTCACCCTTCTTTATTTGTCTATCATCATTTGTTCACACAGTTATAAGATATCAAATATTTTTTTTTATAATAGATATAATTTTCACAAAGTTAAATGGTATCAAGTATTTCTATATAACACTAATAACTCATACTCAATTACATGGTTTCAAGCAACTATGTATATTTGATAGTAATCATTGTTTTCTCACATATTCATGGTTTTAAGTAACTTATAACTAAAATCCTTTGTAAACATTTACAGTTTCAAGTAACTATTCTTAATACAAATAATTTGCACACAGTTATATTGTATAAAGTATTCCTATCGAATTAAAATGATTAGAAAACAGATCTATTTGACCCTTAGAGAGGACCCTAATAGGTATTACCTCTCCGCCCCAGGCAAGACCTGGAGTAATGACGATGAGGGGCACTCCACTGTCTCTAGAGCTTTGGAACTGGAGCCTCAACACCAGATCCAGGACACCTCTTTTTGGGAAGTCTGCAGGGAATACTGTCGGCCTATTCTAAGTCCAATCGACAGAGATATGATTTGATTCGGTTGGAAAATTGAGCTATTTCCCCCAATAAATGCTGTACAGGGTTTTTAGCGTAAAGTAATCAATCTATCTATCTATCTATCTATCTATCTATCTATCTATCTATCTATCTATCTATCTCAGTCTGTTCATATCTGTCAATCTATATTTATCTTAGTTTGTTCATCTTTCTTTCTTTCTAACTCCCCCTATCTATCTATCTATCTATCTATCTATCAAGAATAGCAAAAATAAGAACATAAAAAACCCTTATCAATCATTTCAGGAAAGCTTTATTCCCCCTTTGCGGATTTTTCCTTTTTTTTCTGTTGTCAAATACCATTAGGTTTATTGGTCTTTATCGCTGGCTTTTGTCATAGTTCTTTGATGAGACGTGTCTGAAAAAAGGGCTTTTTTGGAATCTATAATGTATGCTCTACTTTAAGCTATTCTAATATATCTAAAAAATTTTAGAATAGCTTTAAGTTGAGCAAACATCATAAGTTCTAAAAAAAGAACCTTTTTTTTCAGGTACGTCTCATCAGAGAACTCAGTGACAAAGGCAAACAGTAAAGAGTAATAAACATAATAATAATAATAATAATATGGAAACACACACACACACACACACACACACACACACACACACATATATATATATATATATATATATATATATATATATATATATATTCTATCAGCTGTATCCGATCTATGACCAGACTAACACGATTTTATGAATACCAGAGAGAGAGAGAGAGAGAGAGAGAGAGAGAGAGAGAGAGAGAGAGAGAGAGAGAGAGAGAGAGAGAGGTAAACGAAAAATCAAAAATGAATTTATTTGTAGTTGAAAGATATTACCAATTAATTAAAATGAAAAGCAATATTTCATTTTATGAATTGTTTTTAATTTTTTCTTATTCTTTGTTAGTTTGGATTTAAAATTATAAAACTATGTAAGCCTGTATAGATGAAAGATTTAAAACATATTCATGAGTTGTTTTTTCTTTTTTGTCTCCAATAAATCTTTATTTTTGACAATTTAGTGCTCAATTACAGAAAAAAATAGTTAATAATTTTCGAAAAAGCAATATAGCTTTCAATTCAAATTTCTTTCTTTCTTCTTTCTTTTTTCTTTCTTTGTTTAATGGCATATCAACCTTTGTAGGTTATTCAATGCCAAAGCCATTCTCTTAGAAGAACAGTAGTGGAACTATTTAACCCATAGCTGGGAGGATAAGTGGGTTCATCAAATTTCTATTTACTCTCGAAAAATCAAACGATTAAAGAATCTAAGAATCCACGTATTTTAGTATCTTTTAGTGTTGGATTTTTTTGTTTACATTTAAAATATTATGTAAAAAAAAAAGTAACCGTTAACTCATGAGTGGTTTGAAACATTATTATAATTTTATTTTTCTTAAGACTTTTTAAAGAAATATTACAAAAATTTTAATTCAGTTCTTAATTACCTTTTGAGCTACCGTGATAAAAAAAAATGTATTCGTTTGATTTATTTTCTTTGTAACCGGTGAAATATAATTTTTCAAAAGCCAAGAATTAAAAATAATTCTTTATTTTCAGGTGGAAATTTTCGCATATTAATAATTCAAAAGAAAAATATTTGCTTGTTCTATAAATAGTTTATTTCTTCTTTTCTTTTTGGAAAACAAAATTTAAAAATTTATATATTTTGTTCAAAGAACTATGAAAATCATCCGTTTTAAAAATCAATTTTTGAATTATCAATAAACAACGCTTTCGTTCAATTTTGTTATTTACTGTAAAAAGATGCAAAGAAATAAAAAAATGTTTCCTTATTACAAAAAGAAACTTAGAAATAAAAATGTGTCTTTACAGAAAAAAGAAGCGAAGAATTAAAAATGAAAACTTTTTGTATTAGAATTTCTTTTTTTTTTTCATTTTAGATTCAAAATAGTATTTAAAAAAGTACATCTAGATTTAAAACATTTTCATGGCTGTTTTAAGTTCTTAAAAAAAATATGAGTTTAAAAAAGAACTTCACTTAATTACAAAACAATAATTTTCTAAAAAGCATTAAATTCAAATTTTGCCAACAGAATACGTGTGATATCTAAACATGGTGAGTCTGAAGAAGAACTGATCAGTTTCTCTTTTTTTGTTCTTACTTATGAAGAACTGTGAAGAGTTCTACAACTCAATTGATTATAATTAATTTATTATATCACTTAATCAGTAAAAATTAAAAGTAAATTTACGCTTTCCTTATTATAAACATATTAAAGTGTATGCGAAATTATAATGCTCAAGGATATCTCTTTTCTGAGTTATAAATCTACACATACCAAAACTGACGCGACTATTTTGTGTGCGTGTGTGTGTGTGTGTGTGTGTGTGCGCGCGCGGTGTTTACAATGTAAATAGTTTCAAAAAATATTTCTAAAATTTCAAGATATACTCATGATGCACTGTTTATAGAGAAACCATTGAAGTTTATTATTGAGGCTTTCGACTGCCCCAATTATTCTATTGTCAGCGTCAAGAAGGCAAGACTATATCTGATGATAAGGCATTTTATGAACTTGGATTTAGCAAAACGAATTCGGTTACTTGGATCCAAGGTTTTATCATTATCGTGAGTAGACATAAACAAAAATCAAATGTATGAAAAAAACAGAAATATCTGTTACGATGATTTGGAGGTGGCATAAACAAAAATCGCCCATTAAAATGTATGAATGAAAAAATAGAAATAGTTTCATCCTCGCTGTACTTAATGATAAAAAATCAAATGAATTGGAATTGAGAGAAGAAGCTTTCCAAAATGTTGTTCCCTCGTCAAGTAGACATTTATTTATATTAAAATGATGAAATGGATAATGCTGATTGATAATTTTGAAGTTCCATAGAAATGACTGCATAAAAATGATAAAATACGAACCAGTGAGGACAATTTTTTAAAAAAAGTAAAATAGAAATTCAATTTTATCTTCTTTCAAAAGTGAGAAGCCAATAAAGAAAAGGTTGACGAAAATCACGGGCATCAATTTAGAAGCCATACACTCGTCAGAATTAATTAACATTTCGTAAAGAGCTGTTTGTGAACCTGCGATCACAAAAGAATTTTCAGACTATGTGCTTCAATTTTAATGGTTTAGTTTGGTTATTTTGTTTAATGGCATATCAAATTTCGTGGGACATTTAATGCCAAACACTGTTTATATATATATATATCGTGATACTATTTAACTCAGAGTTGGGAGGATGAGTAGATTCATACTTTTCCCAAAGTAAATGCAAGAGTGCTGCTATAGTTCGAACTTGCTCATTTAGAGGCCGCAGTTCAGCATTTTAGCCATTACGCCACGGGAACTCTCCGACGATAGCGGTACGATTTAATCCATAGCTGAGGTATAAGGGGATTAATACCTTTCTTGGTGAATGCAATATCGCAGGGAGGTGTTCTCGTGGTGTAATAGTTAAAGCGTTGGACTTCGGAATCGTAGCAAGCAAGTTCGAACTCCATAAATACCCTTGGGAAAGGCATGAACCCTCTTACCCTCCAAGCTATGGTTTATATAGTATGGTAATATGGTTATATATATGGTAAATAGTACCACTACTGTCCTTCTAGAAGGGTGGATTTGGCATTAAATAACCCAAGAAGGTTGATATGCCATTAAAACAACAAAATCAAATCAAACAAACCGTAATATCGCGACTGGAGTTTGAACGGTGTCGTCATCCAGCACTTTAGCCACTACGCCACAGAGACTCCCTCCATAGTAAGCCACGCTAGGAATACAGTTACATGAGCACATCCGAAGCGAGGTAATTCGGGAGCAGAGCGGAGTGAAGAACATGATCACATAGTACAGGAAATAGAAGTTTCGTTCGGCTAGACACCTTGCAAGGTTTACAGACAACAGGTGAACTCGTTGTCGAGTGGTATTCGAGAAACCGGAAACGACGATTCAGAAGACCTCTGTCACGTGATGGCTCACAGAATTGAGGGAGTGGGAATGATACTCTTCCCCTGTTGAACTAAAATTATCTAGCAGTCAAAAAGTGACCGTTAGAAATGATTGTGGGTCACACAGATGTTTGCACTTAAGTGACCTTGGGGAAGGAGAAAATGAAGCCAAATGATTGGTGGGGGGACCCCAAACGGAAGTAGGGTCCCCTTCCCCTCAACGGAAAAATACAAAAAAAGTAGTGAGTTTTTGGACAAGTCTCGTGGCAGACGGACGATAGCCATTTCACTCCGGGCTAAAGACAAAAGACTGAGACATGAGAGACCTGAATCTCTCAAGCCAGCATTAAAAGCAATACAAAGTCTATTAGCCCGTGAAAGAAGAGAAATTCTCCAGTGGAACCCCGTCAAAAAAATAAGATAAGTAACTTTGGGACATTTTCCCTTTACACCCAAATTTTTGTTTACCACTCTCTCTCAATTTGGAAAAGGATAAAAGCCAAGAAAAGACATTTATATTCATGGACTATCCTATTACATATTTTTGACACTTTGAACATATATATGTATATAACCGTAGTAAAGAAATTATGTATTTTAATTTTACCATGTGGTCTATGTTATTATTCCATGCTTTCCTTTCAGCTTCCATTCGCCTTATATTATCTTGCTTAGAACTGTCCTCTTAATTCCTAAAGTATCACACGGGAAATTGAGTTGCCGACTGTAGCAATATTAATATTATTACAATTAAGACCTATAGGCTCACTTTCTTCCATTATCTCGGGGAAAGAAGAAAGCGACCTGGTGGGTGTGTGATAGTGTGAAATTTGGAACCCCTTGCCAGCGGCGGTCAGTCTGGCCTTAAATTATTCCCTCACGTAATATGCCAGTTCTTATCTGCCTGAGAAAAGAACTCTGAACAGGACTTATTTCTGTAGGGGATCAAGTGCCAACCTGCCCCGTCTTCACACGTGCGAAAATAAAGTCCCATTTTGGGATTATCGCAATTTCGCGTCAGCAGACCTAAAATGGGGGCTCGTTTCCGGAATGATTATTATTAATAATATTTATTGCTAGTAGTCGTGTGACAATTCCTGCCGTCTAAATCTACCCTGGGAGACCGTGAAAGGAAAAAAGGAATATTGTTGAAACAGTCAAATTACTTGTTGATATAACTGTTTGAAAAAAAAAAAAAAAAAAATGGACAAAATAGAGAACTTTTTAAAAGAACCCTCCATGGAAAAGTTGGAGAGGCTGAGAAAAAGCGAGATAATAAAAATTGGCGAGAAGCTTGAGTTAAATGTTCAGAATTCTATGAGAAAGCATGAACTCGTGAGAGAAATAGCAAGGCACATGGTGGACGAAAATGTTTTCGAGGAAGCAGTATTAGAAGAGCTACCAACGGAAATAAGAATGACTCCAGAAGAAATTGAACTGGAGAAAATTAAAATACAAGCACAAATGGAACTACAGAGAAATAAAATGGAACTGGAGAAAATAAAAATTCAGCAAGAAACAAGGCTGCGAGAAGTCGACTTGGCAATAAGAGGACGCAAAGAAAGCCATGACAGTTTCGAAGTAACGAAGCAAGCGAGGCTAGTCCCAAAATTTGAAGAAGCCAACGTGGACGAATACTTCGCACATTTTGAGCGAACCGCGCTAAATCTTGGATGGCCGAAAGAATGCTGGTCGATGCTACTACAAACTGTGATGACAGGAAAAGCACAGAGAGCATATGCAACTCTGCCCACAGAAAATTGCGCCGACTATGATTTGGTGAAGGCAGCGGTTCTAAAAAGCTTCGAGTTGGTTCCAGAAGCTTATAGACAGAAATTCAGAACACAGAGAAAAACTGAAAACCAGTCTTATGTGGAATTTCTGAGAGAAAAGGAGAACGCGCTGGATAAGTGGTGTGACTCTAAGAGGATAGACGGAGACGCTGAGAAACTCCGGCAGCTAATATTAGCTGAAGAATTCTTAAACTGTGTGCCAGAAGAAGTCAGGGTTCACCTAAGTGAAAGAAAAACTGACGTGACCTATGAAATGGCCGCACTAGCAGACGAATACATCCTCACACACCGAAAAACAAAGGAAAAACCGTACACGGGAAGTAAAGTGAAATTCAAAGCTGAGTTAAGCCCTGAAGGAAGACCGAAGGAAGAAAATAGAAGGACCTTCCAAAGTAGCAGCAGAACGGTGATCTGCTACAAATGCGGAAAGGCTGGTCACATAGCCATAAGGTGCCAGCTAGGAAAAGGTCCTGAAAGAAACCAGACCCAGCCGAGAAAACCACAGGGAGCTGTCACGACCGCTAGAGTAGACAAGTCCTATCGACCCTGGACGAAAAAAGGGATGATAAGAGGCCCACACGGAGGACCAGTGGAAGTCTCAATTTTACGAGATACCGGAGCATCTCAGTCGTTACTTCTACGAAATAAATTACCTAAAAGGGTAATAGAAGCAACACGTGAGACTGTGATGATAGAGGGTATCGGCGGAAAGAGGGTAAAAATACCGCTGTGTAAAATAACCCTAAAGTCCCAGTGGAAAGATGGACCAATTAAAGTTGGTGTGGTAGACAAACTACCTATGAGAGGAATCTCCCTCATACTGGGAAATGAAGTCAGAACAAAAAAGTGTCACCCGAAAAAGATGGCGAAAATGAGCGCCAAAAATGAAGAAAAAAAGATGGCGAGAACGAACGCCCAGCATGGAGACGAGATGGCGGCTGAGCCACGTGCGAGATATAACCTACGTAGCTGCACACAGAAAGGAAAGGCGGCGGGTGAAGAAGGGAAACTCCCGCATCTTGGGAAGCCGAGAGATGAATTAATCAACCATCAGAAAAGAGACGAAAGTCTAAAGAAGTTATACAATCTCATTGGAAGGAGCAAGGGGAATAAATTCTCGAATATTTATTACCTCGAGGACGGAATTCTAACGAGGAGATGGAGGTCGAGGAAAGCCTCCATGGACGGAGGCCAAAACGTGTTCCGGCAACTAGTGATGCCGAAGGAATATCGCGAGGAAATGCTACGCTTGGCGCACGAGGTGCCTATGGCCGGTCACCTAGGTGTAGCAAAGACTCGAAATAAGTTACTGGAACACTTCTATTGGCCAGGAGTGGAAAAGGACGTCAAAACGTTCTGCGGCTCGTGTCAAATATGTCAGAGCACTGGCAAACCGAACCAGAAGATCCCCCCTGCCCCATTGAAGCCTATACCAACGGCAGAGGAGCCTTTCAGCAGAGTCCTAATAGATTGTGTGGGTCCATTGCCCCAGACAAAGGCAGGGAACAGATATCTCTTAACGTTGATGTGTACCACGACGAGATTCCCAGAGGCAGTCCCACTGAAATCAATAACCACCAAGAAGGTGGTAGAAGCCATGATAAACTTCTTCGTGAAAGTCGGATTACCTCGAACGATACAAACCGATAAGGGGACGAACTTCACGTCAAAACTTTTTAAAAGAGTGGTGGAGCAACTGGGAATTACGCACATACAGTCCAGCGCCTACCACCCTCAATCGCAGGGGGCGCTTGAAAGATTCCATTCCACCCTGAAGAATATGCTAAGGGCTCACTGTGCCGAACAGAAGAAGGATTGGGACAGCGGTTTGCCTTTTGTCTTGTTCGCTGCGAGGAGCGCAGTGCAGGAGTCATTAGGGTTCAGCCCGTTTGAACTAGTGTATGGACGAACAGTAAGAGGACCCTTACAAATAGCAAAAGAGAGATGGGTGGAACAGGGAAAAGCATCTGAAGACACAGTCACCTACATGGATCGGCTGAAGAAAAATATATCAGACGCGCTACGGTTAGCGCGGAGGAATCTATCCGAAGCACAGGGTAGAATGAAAAGGAAGTTTGATAGAAAAGCGAAGAAGAGAGAGTTCAAGAAAGGCGAGGAAGTCCTGCTACTATCCCCAAACAGAGGATCCCCCTTTGATGGGCGATACCTAGGTCCGTATGTGGTGTCACAGAAGATCGATGAAAGAACCTATCGAATAGACACCCCAGAGGGAAGAAGGAAGTCTCAAGTGTGTCATATAAACAGACTGAAGGCATATATCCGCCGAGAAGGACAGCCCGTTCTGGCGGTAACCGCCAACAGCCACACAGTGGAAGGGGAGGAGGGGCCCACGGTAAAAGACCCACCCCTCAAGCTTAAGAACTCAATGATTCTGAGAAATATGGAGGAAAAGCTAAATCATCTATCAGTATCAGAGCGAAGGGACCTGAAGAACTTAATAAGAGAATATCCAGGCCTGTTCTCAGATATCCCTCGGAAGACGACGATGATTCAACACGATGTGGAACTAAACCGAGAGGCCCCAGTGAAGCAGCACCCTTATCGACTAAACCCAAGGAAGGAAAAACTGATGAAGGAGGAAGTCAAATATATGATGGAGAATGGAATAATAGAGCCCAGCGATAGCGCCTGGGCTTCTCCATGTGTGCTGGTAGGGAAGGAAGATGGATCAGTGAGATTCTGCACGGATTATAGGAAAGTCAACGCGATGACCAGAGCAGACTGTTTCCCTATCCCCCGGATAGAGGACTGCATAGACCGAATTGGCCGTGCCAAGTACATTACCAAGTGTGACCTATTAAAAGGATATTGGGCCGTGCCTTTGACAGAGAAAGCTAAGGCCATCTCGGCCTTTGTAATCCCAGGCGGAACCTATCAGTACCGAGTCATGCCGTTTGGGATGAAGAACTCCCAAGCCACCTTCATGAGATTAATGTCGAAGTGCTTAGCCGGTTTAGAAGGCGTAGATGCCTATATTGATGATATCGTGATTTACCATAACACTTGGGAGAATCACCTCGAAACCCTGAGGAAGGTGTTCGAAAAATTAGAAGTAGCCAACCTAACCATCAACTTAGCGAAGAGCGAGTTTGGGGCCGCAACGGTGAAATATCTCGGACACATGGTGGGCTATGGAAGCGTGAAGCCGAGTGAAGCGAAGACCCAGGATATACAGAAGTTCCCCATCCCGAGGAACGTAAGGGAGTTGCGACGGTTTCTTGGGATGGCAGGGTATTATAGGCGGTTCTGCAAAGACTTTTCGGGAAAAGCCGCACCTCTGACAGACTTACTGAAGAAGAAGGTGAAGTTTGGATGGTCTGATAGATGCCAAAAAGCCTTTGACGGAATAAAACGTACTTTGAGTACAGAGCCGGTCCTGAAGGCGCCAGAATTCGAGAAACAATTCCACCTAACAGTCGACGCGAGTGATGAGGGCATAGGAGCCGTGCTGATGCAAGAGGACGACGAGGGTCACCTGCACCCCGTGAGTTATTACTCAAAGAAGCTTAATAAGCATCAGCGAATGTATGCCACCGTTGAGAAGGAATTATTCGCCCTAATAAGTAGTATTCGGCATTTTGAGATATATATTACAGCAAACGCCAAATGTACGAAAGTTTATACGGACCACAATCCCCTAACTTTCCTAGAGAGGATGAGGAACCGAAACAGAAAGTTGCAAGCTTGGTACCTCAATCTACAGGAATATAATTTGGAGGTCGTGCACATCACTGGAAAGGACAATGTAGTAGCCGACAGCCTCTCGCGGTGTTAATAAAAAAAAAAAAAAAAAAAAAAAAAAAAAGTACCCAAGTTTATTTCTCTAACGCCCCACAAAAATGTAGTAGCAGAATATTCTTTCATAGTTGTTGAAAGAAAGAAAGAGAGAGAGAGAGAGAGAAACTAAAGGAAATGAGGAATTCTCGTCCCCAATGTTGAAATATGAGATGGACGAGAAAGTGGTTCGTCAACAAGTGACGAATAGGGGAAAGAGAGAAAAGAAAAGGAAGTTTCCTCCCCAAAACTTGACAATTAAAATTATAAAGTCGTCAAAAGTGACGAAGAAAGAAAGAAGGACTTACCTCCTCAAGATTTGAAATATGATACGGCCAAAAGCCGAGAGAGAAAAAGAAAGAAAGGAAAACAAGATTCAAGAAAAAGAAAAGGGAGAGAGAGAGAGAAAGAAAGAGAAGAGAAATTGTTTTCCCCTATAGTGAAAATTAGGAAGGACGAAAAAAGGAAAAGGAAAGAATTCGTCAAAGCGAGAAGAAGAAAGGGGATGAAAGAAAAGTAAAGTGAGAAAAAAAAAAGGTGAAAGAAAAGGAGAAAGAACAGTGAATTGAATTGCCTTTTTTTTCTATGGTATTTCTATTCATCTCCCTTTCTTCTCTTAAGCGAGGAGGTGTCACGTGATGGCTCACAGAATTGAGGGAGTGGGAATGATACTCTTCCCCTGTTGAACTAAAATTATCTAGCAGTCAAAAAGTGACCGTTAGAAATGATTGTGGGTCACACAGATGTTTGCACTTAAGTGACCTTGGGTCGCCGGACATCGGAAGGGGAAGGAGAAAATGAAGCCAAATGATTGGTGGGGGGACCCCAAACGGAAGTAGGGTCCCCTTCCCCTCAACGGAAAAATACAAAAAAAGTAGTGAGTTTTTGGACAAGTCTCGTGGCAGACGGACGATAGCCATTTCACTCCGGGCTAAAGACAAAAGACTGAGACATGAGAGACCTGAATCTCTCAAGCCAGCATTAAAAGCAATACAAAGTCTATTAGCCCGTGAAAGAAGAGAAATTCTCCAGTGGAACCCCGTCAAAAAAATAAGATAAGTAACTTTGGGACATTTTCCCTTTACACCCAAATTTTTGTTTACCACTCTCTCTCAATTTGGAAAAGGATAAAAGCCAAGAAAAGACATTTATATTCATGGACTATCCTATTACATATTTTTGACACTTTGAACATATATATGTATATAACCGTAGTAAAGAAATTATGTATTTTAATTTTACCATGTGGTCTATGTTATTATTCCGTGCTTTCCTTTCAGCTTCCATTCGCCTTATATTATCTTGCTTAGAACTGTCCTCTTAATTCCTAAAGTATCACACGGGAAATTGAGTTGCCGACTGTAGCAATATTAATATTATTACAATTAAGACCTATAGGCTCACTTTCTTCCATTATCTCGGGGAAAGAAGAAAGCGACCTGGTGGGTGTGTGATAGTGTGAAATTTGGAACCCCTTGCCAGCGGCGGTCAGTCTGGCCTTAAATTATTCCCTCACGTAATATGCCAGTTCTTATCTGCCTGAGAAAAGAACTCTGAACAGGACTTATTTCTGTAGGGGATCAAGTGCCAACCTGCCCCGTCTTCACACGTGCGAAAATAAAGTCCCGTTTCGGGATTTTAGTTCAATTTGCTGTCACACCTCCATGACGATGGAAAGATAAAACTGTTAAGCGATTCGGGCTAACTTAGAGAGGGAGAGTGAGATTAAGAACGAAGTGGAAGTGAATAGTAACCAGCAATATGTAAAAACATCACACAACCTGGCGAATAAGAGAATAAAAGAAACAGCTACTTCCGAGTATATGGAGAGGAGGTGGAAAACTTTAAGGAATGCCATGTTTTCTCGTAAATGCTGTATTGCAACACAATGAAGAAAATAAAGTTAATCTATTGAGTAATGAGATTCTCTAAAAGAACTAGGATCAGCTTAATTAAAATTCAGCTTTATCTCCTTCAAAATTGTTTTTTTTTTTGGCAAGCCAAACACCAGCAAAGAGTTTTTTTCTATTTCTGTAAATAGTGCTGGGGACGCTCAAGGAGAAACGGTTATCGTCGTTGGGAGAGGACTCGGCTACCCAAGTTCAAAACCTGAACGAGGCTGTTACAATTTCACATAGCGCCAATACCCTAGGAAAAGGTATGAATCAAATAATTCTCCTTCCAGCTATGGGTAAATATGGGAAGCCCGGGTTCTTTACTTTTGGTTTGGCAACCAATATAGAAGAAGGGGAATTCTGAATTCAAATCAGACCTGGAGAAGGAAGCGCTCTGCCAGATTATTCCTGTTCAAGAAACGCTACATAGTAGCACCCTTACGACCAAACCAGGTTACAGGATGAGTCTAAATCTAAACAACGCTGGAAGTCTTTAACTGACACTGCCTTCAATCGGTTCGTCTCCATTTGTTGCATAATCTCTATTGCTCACCACTGGTGATACAGAACTGTGTTTTGATTTTGGGGGACAGGAAACTGAGACAATGACTCAGATCAGATATTTTTTGCGGCTCTGTTCTCCTCCAAAAAAGTAAGTCTGTCTAAAATGTAATGAGACTGATTTTTTCTTCTTTTGGCGGTGAACCCTGATCTAATTTTTGTGGTATCTGGATCAATTTATTTTACATTGAGATCAGATAAAGACTATTGATCAGCATGCTCCTACAACCGTAACCACACATGTTTTCTGGCGGTCGGTCTATAAGAAGAAAGTTTGTTGTAGCCGACTTGTTTATTGAATTTCGTTCGGAAAGTCAGGAGTCATTTTGGTTGGATATATAATACAGTAATAAGGGTATTCAAAATGTCTTATAGAGGTGGTGTGTGTATGATGGGGTGTGTGTGTAAGACTTAAGATAGGAGAACCCACGCGCGATTTCTGGGGCTCTCTGTCTTACACCTTGGTGGGCTAAACGACATTTCTCAAACAGATTGAATATCCTTTATTGCTCGAAACGAAGGCTTTCAGTAAGACAAAAAAAAAAAAAAAAAAAAAAATAAATAAAATAAAACAAAACAAAACAAAAAAGCAAAAACAAAAAACAAAAAAACAAAAACAAAAACAACCCACCCAAAAAAACCCAAAAATGAAACAAATCAAAACAAACAAAAAAAAAAAGCAACGACAAAAAACAACAGAAAAAGAAAGCCTTATATCGCTACCATCGCAAGTCTTCGAGTTTCAATTTTTTTCCTCCCTTTTTTATCAACGTTAAATGGATTCAATTGCAGACATCACAAAATATGATGACTGCAGGAGTCCGACCTCTTACTACGTTCCTTACTGATACCGAGCAATGCATACAGTATTTACTCGTGTACAATGCGAGAGATTTTTCCATCATAGTCAAGATCCAAAATGGGTTGGTTGACTGGTTGGTTTTACAAAATTTGATGCCGAAGTCAGTGTTTTTTTTTGCTCTGTTTAGTTACTTTTTTGCACGTAATTGTATGGTTTCAAATAACTAATGAATTATTTATAAGCAATTATATGTTCAAGTTTGATTTAGTTTATTTAACGGCATATCAATCTCTTATTGGTTATTTACTGCCAAAATTTGATTCATCTGTAAATGTTTCATTATGATCATAATTATATTTTTAACGTCTCAATGCAATCGTTTCCAATCCCACTTTAATGTAGGTTATGTGGTAATTGAGACGAAACGATCAATCACATAATACGCGAATGCAGCAAATTAGCACCGAAAGAGTATAAGACTAGACATGACTGGGTTGGCAAAGTGATCCGCTGGAAATTGTGCAAGAAATTTAAATTTGACCATACGAACAAATGGTATATGCACAACCCAACATCAGTCCTGGAGAATTGCACACCTAAACTCCTCTGGGATTTTGACATCCAAACGGATTTTATAACAATCAATAAAAACAAGAGAACTTGCAAAATTGTGGACTTTGCTATCCTGGCTGACCACAGACTAAAATTGAAAGAAAGTCAAAAGAAGGATAAGTACCAAGACCTTAATAGGGAATTGAAAAAACAAACAAACAAACTGTGGAACATGAAAGTGAAGTTTATACCAATTGTAATTGGTGCTTTGGTTGTCACCAAAGGATTTCTAAAGGGACTAGAGGACTTGGAAATAAGAGGACGAGTGGTGACCATTTAAACTACTTCATTATTAAGATCGGACAGAATACTGAGAAGAGTCCTGGAGATTTAAGGAGACTTGCTGTCACATAAACTTCAGTGAAAGACTATCAGCGTTAGCTGATGATAAAAAATCTCAAGGAGTAATAATAATAATTTGAGACACAATTGTATAACCCAAACCCGGTTAAAAGGTCAAATCTAGTTTTAATTAACCAGAAAAAATAATAAAAGAACTGGTTATCTTTTAGATTTTGCCGTTCCTGCGGACTTCAGAGTAAAAATGAAAGAAAGCGGGAAGTTAGCAAATACACAGAACTTGCAAGAGAGTTGAAAAAAGCTGTGGAATATGAAGGTGACAGGGATACCAGCTGTAGTTGGTGCGCTTGGAACAGTCCCCAAAAGCTTAGGAAAAAAAACCCAGGTGGAATTGGAGATCAGATGAAGGATCGAGACCATACAGATAACTGCTCGGTCAAGATCGAATAAAATACTCAGAAGAGTCCAAGAGACGTGCTTTCACTCAGACTCTAAAACTTACCAGAGGTGCCAGGTGAAAGAAAGCGAAAAGAGAGAAAAGTACCAAGACATTGCTAAAGAACTGAAAAAAACCTATGGAACAAGAAGGTGACGGTGCTACTAATTGTAATTAGTGTACTTGGAATGATCCCCAAAGGATAGGTAAAGGGACTGGAAGGCTTGAAAATCAGAGGACAAGTGGAGACCATCCAGACTATAGCATTAAGATCAGCCAGAATACTAAGAAGAGTCCTGGAGATTTGAGGAGGCTTGCTGTCACTTAAAGTCCAGTGTAAAATTATCAGCTAACGCTGGCGTGAAAAATTCATAAAGAGTAAAATAATAATAATAATAATGATAATAATGTAAACTGAAAAAATGTGGCACCTTAAAACTACCACCGCGCCAGAAAAATGGTATGACCAAGAAAGAGACAAATAAACGCATCAACAAGATACCTGACAGTCCCAGCCTATATAAAAATTTCATTTTATGGAACTGCTTATCTCCTTAGAAGAGTACAGTGTTTTAAGTCTCGTCAACAGTGTGGACGAAAATGGGCGTTTACATTAGACCACTAAATGAATCGTTTCTGTTAGCAGTGTGCATGTTCACGCGCGCATTCATGCGTGCACGAAAGGAAATTAATGTGTGCATCAAGGACCAAAGATTATTTCACTAAAATATTAGTGTCCAGGGTATGACATATAGTTTGAGTGAGAGTCATCCTGAAAGCAACATTCCACAAAAGAGCAGCTGTATGGCCACTTAACTCTCATCTCTAAAACCATCCAAATAAGACGAACAAGACATGCGGGACACTGCTGGAGAAGTCCGGACGAACTCATAAGCGACGTTCTCTGATAGACCCCTTTACATGGACGTGCAAGTATTGGATGGTCAACAAGAACTTATCTACAACAGTTCAATATGAACACAGGATGTAGTCTAGAAGACCTACCGGAAGCGATGGATGATAGAGACGAAAGGAGAGAGAGAGAGAGAGAGAGAGAGAGAGAGAGAGAGAGAGAGAGAGATCAGTGTTAGAAGCATGACATGGTGATGACGATGGGTATGACATTAAATTGCACCTGAAGCTCCAGTTTTATAGTTTAGGAAATGTGAAGTACCCCTTCATTACCATTACTCTCAGGTCCACTCTGACCCTGACAGGCTGCTTCTGTTGAGGTCCCATGTATGAGTCAAACAGAACTATTCAATCTTGTACAAGGATCATTAGTTATTATTTATTTGCAACTATGCAGCCGTATGCAAGTTGTTGGAATTAGATAAGAATATTTCATAAATAGAATCACTAATACAGAATAGAAATACTTGAAACCAATTAACTGTGTGTAAACAAATAATACATATTATCAAATGTGGTTGGTTCGTTGTGTTTGATGGCATATCAATCCTTGTGGGTTATTGAATGCCAGATGCTGTTTATGCATATATATGATTGGTAAATAAATAGTTTGTAGGTATTATAACATTATTTTAAAACGAGCCAGAGTTCATTTGTTTGCACATAGTTAAATGGTTTCAGTTGTTATCCAATGCTATTAATTTCTTTTATTATTCATTTGTTTGCACACAGTTAAATGGATTCAGTTGTTATCCAATGCTATTAATTTGTTTTATTATTCATTTGTTTGCACACAGTTAAATGGTTTCAAGTATTGTGATATAACACTAATATTTAAGATGAACGAACAGATGTGAATTGAATTACCATGACCAGAAAATCTGGCGAACACTTGCGTGCGACAATCGGAAACACTGGACAGCTGTTTCGACCTTATTAGGTCTCATCAGCAGTGTATACCAAGATCTCCCCTCTGCAGATCGAACCTGCGACCACAGAATGCAGAACCGAAACTCTACCACTGACCACCAATCCACATCGCACACAAGTGAATAGAACGAAGAGTTCTATTTGATCCATACATGGGACCCTAACAAGTACTACCACCACTCCTGGTCAAAGTGGACCTGGAAGTAATGGCAATGAAAGGACATTCTACATTCCCCAAACACCCGATACAGTTTAGAATCATATCCAGGATACTAGTTGTGGGAGAGAAGTCGTGCAGTGATGCAGTTGGCGTATTCTACAGCCTCGGCCGACTGGGCTATATTAACTGTACGCAAACAAATGATTAATATTAAATTTTGATAAGAATAATTGATAAACAGAATTACTAATGTTTGAAACCACTTGACTGTATGCAAACAAATGATTAATATCCGATAGAATTATTTGGACTGAATAGCAATAATTGAAAACATTTAACTGTATGCAAACAGACTAATCAATGTTAAATAGCAATACTTGAAACCATTTAACTGTATGCAAACAGACCAGTCAATGTTAAATTGCAATATTTGAAAACATTTAACGGTATGCAAATAAAGAAATCCAAACTCATTTGAAAATAAAGTTATCAACCAATTATTTGCTTACAAATCATATATATGAATAAACAGGATTTGGTATTAAACAATCATCAAGGATTGATAAAAACTTTTAGCAAATAACCTAAAGAAAACATTGCAGCAGTTCATGATAGCACTTATAATAACATATTTAAAACGTGTGTACGTCTACAAGTTCAAATGCAGGACAAGACTAATACCCTTCAAAAAGGCATGAATCTGTCCCTTCTCCAACCAGCTATTGGTAAATAACACTACATGATACTATAAGCTTTTCTTATAGTGCCCGTGGTGTAATGGTTATCGTCGTAGGAAATGGACACGGCAACACGAGTTCAAATCCTGAACGAAACTGATTGCATTTCATATAGCACTAATACCCTTGGGAAAGGTATGAATCAAATTATTCTCCCTCCAGCTAAGGGTAAATAGTAGGGCAGACTGGGTCCTTCAGCCTTGATGAGCCAACTAGTCTAGGAGAAGGAAAACTCTGAATTCAAACCTGTTAAACTCCGCTTAAAAACTGACCTTGTGTCATATCCTGCCCGAGCGGAGGGGTTGGTAACTATAGATACTATAAGATTTTCTGTCCCTAGGTGCACATATTTAGGTGCACTAGTGCATACATATGTAGGTGCAATCATGCCCCTTGGAGTATACGTAACGTATTTACAAATATTTACCAACCCCTCCGCATGAGCAAAATGTGACACACGGTCAATTCTTAAGCGGAGTTTAACAGGTTTGAATTCGGTGATTTATTTCTCCTTGACTGGTTGCCTAACCAGGGCCAAAGAACCCAGTCTGCCCTACATATATGGAGAGAGAATAATTGGATTCATACCTTTCTCACGGGTATTTGTGCTATTTGAAATGAAATCAGCCTCGTCCAGGGTTTGAACTCGTGTCGTCGTGTCCATTTCCTACGACGATAACCATTACGCCACGGGCACCTCCAAACTTAACTTATATTTATGTATATGCATTTCAGTGCAAGCGTATCTGGAGGGACGTGTCTGAGCATAGGTAGTGTATATGTCTGTAAATGGATGTGTGTGTGCGTGTATAGTTGTATATTTTCATAGTACGAACCACATATATAACTGAGTGACTGAGAAAAAAAATCCTTGAACTTGATAATAGATTAGTTGCTTGGTTGGTTAGTTGACTTGTTGATGTTTTATAGCATATCAACCCTTGTGGGTTATCTAATACGAAAACCAGTTTATATATATGCATATATATACACGCACACTCCCAGTCAAAAGTACTTGGCCATCTTCAAAAAATTTTATTCTTCATCCTAAAAATGTTATTTTTAATGAAGCAAGTTAAGCACCACAATGTTTTTATTTATTATACTAAATACAAGTCTTCCTCAGTAACCTTGACTTTAGTATAACCAGATATCTTTCGAAAAATTTATTTGAAGACATTTTTCTTCTTTAGTACTAAGCATAAATAAAACGTTTTCCAAAAGTTACAATATACGACGACTTGAACTCACATTAGACTATATCGTGTTGAATTACTGCTTGCTAAATACTATCTGTTTTATTTATGCAGGAGACAATTTCATTAGAAGGACCAGTTGGCGTGAAAGAAGGCTGACTGCTCCAAACATCACTGCAAAACTGAACCAATGTTGTAAAAAATGTGTCAGTATCCACTGTGAAGAGTACACTCTGTGAAGCTGGCTTATATGACAGAATTGCTGTCAAGAAATCACTGTCGAGGAAGCAAAACAATGTCAAAAGGCTCCAGTGGGCCAAGGTGCACAAAGACTGAACAAAAGAGCAATGGAATAAAGTCCATTGGATTAATGAATCAAAGTTCGAAATCTTCGGTTCAATTCGGATTCAGCGAAGAGTTGGTGAAAAAGCTGCAATTCCCTGTATCACACCAACCGTAAAATATGGAGGAGGCTGTTTTATTGAATATTGACCGGAAGACTTATTTTGACATGCCGCGTAAATTGCGTGGGTGGTATAACAGGAAATAGATCTGTTTCCTGAAGTAAACATAACACAGATGTTTCCACTGTGGAAGTGCCACGTAAATTGCGTGGATGGCATGCTAGACAGGAGGCGTGTCCTCGTGTAACGAGTAGGTTGGAGGTGTGAACGCAAAGGTTGCGCGAGCACACGGGAAATTATATAAACCAGTGAAGATTTCGACTTCAAGAGAGACGAACAAAGAACGAAAAAGATTAGCAGAAGCGCAACTTGACGTTGCGCCAAACTGCCCTAGAATGAGAGGTAGATAAAAGCCCGAGCTATACCAGACTTGTGAAACCAGAAAAGCGACTGTACCAGTCTCCCGAAAGCAGAACGAAGAAGAAGCGTTTCACTGAAGATTCGTATCTCACCCTGTGTGTACATCTCAGCTGTCTTTGATTCTCTCCCTCTACCATTTCGTACATTTCAGGTAAGAAAAAAAAAAGACAGATCATATTTTCATAGATCAATGTTGCTGTTCTTTCCTCTATACAACATTGTTATGGTTTGAGGAGTTTTTGCCAATTGCAAAGTCGGGGATTTGCACTAGATAAAGAGCTAGTTGAATCAGATCGGCTATCACAGTATACTGCAGTATCACGTGATTCCATCTGGAACGCTGCTCGTGAGTCAAGGATTTGTACGCATGCAAGATAATGATCCAAAGCATACAAGTAAACTCTGCCAGAGGTACATTAAAAGCAAAGAGGAACAGCACGTCGATTGGTGTCTAGACCGGCAAAATCAGAGAATTTAAATCCTATTGAAATGGTAGGGGATGGACTTGACCGAAAAGTGAAAGCTAAACAACTCACAAATGTGGCTCACCTCTGACAATACTTGCAGAAAAGCTGAGAAGAACTATCTTCAGTTTACCTTCAGTCTTTGGTGGAAAGAATGGTGAGAATCTGTGAAGCAGTGATAGTGGCCAAAGGGAGTCATTTTGAAGAAGTTCTTTCGTGTTTTTTTTGTTTAATTTGTATTTAATGTGGCTCAGAAATACTTGTATTTAGTATGAAAAATAAAATCATTGGGGCGCTTAACTTGTTTCATTAAAAATAATACTTTTTGGATAAGAAATAAAAATTCTTGAAGGTTACCAAATACTTTTGACTGGTAATGTATATATATATATATATATATATATATGTGTGTGTGTGTGTGTGTGTGTGTGCGTGCGTGTGTGTGATTTGTAAGCGAAACGTCCGTCGGGAACTTTATTTTTAAACTAGTTTTTAGCGCTCTTTGTTTGCATACAGTTAAATAGTTTCAAGTATTTCAAGCTAATACAAATAATCATATTTAATATCAATCATTTATTTACAGACAGTTAAATAGTCACAGTTAAATAACATTAGTAATTCTATGTATTAAATATTTCTATGTAATACAGATAATTGGCACACACAGCTGTATGGTTTCAAATAACTAATAATAATCCTTTGTAAATTATAGAACAGTTCTATTTGATACATAGGTAGGATCCAAACAGGTACTACAACTTCGGGTTAAAGTGGACTTGGGAGTAGTAGTAATGCCGAAGTACTCCACATGCCCGTAAGCTGAAGCCTCATCATTAAATGCACGTAAGTGTCACACTCTGGACACTTGTGGGCGGGGGGTTACCCCGTTGCAGAAGTTTTGTCGGTGTATTTTCCAGCCTCAGCTGATCGAGCGGCTTTACAATAGAAATAATATATATGTATACAGCCTTTAATTTTTCTTTATTTAAAAAAACAAAACAAACCAATTTATAGTAGAATAACGGATTAAAAAAGAATCCTTGAGAATTTCATGTTGGATCTTTTATCAACTGGGGGGTGTCCTCGTGGTGTAATGGTTAAAGCGATGGACAGCGGAATCGTAGTGAGCGAGTTCGTACTCTTGTCGCGCTATTAAGTTCACTTTCGGACAAATACCCTAGGCAAAGGTAGGAACCCCCTTATCCTCTCAGCTATGGGTTAAATAGTACCACTACTGTTCCTCTAGGAGAATGACGTTAGCATTAAATAACCTACAAAAGTTGATATGTCATTAAACAAAGAAACCAAACCAAACCTTTTATCAGCTGGCGAATTCCCTACGAGTAGCACGGCTTTGCACTCGGCCCTGCAGGCGGCAAGGTTCTTTCGCGACAATCTCGCTAAGCTCACACTCTTGGCTGCTCGGAACCTCTCTATCTTTGAAATATAGTCATATGATCCGAGAGACATTTTCTCCTCACAAAATGTGGAAAGGCATTTACTCTATTATCTTTAGCTAAAAGAAATTCCTATATTTTCTATATTCAATCCATATAAAACAATGGTTTAACTAATCACTGCTCTAGAAACAGCATTACTTAACAGCTATAGATGTTTTTCTAATCTCGCTTCTTTTAAGAACTTTGAGTTTAATGGAAGCTTCAGTGTAGAAAACTGTCTAAATTTCTGAGATGAAGTTTGATAATTGTTATTACAAAGAATATTTGGACTATTGACTTCATCTTTATTGTCCGGCAAGGAGAGTTGGAGCAGTGGATAAGGCTTGTTGATTGGAAAGTGTTTCATCATCTTCAGGTTGAAAGTTCAATCCCAACAATAGGTAAGTAATAACAAGGAATACTTACTATAATTTAACACTTGTACCCGGTCATAGTTAACAGAATTGGAACAGTCTACCCCTTTTGTTCAAATAATGGTTTCAGTTCGAGATTCTGTGTTGACTCCCGAATTCGCAATGAAACACTAGATGAAGGCCGAAAGACACATCGGCCGAAACGTTATGAGTATAACAATAAAGATGAGGTCTATAGTCGGAATATTCTAATTAATCACAACGGTGAAGAAGTATTGGCGTCATTAGCTTCAGCTACGAAAGTTTAGTTTTGCGAATCTATGGTAAAGTTGTTTATATGTTCTTCCGGAGTCAGGTACCACCTGATCGACGGTAGCAGTAGAGGGGAGTTACTTTCACGGAAGTTTACCACGTTACAATGGGGGGGGGGAGGAAGGATAGAGTAAAGGTATTTATTTTAAAGGTATCAGTATTTTAAATTTCATAAGCCTTTTGCTTAGATGTGGCACAAGACCATATGAATGGGGCATCTAATGAAACTCGAACTCACCTGTGAAGGTTTACTAGTCTAGTTGCCAACCATCTCTACACTTGAGACGCCCATGTTTGAATTTGATTTGTAATTTAATAAGCTTTTTGCTTAGATGTTGCGCAAGACCGTACGAATGGGACACCCAATGAAACTCGAACTTATGAAGGTTTATTTGTCTAGCTTGCTCACCATTATACCACTCGAAGCACCCTGTTTGGATTTGATTTACCAGTTTATATGTTGGCATTCTAGTTTATATTCTGATTGGTGAACATTTATCCATTCACAGTAGATGACTTGGCCATTAAGAGGAAAAAGTTACAAAATTTCACCCGACCGAATAAGCCGTCTTATCGAGAGATCAATCACGTTTATTAAGATTTGCTTAGTCTGGCACGCAGGTATTAGATTGCTTTCAGTACCGGCTGTTTCAATATTTTCTACGTATTTAACATGCTCATTGTTGCTTAACTCTGGTTTTCTGGAAAGAACTGAAGCTTTTCTGAGCTCAGGTCAAGACTTGTTTTGTTCTTGAATCCAAACAACAAATATTTTACGAAAAGAATGTACTATTTTTTTTCAAAGTCAATACCCGATCAACAGAAACAATCGGCTCTTGTCGAGCCATTCATTATTGAAATAAAACTTTCTGTATTGTTATCTATGTTATGAGATTCACAGCCGGACATAATTCCATGACAATACTGTATTGTTTGGAGTTTTATTTTTGTTAAAGTCTTTATTTGTTTTGCTATGAATGAGAAAATCCAACAATAAACTACCCTGTCGACAAGACCTTGAATATGCCGACTGCAGAAATCCCACCCACAAAAAAGGTGTCCTGGGTATGACACTAAACTGCATCCGGTGGTGAGGTTTCAGTTTTCAAGCCCTGGAGAAGGTGGAGTTTCCTCTTCATTACTTCCAGGTCCACTTTGACCCAGAGGTGTAGTAACTGTTAGGATCCCATCTATGGTTCAAATAATCTGTTTTAAATTTATTAGGATTACTTGGAACTATATATGTATTTACCCAACTCCCCCGCTACGAGCTGGATTTAACACAAGGTCAATTTCTTAAGTGGAGTTCAGCTGAATAGCCATCGTCATAGTAAATGGAATCGCTGACGCTAATTTAAATCGTGGACGTGGCTGACTGAGTTTCATTTCATGCAAATACTCTTGGGAAAGGGATGAAACCGTACCATTTCCCTCCTCCTGTCTATGTGTAAATATTAGGGCAGTGTGGGTTATTTAGCCTTCGTTAGACATCTAGTTTATGAGAAAAAAACTCTGAATTCAAACCAGTTTTATTCTGATAAAAGTTCGCCTTGTGTCATTTCCTGCTTGTTGCGGAAGGGTTGAATAATTAGAAATAAAACAGTTTGCTGGAATTGATTTTTTTTTGTTCATGGGGTATTCATTTCTCGAAAGGATATGACAAATTACGGTAAGACGGTAGTTTTGTATTGGGGAGGACTCCCAGTGGCGTAGAAGCTAATGTACTGGACTAAGACATCGTAGTAAATGAGATCAAACTCCAGTCATGTTATTACGCTTACTCTCGAACTAAAACCCTTTGTAAAAAATCTCCCGGGTATGGGCTAAATAGTACCACTACTGTCCTTCTATAGGGATGGCTTTGACATTAAATAACCCACGGAGGTTGATATGCCATTAAACAAAGAAACCAAACTAAACTTTGTATATATATATATATATATATATATATATATATATATATATATATATATCCCACTATAAAATGACCTTGAGTCAAATCCGGCCCGGTGTAAGGTTAGATAAGTTCTAAATTCAGTTTGTGAACTTTGAAAACAAGACTTTGTTATTATTCACTGAGCTTATGTTAGTCTCCCATCTAAGAACTGAACAGACTCATCTTTGCTTAACTTGTTATTTACTGAGCTTTGTATTAGTTTCGCACCCAGATTTCATATTACTTATTGTATCTGAAATAACTAAGTGGTCACCCATCTAAGTTCTGAACAAACTTATCTTTGCTTAACGTTCGTAATTTGGTAAACTTGGTAATACTGCGTAAATTAAAATAATCATTCAATTGAACCAAAGTTTTTTTGTGCTTTACAAGACGATCCGTAAACTCGTTGGGTTCCCATTGTAACAGTGGTTAATATGACGAAGAAGGAGTGAAGTATTCTAATTCGTATTTAATAGAAATCTTAATAAATTAATTATTTAATTAATTAAGAGAGTGTAAAAAATGATAATCAGTGCAAATACTAACTTTAGAAGATTCCTATTCAGCTACAAAATGGGCAGGAAATTGCTTTATTCCGTAAATTTGGACATTTTAAGTGCATTGCGAAAATGAATATCTCGCTATGAGGTATCGTTTTTGTTGGATTACGATTACATTCTTACATGTGAATTTTGCTTACAGATATATATTAACAATCTGGGACCGATATGTAGAAAGAAAGAGAGAAAGATGGAGAATGAGAAAAGCAAAGAAAGAAAGGTGTGGAAGAAAGAAAGAAAGAAAGAAAGAAAGAAATGTTCAGCGAGAATAAAAATATCATTCAGTTGCAAATTGAACTGGAAATTGTTTTTATTTTCAAAGAAGTGTATTGCTCTAATAAATATCTCGCTAATATGTGACGTTTTTACAGACTTAAAAATGCAATGGGAATTTTACTAATAGATTGATATAATTTTTAAGCGCTACCCATTCCCCAACCCACATAGAAACACAATGAAAATTTGAGTATCTCTAGTGGGACGACTGCTAGAAAGCAGTGTTCAATGTGCTGTTCTCACAAGCCATTGTTCGTTTCTTGTATAAAATTGTATCAGAGATTGAAGCTTCAGGTCAATAGCCTTCTCCTTAGACTATTATGCTATGGTTATTAGAACGGTTAACAATTATCAATAGTCTTTAATGAAACTTTTTTCAGCCTTGTAGCATTTAATTAGAAAAAGTGGTTATTAAATTCTTTCTTATCCTCATAACTACAATTCCACCATGCTCTCCACACTCCGCTTATCCATTCAACTCGTTCATTTTTTTCCCACTCGTAGAGCCTTGTCATTTGTTAAACTTGCTCTTCTTATAATTATTCTAATTCTTTCTTTCTTTCTTTCTTTCTTTCTTTCTTTTAAGTCGTTTGTTCATTTATTTGATTAATTATCTACCTGTTTGTTGTTTTTTCAACATTTTTTCCTATGTTACTCATTGCCCCCCCCCGTTTCTTTGGGTCTTACCTTCTGATTCTTTCTTTCTTTCTTTCTTCAAATCTAACTCTCTCAATCATCTTTTTTGTTTGTTTTTTTCTTTGTTGTCTTTTCCAATGATCCTTATTTTCTCATTCGTCGCTACCATTTTCTCTTTGTTTTTCTCATTTTCTTCTTTAGGTTGTCACCGCCATGATCTTTCTTTCTTTCTTTCTTTCTTTCTTTCTTTCTTTCTTTCTTTCTTTTTCAGTTATCTTTAATTTTTCATTCTCCATCATGTTTTTTTCTTTTCTACTTTCTTCATTCTTTCTTGGTTGTTTTTCACATTTTTATCTCATTCTCCATTACCTTTTCTTTCTTTCTTTCTACCTTTCTTTCTTTCTTTCACACCTTTCTTTCTTTCTTTGCTTTTCTCATTCTCCATCTTTCTTTCTTTCTTTCTTTCTTTCTTTTTTCTTTCTTTCTTTCTTTGCTTTTCTCATCCTCCATCTTTCTTTCTTTCTTTCTTTTTCTACTCCACATGTCTATCAATTCTTCTTCTTCTTCTTCTTCTTCTTCTTCTTCTTCTTCTTCTTCTTCTTCTTCTTCTTCTTCTTCTTCTTCTTCTTCTTCTTCTTCTTCTTCTTCTTCTTCTTCTCCTCCTTCTTCTTCTTCTTCTTCTTCTTCTTCTTCTTCTTCTTCTTCTCATTATTATTTGTGCTACAAAAATACAATAGTAGTGGTTGCTGTTCTTGTCCTGACAACTGCAATCTTACAATGATGCTGGTTATTTTTTAAATAAACTAGCCTGTAATTTCACCAGTTCTTCGACCCCCAGCAATTTTCCGTGTCTTTCAAAGCAGTAAGTGCATGAGTACCTCGGATGCCAGCGGCATCACGAGGCAAAAAACAAAACAAAAACAAAAAAAAACCACACCAAAAACAAAAAAATAATGACAATTACCTAGCCACTTACAAGTTGGATAGAATAATACAGGTTCAATTCCAGATATGTCAACAAAAGTTTTTTTCCGAAACACACACACACACACACACAAAATCCTCAAAAAATCAAACAAAGACTAAACCCTCTTCCACTAAGCAGTCAGCCTCTTATTCATTATCTATTTATTATTTTTCTATCACGGTTTTTACGGAAGATGTTCTAATGAGCTACATTCATTGGTCCGCATATCTAGGAGTTTCCAGTAAGAACTCGTTTTTGCTGTCACTAGCTTAGTTCTTTCTGAATCTTCTAAACATTAGACATCTGTTCCATTTCAACTGCCCTGTGAATCAGATTACCCCATGAATGTTTTCCACTCAATTACAACTGTGAACGTTCGAGATCCAAAGTTAATAAATATCTAACCTTGTTTTACTTTAGATTTCTAGTTTGTTATTCTTTTGTAATACACTTGAGTTTCCGCCTTACCATTCATTTGTCATTTTATAATCCTTTGCCTATATATATATATATCATCATCATCGTGTGCCGCAAGCACGGATATCCCTGACCCTCTCTCGCTACTTTTCCCTGTCGTTCATCGCCTCAGGCAGGTCTTCAGGGCTACATCCTGTGTCCTCACATAGCTGGTGTATGTATGTTCGAGCTGGTCGTCCTGCTTTTGCTCGGCCATATGTGGGTGTCCATAGGAGTACATCACTTATGAGCTCGTCTCTGCCTTTCCAGCAGTGTCCTGCGTGTCTGGTTCGTCTAACTTGGGAGGCAGGTGGCCATATAGTTGGTGCCTTGTGGGGTGTTGCCGCCAGGATCCATTATTCAATATTGCTCTCAACATTCATGTGTAATTGCTGTCTGGCTTCTTCTCCAGCCGTTTTGTTAGCGTCCAAGTGGTGCATCCATAGAAACGTTTCATTTTATCGGTCAGGTTTGATTTCCATATGATCGATAGCTAATGTATATATCCGCTCGAGCAGGATATGACACAAGGTCAAGTTTTAAGCGGATTTTAACTGGTTTGAATTCAGAGTTTTCCTTCTCCTAAACTAGTTGCCTCGCCAAGGCGGAAGAACCAGTCTGTCCTACTATTTACCCATAGCTGGAGGGAGAATAATTGGATTCATACCTTTCCCAAGGGTATTAGTGCTATGTGAAATGCAGTTAGCCTGGTCCAGGATTTGAACTCGTGTCGCTGTGTCCATTTCCTACAGCGATAACCATTACACCACGGGCACCTCCATATATATATATATATATATATAAGTTGGCCAACAGTAGTCGATGCCTTTTTTTATAGCTACTACACCAAGGTGTTGGGGAGGGTGTTACTTCTTTTTATGAATTGCTTCACTTACCCTTGATACGTACTTTAAGTTCTGAGTGTTAAGCAAGGAAGTATCAAGTACCATTTTTTGAATCTGGGATTGGACCCCGGTCTTCCTGAGCAGTAGCAAACACACTTATTATAATGCCAAAATGCGTAAATTTCTTATGATTTCATAGAAATTTTATGTGATGACTGCCGCATCTTGACAAAGGATATCACCAAATTAACAACAAAAACATTCTGATTCATAACTAAAATAATTTGTGAAAAATATGCAAAAGATAGTAAGATATCGATACGTTGTTAGATTATTGTGATATATGCTCATACAACACTTAAGCCACTCTCTAGTAATATATAGCTATAGCCCAGTGACATGCATAGCAATAGAAATGGTGAATATGTAAATTGCAAGTTTCATTTTTTTTCTTAGACTTTTCCTGTTAAAGAAAAACTACAAGTCGGCAGAACGTTTGATGCTAAAGCTTCCTTGCTTCTTGCTTTTTTTCTAGAATGATTGCTTTTACCACAGCTTTAGCACTAAATTGGAGTACCTCTTAACACACACACACACACACACACACACACACACATATATATATATATATATGTATATTAATATATATATATATATATATAATTAAATATAATTTTTTATATATTGTCACGTGATAGCTCACGGAGACGAAGAGGTAGGAATGATACTATCCTCCCGTGTTGCTATTAGCGCTTTCTAGCAGTCAAAAAGTGACCGTTAAGAGAAAATGTGGGTCACGCAGGATAGACCAGATGTTCACACTTAAGTGACCTCAGGTCGCCGGACATCGGAAGGGGAAAGAGAGAGAAGCCAAATGATTGGCTGGGACCCCAAAACGGAAGTGGGGTTCCCTTCCCCTCAGCGGAAGTAAATAGGAAAAAAGGTAGTTTTTGAGCAAGGCCCGTGGCAGACGGAGCATAGCCATTTTACTCCGGGCTAAAGACAAAAGATTAGCTGAGACACGAAGGACCCCAAGTCCTTCAAGCCAGTATTAAAAACAGTACAAAGTCTATTAGCCCGTGAAAGAAGAAAATTCTCCAGTGGAACCCCGTCAAAAAAATAAGATAAGTAACTTTGGGACATTTTTCCTTTACACCCAAATTTTGTTTACCACTCTCTCTCTCAATTTGAAGAAGGATAAAAGCCAAGAAAAGACATTTATATTCATGGACTATCCAATTATATGTTTTGAAACTCCGAACGTATATATATATATAACTGTAGTAAAGAACCTGTGTATTTTCATTTTACCATGTGGTCTATGTTGTTATTTCATGCTTTCCTTTCAGCTTCTATTCGCCTTATATTATCTTGCTTAGAACTGTCCTATTAATTCCTAAAGTATCACACGGGAAACCGGAGTTGCCGACTACAACAATATTAATATTATTACGACTAAGACCTATAGGCCCGTATTCTTCTATTATCTAAGGGAAAGAAGTTTAGCGGCCTGGTGGGTGTGTGATAGTGTGAAATTTGGAACCCCTTTGCCAGCGGTGGTCAGTCTGGCCCTAAATTATTCCCTCATGTAATATGCCAGTTCTTATATGACTGAGAGAAGAACTCTGAACAGGACTTATTTCTGTAGGGGATCAAGTGCCAACCTGCCCCGTCTTCACACGTGCGAAAATAAAGTCCCGTTTTGGGATTTTAGTTCGATTTGCCGTCACAGACCTTAAAATGGTGTCTCGTCCGGGGATATTTTAATCTTTAATTCCCGACCTCATGCAGACCTAAAATGGGGGCTCACGTCCGGGATTTAATATTATAAATAATATTTATTGCTTGTAGTCGTGCGACAATTCCTGCCGTCTAAATCTACCCTGGGAGACCGTGAAAGAAAAAAAGGAATATTGTTGAAACAGTCAAATTACTCGTTGATATAACTGTTTGGAAAAATTAAAGAAAAAATGGACAAAATAGAGAACTTTTTAAAAGAACCCTCCATGGAAAAGTTGGAGAGGCTGAGAAAAAGCGAGATAATAAAAATTGGCGAGAAGCTTGAATTAAATGTCGAAAATTCTATGAGGAAACATGAACTCGTCAGAAGAATAGCAAGGCACATGGTCGACGAAAATGTGTTCGAGGAAGCAGTATTAGAAGAGCTACCAACGGAAATGATAAGAATGACTCCAGAACAAATTGAACTGGAGAAAATTAAAATACAAGCCCAAATGGAACTAGAGAGAAATAAGATGGAACTGGAGAAAGCTAAAATTCAGCAAGAAACAAGACTGCGAGAAGTCGACTTGGCAATAAGAGGACGCAAAGGAAGCCATGACAGTTTCGAAGTAGCGAAGCAAGCGAGGCTAGTCCCAAAATTTGAAGAAGCCAACGTGGACGAATACTTCGCTCATTTTGAGCGAACTGCGCTAAATCTTGGATGGCCGAAAGAATGCTGGTCGATGCTACTCCAAACTGTGCTGACAGGAAAAGCACAGAGAGCATATGCAACTCTGCCCACAGAAAATTGCGACGACTATGATTTGGTGAAAGCAGCGGTTCTTAAAAGCTTCGAGTTGGTTCCAGAAGCTTATAGACAGAAATTCAGAACACAGAGAAAAACTGAAAACCAGTCTTATGTGGAATTTCTGCGTGAAAAAGAGAATGCACTGGATAAGTGGTGTGACTCTAAGAGGATAGGCGGAGACGCTGAGAAACTCCGGCAGCTAATATTAGCTGAAGAATTCTTAAACTGTGTGCCAGAAGAAGTCAGGGTTCACCTAAGTGAAAGGAAAACCGACGTGACTTATGAAATGGCTGCACTGGCAGACGAATACATCCTCACACACCGAAAGACAAAGGAAAAACCGTACACGGGAAATAGAGTGAAGTTTAAAGCTGAGTTAAGCCCTGAAGGAAGACCCAAGGAAGAAAATAGAAGGACCTTCCAAAGTAGCAGCAGAACAGTGGTCTGCTACAAATGTGGAAAGGCTGGTCACATAGCCATAAGGTGTCAGCTTGGAAAAGGTCCTGAAAGAAACCAGACCCAGCCGAGAAAACCTCAAGGAGCTGCTGTAACAACACCTAGAGGGAACCAGTCCTATCGACCCTGGACGAAAAAAGGGATGATAAGAGGCCCACATGGAGGGCCAGTGAAAGTCTCAATTTTACGAGATACCGGAGCATCTTAGTCGTTACTTCTACGAAGTAAATTACCTAAAGGGGTAATAGAAGCAACACGTGAGACTGTGATGATAGAGGGTATCGGCGGAAAGAGGGTAAAAATACCGCTGTGTAAAATAACCCTAAAGTCCCAGTGGAAAAATGGACCAATTAAAGTTGGTGTGGTAGACAAACTACCTATGAGAGGAATCTCCCTCATACTGGGAAATGAGATAGAAACAAAAGGGTGTCACCCGAAAAAGCCGGCGAGAATGAACGCCAAACCTGGAAAGAAGTTGGCGAAAATGAGCGCCAAAAATGAAGAAAAAAAGATGGCGAGAATGAACGCCAAACATGGCGACAAGATGGCGACTGAGCCACGTGGGCGGCACAAACGACATAGTCGCTCGCAGAGTGAGAAAGTGGAAAGGAAAGAAGTGAACCTTCCACACCTCAATAAACAGAAAGAGAAAAGGACCAGTCGTCTGAGAAAAGATGAAGGTCCAACGAATAATGGGGATAAATTCCCTAATACTTATCGAGAGGATAAGAGAAAAATAAGAGGACCCTCACACAGGACTAAGAAGAAAGAATTTAAGAAGGGCGACGAAGTCCTGCTACTATCATCAAATAAAGGACCCCACTGTGGTGGACGATATATAGGTCCCTATGTAGTAACACGGAGGATAGACAAGAGGACATATAGGATTGATACCCACGAGGGAAAGAAGCAGACACAAGTGTGTCATGCAAACAAATTGAAGAGATATGTCCGTCAAGAAGGCCCACCTCGAAAAATTAAGAACTCGGAAATGCCGAATAAATTCGAGGAGAAATTAAGCCAGTTGTCTATTTCAGAGAGAGAGGACTTAGAGAAATTAATAAAAAAATACCCAGATATATTTCTCTAACACCCTACGAAAATGTAGTAGCAGAATATTCCCTCATAGTTGTGAGAGAAAGAAAGAGAGAGAGAGAGAAACTAAAGGAAATAAGGAATTCTCGTCCCCAATGTTGAAATATGAGATGGACGGGAAGGAAGTGCGTCAACAAGTGACGAAGAGGGGAAAGAGAGAAAAGAAAAGGAAATCCCCCCCAGAGCTTGATAATTAAAATCATAAAGTCGTCAAAAGTGACGAAGAAAGAAAGAAGGATTTACCTCCTCAAGGTTTGAAATATGATACGGCCAAAAGCCGAGAGAGAAAAAGAAAGAAAGGAAAACAAGATTAAAGAAAAAGAAAAGGAGAGAGAGAGAGAAAGAAAGAGAAGAGGAATTGTTTTCCCCAATAGTGAAAATTAGGAAGGACGAAAAAAAAAAGGAAAAGGAAAGAATTCGTCAAAGTTTGAAGAAGAAAGGGGATGAAAGAAAAGTAAAGTGAGAAAAAAAAATGAAATGAATTGCCTTTTTTTTCTATGGTATTTCTATTCATCCCCTTCCTTCTCTTAAGTGGGGAGGTGTCACGTGATAGCTCACGGAGACGAAGAGGTAGGAATGATACTATCCTCCCGTGTTGCTATTAGCGCTTTCTAGCAGTCAAAAAGTGACCGTTAAGAGAAAATGTGGGTCACGCAGGATAGACCAGATGTTCACACTTAAGTGACCTCAGGTCGCCGGACATCGGAAGGGGAAAGAGAGAGAAGCCAAATGATTGGCTGGGACCCCAAAACGGAAGTGGGGTTCCCTTCCCCTCAGCGGAAGTAAATAGGAAAAAAGGTAGTTTTTGAGCAAGGCCCGTGGCAGACGGAGCATAGCCATTTTACTCCGGGCTAAAGACAAAAGATTAGCTGAGACACGAAGGACCCAAGTCCTTCAAGCCAGTATTAAAAACAGTACAAAGTCTATTAGCCCGTGAAAGAAGAAAATTCTCCAGTGGAACCCCGTCAAAAAAATAAGATAAGTAACTTTGGGACATTTTTCCTTTACACCCAAATTTTGTTTACCACTCTCTCTCTCAATTTGAAGAAGGATAAAAGCCAAGAAAAGACATTTATATTCATGGACTATCCAATTATATGTTTTGAAACTCCGAACGTATATATATATATAACTGTAGTAAAGAACCTGTGTATTTTCATTTTACCATGTGGTCTATGTTGTTATTTCATGCTTTCCTTTCAGCTTCTATTCGCCTTATATTATCTTGCTTAGAACTGTCCTATTAATTCCTAAAGTATCACACGGGAAACCGGAGTTGCCGACTACAACAATATTAATATTATTACGACTAAGACCTATAGGCCCGTATTCTTCTATTATCTAAGGGAAAGAAGTTTAGCGGCCTGGTGGGTGTGTGATAGTGTGAAATTTGGAACCCCTTTGCCAGCGGTGGTCAGTCTGGCCCTAAATTATTCCCTCATGTAATATGCCAGTTCTTATATGACTGAGAGAAGAACTCTGAACAGGACTTATTTCTGTAGGGGATCAAGTGCCAACCTGCCCCGTCTTCACACGTGCGAAAATAAAGTCCCGTTCTGGGATTATAGACAATTTGCCGTCACAATATATTTAATAGCATGGAAGCTTGTCTGTGACCTCAGGTTTCTTGACGTCTTATAATATATATATATATATATATATATATATATTCTAAGCGCATGTTTCATCTGAAGATTGATGTTATTTTATATATTAATAAAACTTATAGTCATTTGATAAACATTAGTAAGTGATAAAATATTTATTTATTTCAGGAATTCGTCGGCTCTACAGACCCGTATTTTATCAGTTTTCTAATTCAAGGAAAATCGTTTTTAAAACAATTTGTATTGATATGCCATAAAACCAAGCAAGCAACCAAACAACAATTTTTTCATTTCAATATATATATATATATATATATATATATATATATATATATATATATATATATATATATATTTAATGTATCATTTTAGTTCATATATATATATATATATATATATTACTTTAGTGTGTTCAAAAGTATAGAAGAAAGAGAAGATGTTCATTACTATGACGGGAAAAATATGTTTATTTGAATAAAGAAATTGATGACAAAGATTATTTGTTGAAAATGCATTCAAATAAACAAATTTTTGTTACAGAATGTAATATATGCAACATTCATTAAAGAAATAGAGATCTGTTAGTGAAAAAACGAATTAAAACACGCCGTTTAACCCACATTTACCATAGCGATGATGATGACGTCGGCGACGGCTATAATCTGCTATCCCCCCTCTCTTTCTCTCGGTCCCTCTCCCTCTTCCCAAGACAGCAAGCATTGTTCTAATTTTTTTGAGCACGGTATTTTGAGTTGCTCTTGCTATTGGCTACAGCCAAAAGCGGATTTCTCTAACATTATTGTTATTATAAGGGTCTTGTGCTCGGCACGGATTAAGCGCGTTCAACATTATGGCCGATTTTATGGGATGTTTAATGGATCTGACGGTGGCCGGACAAAGACCATCCGTTCAAAACAGCATCGTTGTATTATTTCCAGATATATTTATGAACTTTTGGCTACTTAGTTATCGAAACTTGAATAGATACGTAATTTAATTGAGATCAGACTAAGTATGTTTGCTTGAAATTAATGGATGATTTTTAATCCCTTTTGAATAACATTGACCGAGTTATTGGTCGTGCCGGGCACGACTAGCACTAGTCCCATTTCCGCCTCTGATATATATATATATATATATATATATATATATATATATAAAAACACACACATTTATACATATATATTAAAATATATGTAAATTAAGATAATACATACACACACATACATAGCTTAATCAAAATTATGTATTGAATATATATACATACATATATATATATATATAGAATGCATTGAATATATGTATATGTGTACATACACACTAAAGTAGTATATATATATATATATATATATATATAAACTAAAATGATACATTAAATATATATATATATATATATATATATATATATGTTATCATTCACAGACAGACTGTTTCGTTGTATCACAATTTTTCAGTGAAGCTAGACGCTTTAAGCTAGAACCAAAACTCGGCTGATTTTATGTCAGTTGGATATCTTACCCGTTACCAATCGTCAAGTCAGCGTAATCGAAGGAAATTTTAAGGTATATATTCAAATACGATTATCGGCTACCGGAGTGCTCCGTTCATAAGAAGAGCTCTGTATTTACACGTATGTGGCAGCTGGTAATCCATCACTCAAGTGTGCAACCAACAGGAGGGAGTATATATATTGTCATATATTGTGACTGTTTCGTTGGATCACAACTCCTCAGTTTGGCTTATGAAGTAATACATTGAATATATATATATATATATATATATATATATATATATGTATTCAATGCATTATTTCAATTTATATATATGTATATATATATATATATATATATAATGCATTATTTTAACATATATATCTATTTTTATATATTCACTGTATCATTTTAATTTATAGGTACGAGGATCATTAAATAAGTTTCCAGACTTTTTTCGTATGGGCACTTTTATTGATAGTACACATATGAAACTCTAGTCCTCTTCGAAGTAATCGCCTCCGGCTGCAATGCACTTGTTGTACCGTTCTAACAACTTCTGGAAAGCCTCATGGAAGTCCTCTTGTGTGAACGTGTCAATGACCTTTGTCACAGCCTGTTTCATATCCTCAATTGTTTCACAACGACAGCCTCTGAGCTTAGGGAATAACCAAAAGTCATAGGGAGCAAGGTCTTGACTATAGGGAGGGTGAGGAACTGTCTTGATGCCCATCTTGGTCAAATAGTCTGTGACAAGGATGGGGTTGTGGACTGGTGCATTGTCCTGATGGAAATGCCACTGACCCGATTTGAAGAGTGCTGGCCTCTTCCTCACAGACTCCCTGCCTTCCTTGATTCTCTTATGCCACTCAAAAATATGCAAGATGGGTCGAAAAGCAGTCTGAAGCATTCCATACTTTTCTGCGGCTTTTTTTTACAAGTTTAAAACAGAACTTTATTGCATATCGTTCTTCTAAAGTGTCAGATTGCATTTTGAAATTCACCAGCTGTGACAATCAGGCTTTCGTAGTGTGTATTCTAATTGCTGCTGTAACTGTTCATTTGAACCTGAAATCATCAAATTTGTCAGTCATCTCATAAGATGTATAGCAATAACATACTGAATTTTCAGGAGTCTACGACAATTTTAAATGCCTGTACAAAAAAATCTGGAAACTTATTGAATGCACCACGTATATATATATATATATGTATATAATTTTAGCGTGAATGTATATACATATACATATATTCAATGCGTTATATATTCAATGTTTTAATAGTGTTACTTTTCAAAAAGATCTATTTGACTCTAAAATAGAAACTCAACTGTTACTGCTGCTCCGAGTACGTTTTCTTGAAGTACTGCTATAAGTAAACAATTCCGAAAAGTCCATGTTGACAATTCTGAAACCACATTCGCCAGAATCCGCACTGTTGTTCTTACAAAGGTTTTGCAATATTTTGCTAATGTTACGTACACAATGCAGCAGTTTTGTCTGAGGTCTTAAAGGTGACCAACCACACTGAAGTGTGAGATGCCGAGTTCACCGGTTTTGCCTTTTAAAACATGGAGGTTTTAGATCTACCAGAACTTACCTGATCGTTCTTGCGAACCGAGCGAAATTTCTATAACCGGCTCATTGGCCTAGTGGGTAGAGTGTTCGCCAATGATCCGGGAGACCGGAGTTCAATCTCAGGTCGAGTCATACCAAAGACTTAAAAAAAATAGTACTTGATACCTCCTTGCTTAACACTCAGCATTATAAGGTACGTATCAAGGGTAAAGTGGAGCAATCCAGGTAAAGGAGTTGCGCCCTCCCCAACTCATCGGTGTAGTAGATGTTGAAAAGGGAGCTTTCGGGTCACCCTCGACTACAGTCGCTAACTTACTTTTACTGTAATCAACTGCGCCTTCACTTTTCGCACAATAAATATTTTTGGTTGTTTCGGCGGTGTTATGGCCCATTTCTAACACGTAAATCATAAAATTACCGAATTGGACTACTTTGCACGACGTTCATCTGTTTGGCTTTCAAAACGCATACAGAGTGAAGCTTGCTCAGTCGGCTGGGGCTGTAGAATACACCAACTGTATCTCTGCAGAAGGTTAAGACTCCCCCAACCAGTGTCCTTGATATGACACTAAACTAGCTGATGGTACTATTTACCAACCCCTCCGCTCGGGCAGGATATGACACAAGGTCAATTTTTAAGCGGAATTTAACAGGTTTGAAATCAGAGTTTTCCTTCTCCTAGACTAGTTGCCTAACCAAGGCTGAAGAACCTAGTCTATCCTACTATTTACCCATAGCTGGAGGGAGAATAATTGGATTCATACCTTTCCCAAGGGTATTAGTGCTATGTGAAATGCAATCAGTTTCGTCCAGGATTTGAACTCGTATCGCCGTGTTCATTTCCTACGGCGATAACGACTGATGGTGAGGTTTCAGATATGTTGGAGCTTTGGAGAATGCAGAGTACCCCTTCATTGCCATCGCTCTCAGGTGCACTCTAGCCCGGAGTGGTAGCACCTAACCAGATCATATCTATGGGTCAAATAAAACTGTTTAACATTTAAACTGTGTAATTATGCTAAACTGAATTGATTAAAATAGAACTGTTTGATCATTTAACAGTGTGTAAACAAATGATTGATGTATGATTGACTTGTTAGTTATACATAGCAATGCTTGGAGCCATTTAACTTTGACATGCTAAACTGAATTGGTTTAAATAGAACTGTTTGATCATTTAGCTGTGTATTCGTATTAGATAAGTGAAACCATTTAACTGTGAAAAAATGAGCTCAGAGTCGTATATAGATATTAAAGGCATATTTAATATGTATGTATTAAAATGATTTGGCATTAAAGGACCTATAATGGTTGATATGCATTAAAGCCAAACCTTAATGGAGTGAAGCAAAGCACAACGTATCAGCGCACACATTGTCACAATACTACCAACCACAGCAGGTAGATTACACAACTTAAACTGTTTCAGTCACGTAATATATGCACTGTAAATTAACACATACTAACATACTACAAAACTTTTGACTCAGCCTAGTATATATCTTTATCACTAATTTGGTCAAATAGGAGAATTACCACGACGACTAAAGTAACTGTGTATAGAGCCTGTATGTTAAGGTCTCTGCTGAAACCAGGACACATTTGAGGCATATAAATTAATTGGCAGTCATTGTCTCCAGACACTGCTGTCCTCCAAAGATCTGAATGCAACAGCATCCGGAAAGTCCATGTGGCGTAATGGCTAAAATGTTGGATTGCGGCCTCGAAGTGAGTTCAAACTACCGTCATGCTATTACGTTCACTTTCAGACTAATATCCTTGGGAAAGGAATGAATCCTCTATCCTCAGTTATGGGTTAAACAATACCACTACTGTTCTACTACAAGGATGGGTTTGTCATTAAATAACCCACAAACGTTGATATGCTATTAGAAAAGATACCAATATCATTTAGTAACCCTAAATCAGATGGAATGAGCAGAACACGTTGAGGCTTCTCAAATAGAGAAATGACGTAAGGAAAGCGTCATCAACACAAACTCACGAAGAAGTTTAAGGATGGTCTAAAGGATATTGTGAATGCATTACACTGGGATGTGCAGTACTGAAAGGAACTGACTTTAAATCCCACAAAGTGGACCCACCTTATTAGAGAAGGATGTAACATCTATAAAGATGAAGGTCGTGGACATGCTCCGATCAAACGGAATCTCCCAAGTAGTAGCCACTCTCCTAATTAGTATGCAGTCTTGAAAATGTTTACATGACCGCATGTCGTTTTCTAGTGCAAGGTGTGTAAATCATATGAAGGCTCATGTAAATCATATGAAGTCTCATGTAAATCATATGAAGGCTCATGTAAATCATATGAAGTCTCATGTAAATCATATGAAGGCTCATGTAAATCATATGAAGGCTCATGTAAATTATATGAAGGCTCATGTAAATCATATGAAGTCTCATGTAAATCATATGAAGGCTCATGTAAATCATATGAAGGCTCATGTAAATTATATGAAGTCTCATGTAAATCATATGAAGTCTCATGTAAATCATATGAAGGCTCATGTAAATCATATGAAGGCTCATGTAAATTATATGAAGGCTCATGTAAATTATATGAAGTCTCATGTAAATCATATGAAGTCTCATGTAAATCATATGAAGGCTCATGTAAATCATATGAAGGCTCATGTAAATTATATGAAGTCTCATGTAAATCATATGAAGGCTCATGTAAATCATATGAAGGCTCATGTAAATTATATGAAGGCTCATATGATAGCAACCGGAAGCAAGTCAGTTATACCAGCTAGCCAATCTCATCATCTTGCCGAGAGTATCTGATTTTGGTTTCTTTGTTTAATGGCATATCAACTCTTTTTTTTTTTATTTTGGAGGTGCCCGTGGTGTAGTCGTTATCGTCGTAGGAAATGAACACGGCGACACGAGTTCAAATCCTGGACGAGACTGATTGCATTTCACATAGCACAAATACCCTTGGGAAAGGTATGAATCCAATTATTCTCCCTCCAGCTATGGGTAAATAGTAGGACAGACTAGGTTCTTCAGCCTTGGTTAGGCAACTAGTCTAGGAGAAGGAAAACTCTGAATTCAAACCTGTTAAAAATTGACCTTGTGTCATATCCTGCCCGATCGGAGGGGTTGGGTAAATAGTATCAACTCTTTTTTAGGTTATTTAATGCCAAAGCCATTCTCCTAGAAGAACAGTAGTGGTACTATTTAACCCATAGCTGGGGGGATAACGGGGTTCATACCTTTCCCAAGGGTATTTGTCCGAAAGTGAACGTAATAGCGCGACTGGAGTACGAACTCGCGTACTACGATTCCGCAGTCCATCGCTTTAACCATTACACTACGAAGACACCCCGAGAGTATCGGAGTCGTTTTCAGCAAGGGTTGCAAATCATCATCTGGATTGAGGAGACAGATACTAGTAAACAAGAGAGTTGTACGGCATCAGATCCAGTTAATCCAATTAGGGATGCAGAGTTCAGCGGTCATACATGTCTGAAACCTATGAAATCAAAAGCTGATATCAAGAGTTATCTTGGGAGTTAGGGATGTCGAATTGAGACGGAGGTCATTACAAGGGATAATGGAGGGTGTTAAGGGGAAGCTCTCATCTGAGTAAGATGCGACAGTCACCGTGTATGTATATATGCAATAAAATATTAAACAATTTATTGTGAGATACAGTAATATAAACATGACATAGGGCGCTCATAGTGTAATGTATATCGTCTCAGGAAAAGGGCTCAGCAGCCGGAGCTCAAATCCTGGACGAGGCTGTTTGCATTTTACATAGAGCTTATACACTTGGGAAAGGTATGAATACATTTATTCTTTTTCCAGCTACGGTTAAATAGTTGGTCAGACTGGACTCTTTAACCTTGGTATAACAGAAGGTCTAGGTGAATGAACGCCTTAAATTCAAACCTGTAAAATTTTGCTTAAAAATTGGTCTTGTATCACATCCTGTTCGAGCGGAGGGATATATATATATATATATATATATATATATATATATATATATATATATATATTAAAAACATGGCATAAATACTTACCCATGCACATGGTAGCGCCAGTAACGTAACGGTTATCGTTGTACAAAATGAATCCTAGCCCCATCAGCTGGGGCTGTAGAATACACCAACTACATTTCTGCAGAATGATAAGACCTCCTCACCCAACGAGTGTCCAAGATATGACACTAAACTAGCTGACAGTAAGACTCCAGTAACGCTGGATCTTTGGAGAATACGGAATACCCTTTCGTTGCCATTACTCCCAGGTCTACTTTGGCCCGGAGTAGTAGCATCTGATAGGGTCCTATCTATGGGTCAAATAGAATTCTTTGACATTTAAACTGAGAGCAAGCAAATGACTTATGCTAAATTGAATTGTTTGAAATAGAACTGTTTGATCATTTAACTGTGTGTAAGCAAATGACTGATGTTTAATTGAATTTTTAGTTAAACATAGCAATACCTTGAACCATTTAACATTGTCGACTATTGCTAAATTGAATTGTTAGAAATAGAATTGTTTGATCATTTAACTGTGTGTATCTACAAAGTGTGTTTACAAATCATATATTTAATTATACATGTAAAAACAGGATTTGGCCTTGAATAACCAACAATTGTTGATATGCCATAAAACCAAACCAAAACAAACCAAAATGTTCAGCTAAGGATAAATTGTTAGGCAGGTAGGTCCTCTCGCTTTGGTGAAGGTTTGGTTTGGTTTCTATGGCACATTGACCTTGGTGAGTTATTTACTTTCAAAACCATCAAAGAAGAAGGACAGTCGTGGTACTATTCACTCTATGGCAGGAGGGAACAAAGAAGTTCATGCCTTTCTCGAAGGTTTTAGTCCGGAATGGAACGTAATAGTGCAACTGGAATTTGAACTCGATTGCAATCCAAGTTGCAATCCATGTTGCAATCCAGCACGTTCTAGCCTTGGTAAAGCACCAAATCTCGGAGAAGGAAAAGTCTGAATTCAAATCAGTAGTAATCCGCTTAAAATTGACCTAGTGTCACATTCATCTCTTGGCGGAGTGTTTATGTACATACATGAATATACAACGACCCGAGTTCAAATCCTGGACGTAGCTGTATGCATTTCACATTGTGCTAATATCTTGGGGAAAGGTATGAATACAACTATTTTCCCTCCTGCTATGGATAAATAGTAGAGTAGATTGTGCTCTTTAACCTTGGCAATCGGTCCACGAGAAGGAAAATTCTGAATTCAGACCTGTTAAACTACGCTTAAAAATTGACCTTGTGTCGCTTTCTGCTCGAGCGAGTGGCTGGGTTAATACATACATACATTGATATTAGAACACAAAATATGCTGGGTGGAATAAAAATAAATGAGCTCCGCTTGCTCCCAGACAGCACCTGTTCTTTCTTCCCTCGCCTGAAGTGTTAAGGGCTAGATTTATTACCTAGTGCTTGAGGCGCCACCAAAGAGGAAGGCTGATGGAGTTGGGATATTTTTAAAAATACTGGGAGGTTTGCTTTTTGTTAGGTCCCTACATTAAACCGACTTTGTGTCACATTTCAATTTTTAACACTGCTGGGAGGTTTGCTTTCTGTTGGGTCCCTACATTAAACCGACTTTGTGTCACATTACAACACCTTAGGAGGTTAGATAAATACTTTAATTCCCCAAAGGGAAAGGTTTAAAAAATTCGACTCCTAGATGTCAATGATAGCGGATCTAGAGTTATTTGGGGGTTTTCCCATGCATTCGTGATTGGGACCACTCATTAAAGTGATCACGCGTCGCATACTGTACTGGACCGAGTGCAGTTAAATAAGGACTATATCTATAACAGAAGCAGCATTAGTAGAGTCAGTAGCAAGCACAAATTAACATCAGTTATAGTATTCCGGGCAAAGTCAACTTACCTTGCTAGTATAAGTCAACTTAAAAGAAAAGAAAAATGATATTCGACCTTCATCTAAGATTACCGCGCAATTCAGATATTTCTAAAGGCATCTAAACACTTCAGCACGCCGACTTCAAGCGTCCAGAGTTTCCTTTCAGTGCAACTATAACTCTCAGGGCAAGTTTCATATAACTAATGTCATTGGAGCGATGATTAAACACGGGATTTAATCTTTAAGTAAACCACAACGAGAATTCCCGCGAGAATACAAAGTACTAAAACGTGAACTCGGGTTCCAAAAAAAACGCTATTGTAGGTTACACGGATAAACACACACACACACACACACACACGCATACGGATACGCAAAGGCACACATTATCACTGTCTTAAACACGAACATACACATACTCTAACACACATTCATACACACGCTTACACATATTCACTCTCTTGCATGCACAAATGCATACTCTAACGCACACGTACATACACTCATTCACGCACACGTACACGCACATACAAGCAAACACTCCCAATTTCGAGGCATTTGAACATAAATAGGTTGGCATCTGCTCAAGTGCAATAGGATGCAATATATATATATATATATATATATATATATATATATATATATATATCAAAGAGGAACCAAAGTGATTTGACAAATAGGAATATTTCTTTTGTGTTATTTATTTTCAGATTGTTATTAACTAGTTTCGAACTTAGTTCTTCATTAGTAGAAAAGTCTTTTGTAAAAAAAGAAAAATGTTTTCAAATTAGTTTTTAAAAGAGATGATAGGCAATGTGATCGACGAAAAACGAACTGGTAACGTTTCATATCCATTCGATGAGTGAAAATTATTCATATATGTACAAGTGTGAATCAATAATAATTTGCATATATTTTTCTGTATAGCACTATTCAAATATTCTCGTAAATGTGCATATAACAATATATATATATATATATATATATATATATATATATATGTGTGTGTGTGTGTGTGTGTGTGTGTGTGTGTGTGCGCGCGCGTGGGTCATTCAAAAAGTTATAAGCCTCACCCAGAAAGAAGAGCACCATAGCTAAACATTTTTGTTATGGCAGCACACAATTACATCTTACAAAACTAGAAAAATTTGAATTGATTTGTGTTAGTTTATTGCTTTTCTTTTGAACGACCCTCGTATATATATATATATATATAAGTGTGTGTGTGTGTGTATCTCTGTATATATACATATATATAATCTGACGATGGCAAATCGGGGCAAGCCGGACAATGCGTAGGTTCAGGAATGTCTTACTTGAACGCTAAGAATTTATAATTTTGAATTTTTGGTTCCTACATGAATCTCATATGATCATTTATAAAGAAACGTTGCCTGTCTTAATAGTTTTCAGGGCTACCCTTACCTGGACTGATACAACACGATGGCTTTGAATATATATATATATATATATATATAATTTGAAAGTGAACAAGTTTTTAAGTATAAAAAGAAGTTTCAAAATAATAAAAAAGAACTCAACACCGGATAAAACCCGAAACAAATTGAAAGTATTGGCTCTTTCTCTACGACGCTAACCCATGATGTGTTGAGTTTAGATTTGTCTTTTTCCTCGGGTTGCCTTTATCGAGACTTGAGAGCTTACTGTACTCCATAATTTATTATGGATGGGGAGAATAGACATAGAGGCATGTCTTTCCCAATGGAATTGAAAGTAAGGAAACGTAAATGACCGAAATTTAAACTCTGCCGATTCCATTTTTTTGCCGAAAAACCATTACGTCATTTGCGCGCGCGCGCACACACACACACACACACACACACACACACACACACACACACACACACACACACACACACTCAGAGATATAGTTAAATAGAAGGGCAGGCTGGGTTATTTAGCATTAGTTAGGTAACTAGTCTAGAAGAAGAAAAATTCAAATCAGCTTTCCTTCATTCCAATGAAGAATAGATTTTCTTTTCCGTTTAGGGAAGGTTGCAGTTTCAATGAGCCCTAATTCAAACCAGCTGTACTCTTCTTAAACATTGCTCTTCTGTCGCATATTACTCATAGTAGAGGGGTTGGGTAAATATAACCTTAAAAAATAATAGTTGTAATGATAATAATAGTGCCATATTTTCCCGGTGTATAAAACGCATGGTTTACAAATGTATTTATGAGATTACCATTCGTTGCAACACTTCCAAATCCCGTAGTTGTTGATTTCAAACTTTAGTAGATAACCTAGCCATAATACCAGCGAATGGGGCATTTTGGTATATTAACATATAATTATTTTAATGCTAAATGGGCGTTTGATATTCCGGGAAATAATATGTAAAGCTCTTCGTATGAGTTGAGCATCCGATAAAGCAAAATGTAAACGAGCGAAAGTTACAACATAATGCCTTATAATTTCCGTGCTAATGTATGTCGACTGAGGGCTGAGCGGTATGATACTAAGTCAAACATAAAGTTGGGCAGGTTTCAATCCCAGCTTGAAGCATCCTGCGTATCTAGCCATACTGATGAGTTGTAATACAACGAAACAGTCTGTCTGTGGATGAATATATATATATATATATATATGTGCGTGTGTGTGTGTGCGTGTGTGTGTGTGCGTGTGTGTGTGTGTGCGTGCGTGTGTGTGTATTTATATAGATGAACAAAATGAAGACAACAGGAATAGTTCCATAACAATAATTTAGCATACTATAGTTCCCTTTTATCGGCGGGACAGAGAATACGCAGACTGTATCCCCTAATGAGGGGTAATATGCTCCGTCTAAATAAAGAGGAGTCTTACGTAGGACACTTAACTGCATCTGATGTTGAGGCTCCAGTTCGGGAGATCTGAGTAGTGTGGAGTACCCTTTCCTGGCCATTACTTCCAGGTCCACACTGACTCGGAGTGGTAGTAAGTACATTTTAGGGTTCAATTTATGGGTGAAATAGAACAAGTTAATCATTTACTTTGCTTGAAAACATTTAACTGTGTGCAAACAAGTGATCGATGTTACATTGAATCATTAGTATTTGATAGCAGTGTTTGAAACAATATATATATATATATATAATTACAAAATGATAATCGAATAGTTACGAGGTAATAAAAGTGTATCGCAAAAGGTCGAATAGGTCTATTTAAGATTATTTATATTCAATTGGACCGTGTGAAAAAAAAAACACTCTTAAAGAACAGTGACGTAAAAAATGTAAATGTGAACATACAATGAACACTATTCCTTAACCAAGAGGCATAAAATAACCCCAGACGGGTTGAAAGGCTGTCAAAATCAATCAATCATAAAACCTTGTTCCTGGCATAAAAAATGATCTCCATAAACCTGTGTTAACTTGGTTACATGCTTTTTCACATTCTCCTAAAGTTCGATCCAGAATTTGAAGTGTTCCATTTTCATGACATGCTTCATTTTCATCATCATCATCAAGTCGCGCTGACAGCATGGAGTTCCCTGACTCTCTTTCTCATCATCCATCGCTGCCGTTAGGTCTTCCAGACTGCATCCTGTGTCCGCACAGAGCTGATGTATGTAAGTCTCTGCTAGTCAGCAAACATTGGCGCGTCCATGTGTCGGAGTCTCAAAGAGAATGTCGCTAATGAGTTCGTCCTTGCTTATCCAGCAGTGCCTCGCATGTTTTGCTCGTATGGTTTTGGAGATGGGAGGTAAGTGGCCATACAGCTGCTGTTTTGGGAGATGTTGCTTTTAGGATTTGTTCAAGACAGTACATTTAGCGCTTTCTCTTTTGGTTTTGTTCCATGTGTCCATACAATAGTAATTACACAGCTACAGATTGGAAGAAATCTTGTTTTATTTTATCGGATAGATCAGACTTCCATATGATCAATAACTTGTCAATAACATTCCACACCTTTTTTTGACGTATATTGACATCACTTTCAGTTGATGAGATATTGCTGCTGAGGTGTGTGAACTGGTCGACAAATTTTAGAGTTTTGTCATTTTTTTTAAGCACATGAATTCTGCTTTATTTGCGTTCACGTAGAGATCAGTACCTTCTGGTGTTTGTTCTAGGCTATGAAGTAGGGATTCAGCTTAAGTTGGTGCATTTGCGAGAAGCGCTAGATCATCTGGGTAGTTGACGTCTGTATTATTTTCTACGGTTTATTGTCTGCTTTTGCCCTTTTTAATATGAAACTATTTTCTTTTGTTAGATCAATGGACATTTGAAGTATATAGGCTAGGCAGAGTATAAACAAATATGGTGTTAATGTATCTCCATGTAAGATTCCAGTGTCAATGACGAAGATGTTGGTGTCTCCATCTCGTGAGCGAATCTATGCTTTTGAGTTTTCGTAAAGCATCATCATAGTGGTGACAGTTTCTTTGGGGAGACCATATGCAGTAGTATTTGCTCCATCTTTTCTCCGTGTATGGAATCGACTGCCTTGGAGAAATCTCCGAACAGTAGAGTTGGCTCGGGATTTTTTACACGTAGTCCTTCGATGATTCGAAAGAATGTCAGAATCTCTTAGATTATGGAACGATTTCATCGAAAGTTGTTCTGATTTTTTCTAAGAATTTTCTCGATTTCGGATCGGATACGTTTGAGAAGCAAGACATTATAAACTTTAGCAGCTAAAACAGTAAGAGTTATGCTTCTGTAGTTCTTTGTGATTCTGGAGTCACCTTTCTTTGGGAGAGAGAGGATACAGACATTCGTTAATTTCTTTATCGTGTTTTGTTTATAGACAGCGTGTCACAATCGGAGAATTATGTTGTGAAATTTTGTTGTCTTCCAAACTTCAGAGGGTAGCTCGTCGAGGCTGGCAGTTTTTCTGAAAAAAAGAAAAGAATCTTGGCACTGAGCATATACCCTATAAATATAATATCTACATACAGATCAAATTCTGTGAAGTAATTCATCCGATACTTCCCCAAAATGCCCTCTTAAATTCTTTTTCTTATCATTTTTTTTTCTAAAAATCATCCAATTTGATCTTAAAATTTTCTAGACTATTGCTGTTTTTGATCTGATTAGGCAATTCGCTCCAAAAATGCATCACTCAATTTGCACACACACACACATAGTTTGTGAAATCTGTTTTGACAGTAAATTTCCAGTTTGGGGAGAAATGTTGAAAAATGTCTACCATAATTAGAAATCCATCAAATGTTTTGAAAAGTTCAATTAGATCATCTATCATTCCCCATTCTAGTAAAGTAGTTAATATAATATCTCCCTATAACTGTAATCTTTTAATTTTCTCATTATTTTGTTACACTTTGTATACCCTTCAATCTCAGTATAATATTCCAATTTCTATGCCTCGACGCTAGAGTAAAATATTCTATATGAGGTCTTATTAGGGTTTTATATATTTCTAAAACAACATTTACCCCCCTTGAAATAAAATCTTTAGCCAACCATTCAATTTGCTTTCGATACAATAGACAAAATATGATTGTCAGCTTTAAATGTATCATCAAAGCCAACTTCTAGATCACATTATTTATATATTTTTCTGATTTCCCTGTTGCTTAATTTAAATTCAACAATTTGTTTTTGTTTTTTAATGACATATCAACCTTCTCGGGTTATTGGATGCCAAACCCATCCTTCTAGAAGTAAAGGTTATGATACTATTTAACCCTTAGCTGGTAGGATAAAGGGGTTCATACCTTTCCTAAGGGTATTTGTCTGAAAATGAACGTAATTACTTGACTGGAGTTTGAACTCGTTTACTGTGATTCCACAGTCAAGTATTTTAACAATTACACCATGGGGACACCCCTCAACTTTAATGTTTTTGGATCCAATATGTTATAGTTTACAGTTTTCTTTATTAGATCTTATTTTCCAAATATCTTACCAATATGACAATTTGTTTAGATTCATTTGTATTGTAATTATCTAGGATTACCCAGCTGAATATGGATTTTAAGAGACAAACATGAATGTTTTCATGGTCAACATTGGTCAGTTGATTTTCAATCAGAGTTGCCACTGAAAAAAAGAAAAAAAAAAGACAAGACAAAAACAAAAACAAAAAAACAAAGACAAAACAAACCAGAAAACACAAACAACCCCCACCCCCCAAAAATAAAGCAAAAACAAACAAACAAAAAAAAAACAAACAAACAAATAATCCAACCAACCAAACAAACAAAAACAAACAAATAAATGAATAAATAAACAACTGAAATAAAACAAAACCAAATAAAACAAAGAAGAAGAACAACAAAAAATGAAGAAACAAAAACAAAAACAGCAGTCTCATTAATTTAAAAACTAACCTCGTAGCTGAGTTCTAAAATCCGTGCCATATGCGACTAGGGTCGAATTCCAAGTGCTGTACCGTGTGAAAATATCGTCGAATTTCATACGGCATTCCGTTTGCTGGTCCGTATTTTTCACTCACAGGGGAATTTTGCTCAGAGGTTTCTGGTTATTTTGACACCAAATTCGAGTATTTTTGCCGCATTTTTCATTCAGATTGTTGCCATGGAAACATGTAGAGGTAAACGATATCAGTCACGTGGTTCTGAGCAGTTTCGTTCTGGAAGAAATTATGCGTGATTCTGACTCAGAAATGAGTGAAATTAGTGACTAGCAAGTCGATTTTGTTCATGATGACTCAGATACAGACGATACACTGTGATAATAATTATAGATAAAAGATAGAATAAACAAGAGTGAGGCACGAAATTTACTGATTTTATTAAGAAAAAAGTTCTTTTTAGTGTTCGTAAAATTTACATAGATTATCGTGAAATGCTGTGGTGAGTTAAAGGTCTCAAAGTATTAGGATCAGTCAAAAGTTTTGGCATGTTTCCGTAATGTGAAGCGAAATTGAGCAGCTCCGGATGCTATTGCCAAGGTCATGAAGAGGATGTAACACTAGACTGTGAGATGCTGAGCTCAACTACTGATACTCTATGGCTTGGAGCACGGCCTCAGAATCCACGTTTTTGGCCTACCTGACATTGCCTGATTGTCGAGGTTCTTGCAACCTGAGCAAAATTTCTTAAACTCTGGTTACTGTATTGTGTTCAATTGCCCCTTCACCTTTCACACAACAAATGTTTTGGGTTGCTTCCGTGTGTTGCATATTGACATATTGACTCTTAACCGAGCCGTCAACCAGGGATTTCTCTGCACAGGACGCACCTGTGTAAATGAGCGAAAGCAGTCACGTGGTCGAGCAGAAATGTGTGGGCTTTGTGAAATGATGTATGCAGATGCCCACGTGAGATACGGTCAGCCTAGCAGCGGTTAGTCGTCAATCGAGTCTTGGAGACCCAGAGTAACCGCAGGAGGCCGTGGCCCACAGGCGGCCTTTAGTTGAGTGTGTCTCGTCGGGGAAGAGAAGACGTAAGCTCAGCAGATAACTCAGCGTAGTTAAGAAGTTATTAGTCAATATGGCAGTCTATCTCCGTTTGTCCATGTCTCTTTCTCTCACACACCTACAGAGATGCGACCCCTTTCGAAAGAACAAAGATATATATATATCTATCTATAAAGAAATGTTATGGTCAATCTTCCTCCATGTCTATTCATCATTCTTTTTCATTATGAGTATACAACAGGTGGCGTTATGGTCCAGTTCAAACACACAAACTAAAGTTTCTGAGTTAGACTACGTTGAACGCTGTTCGTCTGTGCAGCTTTCAAATCACACAAGCAATTCACAACGTATTAAGATATTGAAAAACTTTAGACTCACCCTCATAGGTTTGGTTTGGTTTCTTTGTTTAATGGCATATCAACCTTTGTAGGTTGTTTAATGCCAAAGCAATTCCCCTAGAAGGAAAGTAGTGGTACTATTCAACCCATAGCTGGGAGGATAAGGGGGTTCATACCTTTCCCAAGGGCATTTGCCCGAAAGTGAACGTAATAGCACGACTGGAGTACGAACTCGCGTACTACGATTCCGAAGTCCATCGCTTTAACCATTACACCACGAGGACACCCCTTCACTCCCATAGAATAAACAAGATCTAAGCGCGAAATTTACTGATTTTATGCTTGAAAAATTCTTTTTAGTGTTCTAACACTTGTTCATATTATTTATATTGAGATGAAAGCAATGGTTCGCTTACACAATACTGATGCCGAATTCTTTGACATTGTTGCTGGAGTTTTACAAGGAGATACATTAGCACAATTTCTATTTATAATCTGTCTATCTTACAAACGTCAATAGATCTAATGAAAGGAAATGATCTCACACTAAAAAAACAAAAAACAATAAGCAGACTATTTCCCGCAGAATCTATCACGGATGCATGCGGCGTAGATGATCTAGCGCTTCTCTCAAACATACCTGCGCAAGCCGAATGTTTACAGCATAGCCTGAAAAAAGCAGCTAGAGGCATTGGCCTGTGCGTGAACTCAAATAAAAAAATATGGATTTTAAATAAGAGTCATCTCCACATTAAACTATAAGCCACTAAAATTAGTAGAACCTTTCACATACCGCGGCACCAATATCGCATCTACAGAAAGAGATGTCAACATACCGATAGGAAAACATGGACTGTTATCGCCAGATTATTTTCAATATAAAATCTAATCTCTGATAAAATAAAAAAGGGATTCTTCCAAGCTGTTGTCGTGTCAGTACTATTGTATAGCGGCACCATGCGAGTTTTAACGAAACGCCTGAAAAAAAATTAGATATGAACTACACTAGGATACTGCATGCCGTTTTGAATAAATCCTGGAAGCAGCACCCTACAAAACAGCAGTTATGTGGCCACTTTCCTCCCTTCTCATAAACCTTCTAAGTATGACGAGCAAGACAAGGTGGACACCGCTGGAAAAGCAGGAACGAACACATATGTCAAATTCTCCTGTGTTGGCCGACCAGCAAAGACATGGTCATCAACTATGTGCGGACTCAGGATACCATCTGGAGGACTTTCCAAAAGTTGGGTTGGGACAGATGTCGAGAGAGTCATGAGAACTCCGTTGGGTTTCTTTGGTTTCTTTGTTTAATGGCATATCAACTCTTTTTAGGTTATTTAATGCCAAATCCATTCTCCTAGAAGAACAGTAGTAGTACTATTTAACCCATAGCTGGGAGAGAACTCCGTGTTTTCTACACGACTTAATGATGATGATTATAATGACATGCTATTGTTGGTTAAAAGTTTCAAACCTGCTGATCGTAAATTATCTATCTATCTATCTGAGGGTCTTGTCCTGGAGCTTTGGGGTATATGGAGTACCCTTTTATGGCCATTACTCCTAGGTCAACTCGGAGAGGTAGAGTCTGTTGTGGTCCAACCTGTGGGTCAAATAGAACTATTTAATCATTTACTATTCTTAAAACCAGTTAACTGTGCGCAAATAGAACCATTTGTGTTAGATAACAATACGTGAATCCTGTTAAATGTGAGTAAACAAATGAGCTCTCACCCGTTTAAAAAATAATATTACCAACAAACTATTCACTTAAATATCATCTGAATAAATAGGATTTGGTACTAAATAACAATCAAGGGTTGATATGCCATTAAATCAAATAACCAAATATCTATCTATCTATCTATCTCATTACAAATGGATTGAAAAACAAATGCATCAACCCAAAAGAGATTATATTTTAACACTAAAATACTTATTAGAATATTAAAAAATTCATCATTTAAAAATTCGTTAGACTCATCTTCCTATTTAACAAAATCTACAAACAAACAAACAAAAAGCAACTATTTATAACCATTTGCCAAGCCGAATATTTAGGTCGTTAAGCATAAAAGTTTAAGTTTCATTCATTCGTTGATCCAATCCTTTTGGCATTTATAGAGTTTAATGTCTTTGATGATGGCCGAAGTCTGAAACCGGTCAGTATTGTATGTGTGTGTTTGTGAATGAGTATGGGTGTGTGTGTGAGGGTGTGTATACAAATATACAAATATGAAAAAGCAAGGTAATCAAAGGACGTTTTTTATATAATTGAATTATTTGCCAACGTTAAACGTTTCGAATTTTATATAAAACCATCATCAGGGCATTTAAATATGTGATGTATCTTTTGGATTTTATTTAACTTAATTTTCAAATGTTTAAATGAAAAGAAAAATTGACATTGTTTTTGACATTTTATTGCTGATTCAACACACACACACACACACACACACATATATATATATATATATAGTGTATCACAAAAGTGAGTACACCCCTCACATTTCTGCAGATATTTAAGTATATCTCATGGGATAACACTGACAAAATGACACTTTAACACAATGAAAAGTAGTCTGTATGCAGCTTATATAACAGAGTTCATTTTTCCCCTCAAAATAAATCAAAATTTAACCATTAAAATCTAAACCCCTGCCAACAAAATGAGTACACCCCTAAGAAACTACACCCCTAAATGTCCAAATTGAACACTGTTTGTCATTTTCCCTCCAAAATGTCATGTGACTCATTAGTGTAACTAGGCCCATGTGTGCATAGGGAGCAGGTGTGTTCAAATTTGTAGTGCAGCTCTCACAATCTCTCATACTGGTCACTGAAAGTTCCAACATGGTACCACATGACAAAGAACTCTCTGAGGATCTTAAAAGACGTATTGTTGTGCTACATGAAGATGGCCAAGGATACAAGAAGATTGCCAACACCCTGAAACTGAGCTGCAACACAGTGGCTAAGATCATCCAGCGTTTTAAAAGAGCGGGGTCCACTCAGAACAGGCCTCGGTAGGTCATCCAAAGAAGCTGAGCGCACGTGCTGAGCGTCATGTCCAAATGCTTTCTTTGAAAGATCGGCATAGGAGTGCTGTCAGTATTGCTGCAGTGATTGAAGAGGTGGGGTGTCAGCCTGTTAGTGCTCAGACCATATGCCGCACTCTACATCAAATTGGTGTGCATGACTGTCACTCCAGGAGGAAGCCTCTTCTGAAGACGATACACAAGAAAGCCCACAAACAGTTTGCTGAAGACATGTCAACAAAGCACATGGATTACTGGAACCATGCCCTATGGTCTGATGAGGTGAAGATTAATTTGTTTGGTTCCGATGCCTTCAAGCATGTGTGGCGGCGACCAGGTGAGGTTTACAAAGATAAGTGTGTCATGCCTACAGTGAAGCATGGTGGTGGGAATGTCATGGTCTGGGGCTGCATGAGTGCTGCAGGTGTTGGGGAGTTATATTTCATTGAGGGAAACATGAACTCCAACATGTACTGTGAAATACTGCAGCAGAGCATGATCCCCTCCCTCCAGAAACTGTGTCGCAGACAATGTTCCAGCATGACAATGACCTCAAACACACCTCCAAGACGACCACTGCTTTACTGAAGAGGCTGAGGGTAAAGGTGATGGACTGGCCAAGCATGTATCCAGACTTGAACCCAATAGAACATCTTTGGGGATCCTCAAGCGGAAGGTGGAGGTGCTCAAAGTCTTAAATATCTGCCAGCTCCGTGACATCGTCATGGAGGAGTGGAAGAGCATCCCAGTGGCTACCTGTGAAGCTCTGGTGAACTCCATGCCCACTAGAGTAAAGGCAGTTCTGGATAATGATGGTGCCCACAAAAAAATATTGACAGTTGACATGGTGTATGTTAATATTGACAACTTTCCCTAAGGGTGTACTAAATTTTGTTGTCAGGGGTTTAGCTTTTAATGGCTATATTTTGTGTTATTTTGAGGGGAAAAATGAACTCTGTTACATAAGCTGCACACAGATTACTTTTCATTGTGTCAAAGTGTCATTTTGTCAGCGTTGTTCCATGAAGAGATATACTTAAATATCTACAGAAATGTGGGGGGTGTACTCACTTTTGTGATACACTATATATATATATATATATATATATATATATGTATGATTTATAAGCGAATAATATATGATAATACATAATAACATGTATATTTAAAAGTCTTTAACACTTCTCAATAATTTTTAAAAATGGTACTTGATACCTCCTTGCTTAACACTCAGCAATATAAGGTACGTATCAAGGGTAAAGTGGAGAAATCTAGGGAAAGGAGTAGCGTCCTCCCATACACATCAGTGTAGTAGCTATTGAAAAATGAGCCTTCTGGTCGTCTTCGACTACGGTCGCCATCTTTACTTTATCTTTTTGCTATTTTATTGTGTAGTAGTTTGTCATTTTGGAAGAATTATACAAAAAGTATTATTAAGAAAACGTTAAAAGTTAATATATATATATATATATATAATCGATGAAAGTAAACTATTTCAAATTAGGGATTTTGTAACTTTATCACTAATTTGACTAACCAATGAGATTCGTGGTAAAATCTGGGTTTTTGTTTAATAGTATTGAAATTAGAAATGATACTAGATTCAACAAGTTTCCGGTATTTTTTTATGTTTATCAACCATCATTTTAGAATCTTTAAAAAGTTAAAGTTGTGATACTATTTACCAACCCCTCTGCTCGGGCAGGATATGACACAAGGTCAGTTTTTAAGCGGAGTTTAACAGGTTTGAATTCAGAGTTTTCCTTTTCCTAGACTAGTTGCCTAACCAAGGCTGAAGAACCTAGTCTATCCTACTATTTATCCATAGCTGGAGGGAGAATAATTGGATTCATACCTTTCCCAAGGGTATTAGTGCTATGTGAAATGCAATCAGTCTCGTCCAGGATTTGAACTCGTATCGCCGTGTCCATATCCTGCGACGATAACGACTACACCACGGCACAGTTAAAGTTGTGATTAGTTTCCAAATTATATCGGACCATTGTATTATTTTCATTGCTTTATATATATATATATATATATATATGTCACCAAGTGTGTGCTAATAGCACAGGTTCTTCTGACTTTCTCTCTCACCATCCGTCCTATTATCCTTCGTTCCTGGAAGGTCCTATGATGAACTAGACTCGCATGGCACTGCTGGAAAAGTAAGGACGAACTCATAAACGACATTCTCTTAAGGACTCCTATACATAGACACACTAGTGTTAACCGACCAGCAAAGGCTTACATAAATCAATTTTGTGCGAACACAGGATATATATATATTTATATATATATCTTCTACACGGGTAGAATGTGACACAATGCTAATTTTTAGCAGTGTTTAACATGTTTGTATTCAGGGTTTTCCCTCTCTTAGGCTAGTTGCTTAACCAAGGCCAAAAAGCCCCAGTCTACCCTATTGTTAACCCGTAGCCAGAGGGAAAATAATTGGATTCATACTCTTACTAAGATTATTAGTTCTGTGTGAAATGCAATCAGTCTCTTCAAGGATTTGAGCTCATGTTAGTCGTGTCCGTTTCTTACGACGATAATCATTACACCACGGGTCCTCCAATATATATATATATATATTGTCATCCACAGACTGTTTCGTTGTGTCACAACTCATCAGTGTGGCTAGACACGCAATATGCTTCAAGCCAGGATCGAAACTACATGCTACGACTGGTCTTCACTTACCAATAGAGATATTAGCAATGAATATACGGAAACTGTAAGAAACAAATTCGATACTCTTCCGAAAATATCTAAAACACTTACTCCGACACATACGAAAACTTTGTCAAGGTCCACTTGGAAGCAGCAACAGAAAGCATACCAACTAAATTTAGAGCCAAGTGTAAAGTTTCCTGGGAGACACTAGCAGTTAGGAAAAACGAGACAACGTGAAAACAGCATCCCTATGTAATAAAAGAACCCCAACAAATGCCAACGCGCAGAAATTTAAGAAAGAACAAAGAGAACTAACACATCAAAAAGAACAAGAAGACATTCAAGGTCAGATAAATAGTTTGGTTTGGTTAGGTTTTATGGCTTTATTGTAGGTTATTTAATGCTAAATCCTTCATATATATCATCATCATCATCATCATATCGTGCTGGCAGCACGGATATCCCTGACCCTCTCTCGCCACTCCTCCCTATCGTTCATCGCCCTAGGTAGGTCTTCAGGACAACAACCTGTATCCTCACATAGCTGCTGAATGTACGTTCGAGCTGGTCGTCCTGCTTTTGCGCGGCCATGTGTGGGGATCCATAAGAGTACATCTCTTATGAGTTCATCTCTGCTTCTCCAGCAATGTCCTGCATGTCTGGTTCGTCTAACTTGAATAGTTTTCGTGATAGGGGGCAGGTGGCCGTACAGTTGGTGTCTTGTGGGGTGTTTCTGCCAGGACTTGTTCAGGATTGCACGCAGCATTCTTGTGTAATTGCCATCTAGTTTCTTCTCCAGCCGTTTTGTTAGCGTCCATGTAGTGCATCCATATAGCAGTATCGATGTGACCGCTGCCTGGAAGAAACTGCGTTTCATTTTATCGGTTAGGTCTGATTTCCATATAGTCGATAGCCTATTGATAGCTGTCCATGCTTTCGTTAACCTCGTTTCGATGTCCTTTTCGGTTGATTCGACGCTGCTTCCTAGGTAAGTGAATTTGTCTTCTAGTTTTTGAGGGGTTCCTTCTAGAGTGGAGATGTCCCCCGTTTGGTTATAGCACATATATTCCGTTTTGTGTGCATTAACATGGAGGCCTATGCTTGCTGCTGCTCGTTCCAAACTATGCAGAAGTGTTTCGGCTTGGTCAGGTGTATTTGCCAGTATCGCTATGTCATCGGCGTAGTCGGCGTCGGTAATTGTTGTTGCGGGGTATCTTCTGCTTCTTTTCTTCGTCAGTTCGAAGCCATTCTCTTTAATTTTGTCAATCGATGTTCTAAGTACGTAGTCTAGACAAATGATAAAGAGGTACGGATCCAGCGTGTCCCCTTGTAGTACTCCTGCTACAATGTCGAAGTATTCTGTGTCTCCATCTGGTGATCGTACTTTTACTTTAGTGTTTCTATAGAGAATCGTTATTGCCGCTACGGTTTCTTTAGGTATGCCGTACGCTAGTAGGATTTGTTCCATCTTTCCTCTGTGAATGGAGTCGAAAGCCTTGGTAAAGTCGACAAATATTAATGTCGCTTGTAGGTTCTTTGCCCGTACACCTTCAAGGATTCTGCGGATGGTTAATATTTGTGAGGTCGTGGATCTATTTCTTCGAAAGCCATTTTGGTTTTTTCTAAGTTTTGTAGATAACATCTTTAAACGAGCCTGAGCTCATTCTTTTTCACGCAGTTAAATGGTTTCACTTATTTCTTCTAATACGAATAATTCTATTAACTATTAACCATTTGTTTGCACAATGCCTTCAAACACTGCTACGTATCACTAAAAATTCAATCAAACACCAGTCATTTGTTTACACAGAGTTAAATGACCAAACAGTTCTATTTCAAACAATTCGGTTCAGCATAAGTCCACAGTTTTTTGTTTATACACAGTTAAATGTAAAAACAGTTTTTTTTTCAAACAATTCAGCTTAGCATAAAAACACACTTTAGATGTGAAATAGTTCTATTTGGCCCATAGATAGGACCCTATCGGGTGCTACTACTCCGGGTCAGAATGGACTTGGGATTGATGGCAATGAGGGAGCATTCCGCATTCCCCAAAGCTCCAGCATTACTGTAGCCCTACCATCAGATTGTTTAGTGTCGTATCTAGGACATTCGTTTGGGATAGTCTTACCCTTCTGCATAGATGCAGTCGGTGTATTCAACAGCTCCGACCAACTAGCCTACAGATCAATAGAATAAGAAACTCGGAAGAATAAGATAGATAATAACGAATAGCATGGCAGACAGTAAATGAAGTGCACCCCGAGAACAAAACTAAAAGCTGCCTGCCAGGAAGAACGATTACAGATGTGGAAAGAAAATTTGAAGAATTTGCTTGGAAACTTCCTAAAAGTCACTATTGAACCTATTACAAAAATTATTAATCGCAAAATAGATATCAAACCAGGACAGTTTACTCAAAAACTTAACGTAGAACAGGCAAAAAATAAAAATAGAAAAGCTACCGGCCTCGACGAAATACCCCCAGAAGACGAGGAAATTTGATGACTTACTATTTCGATTTTGCAACGCAGTATATAACAAGAATAGAAGAGAAGGATCCCTTTCCCTAAGGAAGGTGACCTCGAAATTCCCAAGAACTACAGAGGCATAACTCTTACTTCTGTTGCGGGTTATGTCTATAATACGCTGCTTCACAATCGCATCGAACCTGAAATTGCGAAAATTCTCAGGTAAAATCAGAACGGTTTTCGGAGAAATCGATCCACAGCATCACAAATTCATCGAAGGAGATCGTGCAAAAAAAAAAAAATAAAAATAAAAATAAAACAAAACAAAACAAAAAAAACAACCTCGAGGTAAAAATTTTATTTGTAGATTTCTCCAAAGCAGTTGATTCCATACACAGAGGGGAAAATGGAGCAAATAACTCTAGCTTATGATCTCGCCCCCCCAAAAAAAACTGTTAGAGCCATAATGATGCTCTATAATAACACAAAAGTCAAGGTTCGCTTATCGGATGGAGACATAGACTTCGACTTGGTTACATGAATTCTGCAAGGGGAAACATTAACACCATATCTATTTGTAATCTGCCTAGACTACGTACTTAGAATGTCGATAGCTCTAATAAAATAAAATGACTTTACACTAAAAAAAAAAGACAAGGAGAAGACGATATACCGCAGAAACTATTACAAACACAGACTATGCTGGTGACATAGCGCTTCTCGCAAATACACTTACTCAAGCTGAATCCATGCTGCGTAGCCTGGAGTAGACAGGGGGAAGCATTGGTCTCCACGTGAATGCTGACAAAACGGAGTACATGTATTTTAATCAAGAAGGAACCATCACCACTGTAAGTTGTTGCGGTTCTCTAAAATTAGAGGACAAGTTAACCTTCATCGGTAGCAGCGTCTCATCTACTGAAAGTGATGTCAATATCTGCCTAGCGAAGGCATAAACTGCTATCGATAGGTTAGCGTTCATATGGAAGTCCGATCTCTCTGATAAAATAAAACGGGATTTCTTCCTAGCTGCGATTATGTCAATACTACTTTACGGACGCTCCACAGAGACGCTGACAAAACATAAAGAGTTAAAGCTAGTCAGGGACTGTATAAGAATGGTACGAGCTATACTGAACAAATCCTTGAAGCAACACTCCATGAAACAACAGCTGTACGGCCACTTACCTACCATCTCTAAAACAATGCAAGTAAGACATACGGGACACTTATGAAGAAGCAAGGACAAACTCATAAGTGACGTTCTGTTAGGGAACCCTTCACATGGACGTGACAGTGTTGGCCAGCCAACAAGAACTTACTACAGTTCTGCACGGACACAGGACATAGTCTGGAAGACCTGTCCGGAGCAATGGATGATAAGGACGAATGGAGAGAGAAAGAGTCAGGGAAATCCGTGCTAGCTGTGCGACTTGATGATATATATTTACAGGTAAGGGTTAATACAGTTTGCCGCATTTGTTATTGCCGGTGTTGTTAGAATGACAGGTTGGTGGGTTTTACGGCACATCAGCCTTTATTGAATTATCTGAATTACCTTTTAAAGAAGCATTTGGTTTCGTACGAACCCAAATTGAGAAAAGTATGAACCTGTCTCTTCTCTCCCAGCTATGAGTAAATAGTCGGGAAAATTGGGCTCTTTAACTTTGGTACGATAACCAGTCTAGAAGAAAGAATATTCTGAATTAAAACCAGCTGTACTCCACTTAAAACTGATCTGCCACCGGGGGGTCAGGTAAATCTAAACAAAAGGGTGACCACTACTTCGTGGTTTGTTTAACGGCATATCAACTCCTTATTTAATGTTGACATTTGATTCCTTTCTAAATGCCTGATTACAATCATATCTATATTCTATTGCATTTTTGTAAAAATCCACTTTTATTTATGTTGCAATGGAAGAACCTATAACCCCTAACAGTAGATCCGCCAAGCTATATTAAATATGGTTACACACACTACACAAGGAAGAACATAAGAGAATAACCTGTGAAAGAGGCGGTTGTCGAGTACGAGCGGATTGCAGGGGCCAAGGTCAATTTTGACAAAAGCGAAGGTTTGCAGCTCGGTGCTTAGAGGGGTAGCAATACTCTTCCAGGGCCCTTCCGCTGGAGTGACGGACCCATCCGCATCCTTGGGGTGTGGTTTGGGCCCGACCTCCAACTGGAGCGAAATTGGTCGGAAGTACATGCTAAGGTGAATGCTCAGGTGGGAATCTGGCTTTCAAGGAGGTTGTCCTTAAAGGGCAGGGCGGAGGCGTGCGCCGTGTACGTCTTCCCCTTGATCCTTTACCGATTGGCTGTACTTCCTCTGCCTAAGGCACATCGGTTGGCACTGCAACAATCCCTCTCGAGATTGCTCTGGGGAGGTGCAAGGCCGATGGTCCATAGGCAGGTCTGTATCCAACGTACACGCAACGGGGGTCTGGGTATGCCTGATCTAGAGAGCCACTGGCTTACTGAAAGATTTGCATATCTGGGCCGTGTCTTGACAGGGGACTCAGTGTGGAGACGAAAGGCGAGTCGGACTTTTCCTCGCCTCAACTCAGACCCAAAGGCTGAAGGTCGACGTAGGCTTTTGGGCGAAGCACTGTTTGTCCGCGAGTGCCGAAAGGCCCTTCGTAACCTTCTTGGGTCCAGTGACATTTCATGGCCTCGGAAGGAACTGTATCGGGAATTAGTGGCGGGTTCCGCTTCTGATCCTCTCAGCGAGCGGCACGGCTGGACGGTGGAGGAGATCCGCTCTCACTGGAATTGGGCGCCAGGATCGAGCTTCTTGAACAACTCAGAGTTCTCGCTCACCTGGCGACTTGTTCGGAATGCGTTATCCCTTCGCGGCTTGAACTTCAAAGCGGGCCAGGCAGACATGCCTGATTGCCCTCGCTGCGGCAGTGGCTTGGAAGAAACGGCTGAGCACGCCTTCTACTACTGCGAGCGAGTCCGCCCGTTTTGGGATCACGTCGGGGAGTGGACGGCTTGCATCGAACCCAAACAGCTCGTGCTGCTCGACGTTCGTTACGTCGTAGACAACGTTCTTCCTCCGTTTCATGGTGAGAAGCGTGTGGTGTTTCTCGCGATCCTAGCTGTAGCCCGAATGGTGATTTGGACGATGCGAAACAAGGGATTGTATGACGATGCAAACTTTTCTCATCGTGATCTGGTTTTGTATTTTCGGCATCGGCTGAGGGTCAAAATCAGATGCGATAGAAAACGCTTGGATCGCATAACATTCTGCAAAAGGTGGGTGAATGCAGTGAGCCTGGTCGTAAGAAAGGGGGCAACGTTGGAGTTATCCTTCCCTCCTCTGCCGGCCCATGGCGTCTACAGTACGGGTCCTTAGGGACCCCACCCTTGGTAAGTAGGTTTTTTTCCCCTTGTAACCTAGTTAGCAGTATGTTGTGAGTCATTGTCCCCGTCATTTAGTCGTTAGCACTCAAGATCTTCCCCATCCCCATTATTTTTATACCTCAACCCGTATCCCAGTCTGCTTTTATTGAAGATCTTGAACATTCATATGTAAAAAATCATATTACCCACTTCTATCGACCCATACCGAGCCCGACCCTTTATTTCTCTTCCCCCTGTAGATTAGGATTCCCGTCCCACCTAGGGTAGGTCCGGCTTGTTTCCGGTTTTTTCGACGCGGAAAACAGTCGGCCTCCAATTTTATAGACGGGGGGATGGGAGGGAAACCAAACGGGGAATTTTTCCTTGTTTTTCGTGTATATATATTTTTCGGGGTTTTTTCTCCCATTCCCATCATATCCATTGTAAAAAACCATATATTAAATCATACACCACTTTCGGGATTTAAGTAGGTCTTTTTCATAGAGCAAATGTGGTATTTTGGTGGTCGCTGCGTGCATGGCGATGGACGAGTGATTATATATTGTATTGTTGAATGGGTCGGCGAATGTGGCAAGCTAGTTTCCCCATAGAAAATATAGTTAAAGCAAGACCGCTCCCTTTCCCTCCCCCCCAAACCATAAGGCCTTGTGCCTACATTGTATTCGTACAATGAAAGAAAAGAACATAAGAGAATAAGGAAGACGTAAAGAAAGTACATACGGTCCCATTTCCCGTATTGGCTACTGTGTGTGGACTCTATTCTACTCGTACCTTTAGTAATAAACCGGTTATTATGCGTGTTCGTATAAGTTTTTCCACTCGGACTTATCTCATCGTTGATATCGTATTTTGCACGATATAACATTTTATTTATCTATTACAATTTGTTTGCATACATTTATGGTTTCAAGTATTCCTATCCAATACTAATAATTTTTAAACAGGTCTATTTGATCCATAGACGAGATCCTAATAGATATTATCACTCTAAGTCAGAGTTGACTTAGGTAGGAGTATTGACAATAAAGGTGTGCACCATATAGAACTAACAAAGCTGTGGAACATGAGGGTGACGGTGGTACCAATTGTAATTGGTGCGCTTGGAAGGGGAGGGGGCTGGAAGAGTAGGATATCGGAAGACGAATCGAGACCATCCAAACAACAGCATCGGCTTAAAAGAGTCCTGGAGATCTGAGGAGACTTGCTGTCACTCAGACTCGAGTGAAAGACCATCAGCATTAGCTAATTTGAAAAACTCACAAGAAATAACATAACAAAAATAATAATAATAATAATAAACAATTGTTGCTTCGAATAACCATCCTTAATACAAAGAATTTGCATTCAGTTAAATCGTTTCACGTATTCCTATCTAACAATTGACAATTAACTAATATGATTAATAGGGGGTGTCCTCGTGGTTAAAGCGATGGACTGCGGAATCGTAGTAAGCGAGTTCGAATTCTAGTCGCGCTATTACGTTCACTTTCGGGCAAATACCCTTGGGAAAGGTATGAACCCCGTTATCCTCCCAGCTATGGGTTGAATAGTACCACTACTGTTATTCTCGGAGAATGGCATTGGGATTAAATAACCTACAAAGATTGATATGCCATTTAAAAAAGAAACCAAACCAAACCAATATGATTTATATAAAATAGAATTAAACCAAATAACGTAACGTGTTTTTAAACATGATTAATATTAAATAGAATTATTAATGGTAGCAATACTTGAAACTCTTTAACTCTGTGCAAACAAATGATTAATATTAAATAGAATTATTAATGGTAGCAATACTTGAAACTCTTTAACTCGGTGCAAACAAATGATTAATATTAAATAGAATTCTTAGTATTAAATGACAGTATTTGAAACTGTTTAACCGTGTGCAGACAAATAATTATTGTTTGTCTCTTAAATTTTCTTTCATGGGGCCGAAGAGATGATAGATATTAAGCTCGGACGAGGAAGTGAAAAATGCTGCGATGAAGTGGCTCAAAGAATATTCAACAGAATTTTACGGGGCAAGGATACATACTCTCATTTGAAGGTGCAGCATTGCAATTGGAAGAAACAGTGACTACGTTGAGAAGTGAGGATGTGATCCACAGAGGACCAGTTTCATTTTGATATATGATACATGTTCCTGTGTTGGTAATTGTTCCTGTACAAAAGAAAAAGTCATTACTTTTTGACACCTTCCGAAATAACCCACAATGGTTGATATAGCATTAAACCAAATAACCTAACCATCCTATCTAACATTGATAATTCTATTTAATAATAATCATTTGTTTGCCCAAAGTTACATGGTTTCAAGTATTCCTATCTAATACTAATAATTTTCAAATAACATTATTTGACTCATAGATAGGCCCTAACAAGTACTACCACTCCCTGTCGGAGTAGATCTGGGAGTAATGGCAATGAAGAGGTGTTCCACATTTTCTAAAGCTGCTGAAGTGGAGCCTCAGTGCTAGATGTAGTTGAGTGTCATATCCAGGACCCCCTTTTTGGGGGTGGGGCATGTCTTACTCCATCTACAGAAGATAAGTCCTGTCGACAGGGCAAGAGCTGCATACAATTTTTTTTCATTTATCTATGGTCGTCATCTTTATTGTTATATTCCCAACGTTTTGGCCGATGCATCCTTTGGCCTTCTTTAGGTGTTTCTTGTTAAACTCGGAGGCACAGGGAACTTCGAACCGAACTTTTTATTTAATACACAGGGGTACAGTGTTCTAATTCCGTTAACCATAACAGGGTACAAGTGTTAAGCTATAGAAAGTATTCCTTGTTATTTTTACCTGTAGTCAGGATTGAACTTGCAACCTTCGAAGTTCTTTACTCTAATGCCTCTATCCGTTATACTACTTGCCCAGTCAGCTGGAGCTGTAGAATACACCGACTGCACCTCTGCAGAGGAGTAGGACCCCCCCAATGAGTGTCCTCGATATGACACTAAAAAATCTGATGGTGAGATTCCAGTGATGTTGGGGTTTTGAGGAAGACGGAGTACCCCTTTATTACCATTGCTCCCATGTCAACTCTGCCCCGGCGTGGTAGCACCTGATAGGGCCCTATCTATAGGTTATATAGAACTAACGGCATGCTTATGCTAAACTGAATTGTTTAACTAAACTGAATAGCTTGAAATAGAAATGTTTTTGGCAATTAATACAACCTAGAATGATGGCAGCTACTTTTAACGGCAATCCCAGAGCAACAATCATCTCCTGCTACAGCCCTACCAATGTGAGTGAAGAAACTGAACTAGTCACCTTCTACGATGAGTTATCCACATCAGTGCGTAGCATCCCGAAACACAACATGTTAGTCATTGGCGGAGACATGAATGCCCAAATCGGGAAAAACGGAAACAACAAATACAGCCTCCACAACACGTCAAATAGGAATGGGCAACATCTAACAGATTTCATGATAGAAAATAGATTAGCATGCCTCAATACAAACTACGAAAAAAGGGAGGGCAAACTATGGACATACACGTACGCGAACAATACTAAAGCTTAGATAGACTACGTCCTTATAAACAAGGAATGGAAAAATAGTGCAATGAATTGCGAGGCATACTCCTCTTTCGAGGGTGTGTCCACCGATCACCGAATAGTCACGGCGAAAATACGGCTAAGCCTACGAAAAAACGCCAAACGAACAGAGACCACCAAACACTATGACTGGGCCCTATTGAACAACAGAGATATAAGAGAATTAGAATTAAGAAACAGATTCGAAACACTACAAGAAAAGACGGAAAAAAGTACACCAAACGACGAATATGAAAATTTCGTCAATGCGCACCTCGAGGCAGCAGCGAAATGCATTCCAACAAAACTCAAAACTAAATATAGAGTCCCTTGGGAAACTTTAGCGGTGAGAGAAAAACGTGCACTAGTGAAAACAGCCTCCAAAAACTATCGAAAAAACCCAATAAACACAAATGCCTTAAAACTAAAAACGGCACAATATCAATTAGCAGGCATATATATAAAGGAACAGACAGAATACATTCAAAATCAGATAGATAAGATCAGAGACTCGGTGGAAGATAGACAATCTAGGATAGCCTGGCAAACAATAAACGAAGTGAGTAGAAGAAAGGACACAGCCAAAGCAAAACTGAAAGCAGCAAACCAACAAGAAAGAATAAAACTGTGGAAACAGCACTTCGAAAACCTACTCGGAAACCCACCGAAAATAACACATGAACCAATCACCAGAATAATTAGTAAACAATTAGACATTAAACTAGGACCGTTCACACAAGAAGAACTCGACTCGGTTCTCAGAAAAATTAAAAATAGGAAAGCTGCAGGGCTGGACGAGATTCCCCCAGAAGTATGGAAGACCAGACAATTCGACGACATACTGTTCCGACACTGCAACGCAGTATACAATCAAAATACGATAGATAGATGGATGAAGGGATGCATACTCCCCTTCCCTAAAAAGGGGGACCTCGGATTAGCCAAAAACTACCGAGGCATAACACTTAAATCCATAGCAGCCAAAATCTACAATGCCCTACTACGAAACCGCATAGAACCCAAAATCGACAATATACTTAGAAAAAACCAAAATGGCTTCCGAAGAAATAGATCCACGACCTCACAAATATTAACCATCCGTAGAATCCTTGAAGGTGTACGGGCAAAAAACCTACAAGCGACATTAATATTTGTCGACTTTACCAAGGCCTTCGATTCCATTCACTGAGGAAAGATGGAACAAATCCTACAAGCGTACGGCATACCTAAAGAAACAGTAGCAGCAATAACGCTTCTCTATAGAAACACCAAAGTAAAAGTACGATCACCAGATGGAGACACAGAATACTTCGACATTGTAGCAGGAGTACTACAAGGGGACACACTGGATCCGTACCTCTTTATCATTTGTCTAGACTACGTACTTAGAACATCGATTGACAAAATCAGAAAGAATGGCTTCGAGCTGATGAAGAAAAGAAGTAGAAGGTACCCCGCAAAAACAATTACCGACGCCGACTACGCCGATGACATAGCGATACTGGCAAATACACCTGACCAAGCCGAAACACTACTGCATAGTTTGGAACGAGCAGCCACAGGCATAGGCCTCTATGTTAATGCACACAAAACGGAATATATATGCTATAATCAAACGGGGGACATCTTCACTCTAGAAGGAACCCCTCTTAAACTAGTAGACAAATTCACTTACCTAGGAAGCAGCGTCGAATCAACCGAAAAGGACATCGAAACGAGGTTAACGAAAGCATGGACAGCTATCAATAGGCTATCGATTATATGGAAATCAGACCTAACCGATAAAATGAAACGCAGTTTCTTCCAGGCAGCGGTCACATCGATACTGCTATACGGGTGCACTACATGGACGCTAACAAAACGGCTGGAGAAGAAGCTAGACGGCAATTACACAAGAATGCTGCGTGCAATCTTGAACAAGTCCTGGCGGCAACACCCCACAAGACACCAACTGTACGGCCACCTGCCTCCTATCACGAAAACTATTCAAGTTAGACGAACCAGACATGCAGGACACTGCTGGAGAAGCAGGGACGAACTCATAAGAGATGTACTCTTATGGACCCCCACACATGGCCGTTCAAAAGCAGGACGACCAGCACGAACATACATTCAGCAGCTATGTGAGGATACGGGATGTTGTCCTGAAGACCTGCCTAGTGCGATGAACGATAGGGAGAAGTGGTGAGAGAGGGTCAGGGATATCCGTGCTACCAGCGTGACATGATGATGATGATGAAACCGTACTAACATTTAAACTTCGTGCTTATGCTAAACTGAATTATTTGAAATGGACCTGTTTTTTTTTTACATTGAAACTATACTTATACTAAACTGATTTGTTTAATATAGAACTGTTTTGACAAATCCTATTTATACATACATATTAAATATATAAGATTCGGTTTGATTGGATTTTATGGCATATCAACCATTGTAGATCATTTAATGTCAAATCCTTTTTATACATACATATTAAATATATAAGATTTGGTTTGTGTAAACAAAATCTGTACTTATACTAAACTGAATTAGCTGAATTAGAACTGCTTGACTAAACTGAATAGCTTGAAATAGAAATGTTTTTCATAATTAATCTGTACTTATATTTAAACTGCGTACTTCTGCTAAACTGAATTGTTTGAAATAGAACTATTTTCATAAAAATGGATTTGGCGTTAAATAACCAACAAAAGTTGATATGCCATAAAATCCAAACAACCAACCTACCGTTATACTATGGGTCCTGCTGGACAATTTCGAGGGAATTTTTGGGATTTATAATCCTAATGTTTTTTTCATCCACACTGAAATAATGATAAAGACAATAGTCCGAATACCCAAAATGATGAAAATTATTAAGTTTCATCAAAAAAATTTCAACACATTGTATACAATTAGGTTTGTATTTCTAGCAGGTGGAATCGTATACGGAAAAAAACGGACCACCAAATTAAACGTCTTATGAAATTCGACAAGAGTTGAAGACGGTACGTCACAGCGCCAAGAATTCGACTTTAATCGCACACGGCGGTGACTGGGTTAAGGAAGGTAATGGTTTTCTCTTATAAGAGGGTCGTCTGTTTGAATGAACTGAAAATAGGGTAAGTAGTGATGGTGGTGGCATGGGAGTTGTAGGATGAGAGGCGTTATTGCTGTCAGTGTGCCGAAATTCGGTTACAGACGAGGAGGAGGAGGATGAATCTTCTTTGTGGCGTGTAGGTGAATGACGGTAACGTAAAGTGACGTTGCTGAGGTTGGATTCTATATATTTTAGGTTATAAGCGTCACTTAAAAGTTGGATGGCTAGACTGACTGTCTAGCTGGTTGGCTACGTCTCCGGGGTTAAGAGGGAGTGCTTGGCAAATTTGGACTCTTTTCATAAGGTGGTTGGTTATTTAAGAAGTCAGTTTTAAAGCCACGGGGATAAACATGATTCCGAGCAGCATACACGCAATCAGTATTTAAACAACATTACAATATGATTATAGTCGAGTCTCAGAAATCTCGGAATCGGCAAACCAAAGTTTTCACGCACCCACTGTTCTTTGCAATCAGCCAAAATTTCGTATTTAAAGTTTTAATGAACTTTTTGGTGCAGCTTATTTGGAAACTTGAATGCACTTGTATATAAGACAAATAAGGTAATTGCTTACTTGAGGTTTCTTCAATCTTCACCTTAAGTGTGGTCTAGTTAAGATTCTTTCCTATTTTTAGAAAAGTGATCCAGGAGAAGATAACTATGTTTGCCTTCATAGCACGTTTGGTTTAGTTAAGTTTGATGGCATTATATGTTATTCAATACCAAATCCTCTTTATAAATATGATAAATGTATAAGATTTGGTTTGGTCGGGCTTTATGGCATATCAACCATTGTTGGTTATTTTATGTCAAATCCTATTTATACATACATATTAAATATATAAGATTTGGTTTGATTGGATTTTATGGCATATCAACCATTGTAGATCATTTTATGTCAAATCCTCTTTATACATACATATTAAATATATAAGATTTGGTTTGGTTGTGTTTTATGGCATATCAACCATTGTTGGTAATTTAATACCGAATCCTCTTTATACATGTATTAAATATATTTAGTATGGTTGGGTTTTATGACATATTAACCATTGCAGGTTTTTTAATGTTAAATCCTCTTCATACACATATGTTAAATATATATGATTTGTAAACATTTTGTTGAGAACATTTTTAAACGAGCCTGAAGTCATTTTTTCGCTCACAGTTAAATGGTTTTAAGTATTTCTATTTAATATGAATAATTCTCTCTACTATTAATTATTTGTTTGCACGCAGTTGAATGGCTTCAAGTATTGCTATGTAATAGAAAAAATTGAACATAAATCAATTGGTAGCATACATATAAATAGATATACATGATATGTAAGAGATTAGTTTGTCGGTAATTTCATTTTTAAATGGGTGAGAACTAATTTGTTTGCATACTAGTATTGCTATTGTTTCTACCAAGTTAGATGGTTGCAACTGCTTATAATTCAATTCAAAATTAATCATTTGTTTGCAAATAGTTAAATGGTTTCAAGAATTGCTGTGTATCACAAACAATTCAATTCAACATCAGTCATTTGTTTACACGAAGTTAAATGATCAAACAGTTCTACTTCAAACAATTCAATTTCAAAAATTCAATTATAATCATAAATATCATAAATCATTTTCTTGCTCAGAGTTTCAATGCCAAATAGTTGTATTCGACCCATAGATAGAACCCTATCAAGTGCTACCTCTCCGGATCAGAGTGGATCTGGGAGCGATGGTAATGAAGGGGTACTCCATATTTCCCAAAGCTACAGGACTGGAGCCTCACTATCAGATTGTTTTGTGTCATATACAGGACACTCCTCGGGAGGGGACGTCTTATCTCTCTGCAACGATGCAGTCAGTGAATTCTACAGCACCAACTGACTGGGTTAACAGCAGTTTTGAATATAGAATTAAAAAAATGCTGGTTAAAATTTTTTGAGTTTCACAATACTACAACCCACAATTGGCATCGGGGTGAATATTGCACAAGCGTTTTTTTCTCTAAAAACGACTGTTTTATTTAAGTTTTAGACACAATACAGTATTTATTTTTATTTTTTATTTTTAGTGCTGGGGTATCATCGAACAAAGGGCTCTTTCAGGGGATACATCGCATAGGATCCCAAATTCTAAATTAATAGGAACCAAAGGCGCATCTCGTCCTTACGCGTTATTTGACTCAAATTGTTTCCCGAACAATAACTCAAACTAATTTTCAAAATATATTTCAAAAGCGTAGCACACACACACACACACACACTACACACAACACGCATACGCGTAGACACACAGCACACACATACAACACTCACGTACACAAACATACACACACATGTACACACACAATAAACGCGCACACACAACAAACGCGCGCAAACGCACAATGCACACACAACACACAACACACTCACACATAAACACACAGCACAAACATGCAACACAAATGCACACACAAAAACACACACACAAAACTAATAATACACACGCACAATACACACACGCAACGCATACTTAACTAGCAAAAACACATAGCACAACTCTTACAACATACACACAACACACATACACACACAACACATAAACAACTCGCACACATACAAAATACACACATCACACATACACACACGCACACACACATATATTCATATTTATAATTACAGTATATCTATCTATCTATCTATCTATCTGTAAATTGTTTGCTGACATGTAAAAGCATATACTATGCTTTTCCATTTTGTTTTTGGAACGTTTATATCAATTGAAATTCGTGGGCATGCACAGACCCACACATACATGCATACATACATACATATATATATATATATATATATATATATATATATATATATACATACAAGGAGGAGTGCTTGGCGTAACAGTTATCGTTGTAGGAAATGGAATCTGTGACCAGAGTTCAAATCCTAGATGAAGTTGTTTACGTTTCACTTCGCGATAATGGTTTTGAGAAAGGGACGAATCCCTTTTTTCTTTCACCAGCTGGGGATAAATAGTAGGGTTGAAAGAGTTCGTTAGCCTTGTTTAGGCAACCAGTCTCGGAGAAGGAAAACTCTGAACTCAAACCCGCTGAACTCTGCTTAAAAACTGGGATTGGGTCGCATCCTGCACATGGCGAAAGGTTTGGGTACATACATACATACGATCATACATAAATTTGCAAATGACTTAGCATAAGCAATAGTTGAACGAATTGTACTAGTAGTAGAATTATGATGACATTTTTCTTCGTCTATGGAACGCTGTGTATAAAAAAACACAATAGAGGAATGGAAAAAAGAAAAGTGACCTTAGAATCACAAAGAACTACACGGGTATATTTCTTACTACTAAGATTTACAATACTCTGATTCTTAATCGTATCCGAAAGTTGGGAAAATTCCAAAGAAAAATCTTAACAGTTTTCGTTGAAAACGATCTACAATTTTTCAGAATAGGACTATTCGTCGAATCATCAAAAGAGTACGTGCAAAAAACCCCAAAGCAACACGTTTGTTCATTGATTTCTTTAAGGCATGCATAAAACACACATGCACACACACAACACATACACACAATATATTCTTAGTCCTGTCGATAAGGCAACTGCTGCATACAATTTTTATGATTTATCTTTTGTCTCCTTATTAATTGTTATATTCACAACATTTCGGCCAATGCATTCTTCGGCCATCTTCATGTGTTTGTTGTCGAACTCAAGAGCCAACACAGAACTTTGAACCGAACCCTTCATCTAATTTTCATGAGCGGGGGGAGATTGTTCCATTCCAAAGAACCTGTTATTGTTATTGGTCATCCCAAAGAACCTGTTATTGCTATAAAATGCTCTAGAAAAACACGGTAACAATGGTTCACTTACACGATGGTGTATTGATTTCTTTGATATTGTCGCTGGTGTTTTGCAAAGAGATAAATTAATACTATTTCTATTCATAATCTGCCTTGATTACGAACTTAGAACGTCAACAGATTTAATGTATTTGTCACTGCCTCCCACCAGACAGGACTCGACAAAAGGTCAATGACCCGAAGGTCAATTATTGTGGGGATTTAGGGGATGGGAAGGTCGGGCACGAGTCGAAGCTCGAGCCCTGCTGGTCAATGTTGGTCATCGACCCACTTAGTGCAATGTGGGCCTGATGAGCCTAGCTGGTCTTGGACCCAAATCTGGGTCCAGGCTCGTATGCCCGATTATAGCTTAAACAAGACAGCAAGGTCCAGTGCTATACAAGGGGGAGAAATGTGTTAATGTTGCAGCTCACCCACCCGAAGGTTGGCCAGCCGAAGCCGGGGGGCTTTCGGCCTCGAGTCTGCCATTGGTTTTGATACCCCGTCCGGCACGAATGCCAGACAGCCCAGATAAGGCCAGTTAATAGATCTAATGAAAGAAAATCGTTTCACACTAAAAAGGCCAAGAAGCAGACGACATCTCACAGAAAATATTACAGATGTGGACTACGCATATGATCAAGCGCTTCTCTAAAATATACCTGCTCTGCCATTAAATATCTCATCTACTGAAAGCAACATGTACTTAGGAAAGGCATGGACTGATCTCTCAGATAAAATAAAACAGGAATTATTCTAAGCTGTAGCCGAATCAGTACTGATGCATGGCTGCACTACCTGAACTTTTACGAAACGCTTGGAGAAAAAGCTAGATGAGAACTACACAAGGATACTGTGCACCGCTTTGAACAAAGCACCCCACAAAACAGCAGCTGTGCGGCTACTTACTTCCCGTCTCATAAACCATCCAAGGTAGACGAGCAAGACACGTTGACAACTGCTGGGGAAGAAAAGACAAACTCACAATCAACGCTCTTCTCTGAACTCCTACACATGGACACACCAGTGTTGGCTGATCAGCAAAAACTTACATTCACCAGCTCTGAGCGGACACAGGGTACAGTATAAAAGATTTGCTAATAGCGACGGCCGATAGGGACGGACTGAGAGAAATGGTCAGGGGAATCTGTGCTATCAGCTCGATTTTATGATGATAATGATGATGATGATTATGAGTAGTGGTAACACAGTGAAAACTGAGTCAGATTTGGATTTTTTATCCTATTTACCCAACCCCTCCGCTCGGTCAAGGTCAATTTTTAAGCGGAGTTTAACAGGTTTGAATTCAGAGTTTTCCTTCTTCTAGACTAGTTGGCTAACCAAGGCTGAAGAACCTAGTCTGTCCTACTACTTACCCATAGCTGGAGGGAGAATAATTGGATTCATACCTTTCCCAAGGGTATTAGTGCTATGTGAAATGCAATCAGTCTCGTACAGGATTTGAACTCGAATCGCCGTGTCCATTTCCTACGACGATAACGATTACACCACGGGCACCACCTTAAGAATTTGGATTCTTTATCAGCAGTATTCTATTTTTGCCTGTGTCCAAAGTTTTCTACGACATAAGAGTATTCCATTAGAAAGAGATGAACGATTTAATTAATTAGAGAATCAGTTATTATAGTAATGAGGTTTAATTGGTGTTATTCGAAGAGATAAAACTTCGTTTTACCACAGTCTCCGTGACGTAGTGGCAAAAGTGCTGGACTACGTCAACGTAGCGTGTTCGAACAATAGTTTTCCAATTACGTTCATTTTCGGGCGAATACCATTGGAAAAAGTATGAACTTTCCTAGCTGTGGGTTAAATAGTACTTCTACTGTTCGTCACCTTCGTGATAGAGGTAAAAGCATCTAGAGTTGCCGAATTGTGTCCTTGTTTAATAAAATATTGCAAAACTTTTCATTCACCCTTGTACTTTGTCATTGGTGTCGGCCATTTTGAATCGTACTATGTTGTATTGTTCATCTTTAATCCAAAGTACATTGTTACAAATGTCTCATCTGCCCATCTATATATTACGAAAATCCTCATCATATTCATTTGTAACCATTACCCAGCAAAAACAGAACATTTTAGCGAGACTTCACTTAATCCCGGTCAGAAGACCAGACCTCATAATAATAAAAAAACCCCCAAAAAACGAGAATCTGCAAAATTGTCGACTTTGCTGTCCCGGCGGACCACAGAATAAATCTGAAGGAAAGTGAAAAAAAAGGATAAGTACCTCGACCTTGCTAGAGAAATAAAAAACCTGTGGAACATGAAAGTAACGATTGTGCCAATTGTGATTGGTGCATTAGGCACAGTAACTAAAGGATTATTAAAGACCTGGAGGACTTGGAAATTGGCGGACGGGTGGAGACTATCCAAACGACAGCATTGCTGAGGACGGCCAGAATACTGAGACGAGACCTGGAGACTTGAGGAGACTTGCTGTCACTCAAACTCCAGTGAAAAACCATCAGCTAACACTGATGTGAAAAACTCTAAAGGAGTAAATAATAATAATAATCAAAACATGCCACAGAATGAATTCCCTTGATTCTCTCTCACCATTCGTTTCTATTGGCCATCGCGCATGGTAATTCCTGTTCATTGCATCCAATGTCTACACAAAGCTGCTGAATATGTTTATCTTTATCTCTGCCACCAACCAGACAGGATTTGACAAATGGATTTTTTAAAGTGGGAGTTTTAGGGAAGTCGGGCACGAGTCTCGGTTCGAGACATGCAAGCCAATGCTAGCCATAGACTCACTAAGTGCACTGTGAGTCAGATGAGATGTAACGTGGGTCCGGCACGTATGCTTGCCCATAGCTTAAATTAGACTAGAAGGTCAAGTGCAATGCAATGCTTGTCCATGATTTGATCACACACCCGAAGGTGGCCCGATCGGAGACGAGGGCCATTCGAATCTATCATTGACCTTGGGCACCATCCGGTGCGAATGCTAGACGGCCCGGATAAAAAAAAGCCAGTGTGGCGAGCACGAATGCCCGGGGCCACTTGAGCTGATGAATATGTTTTTGCTGGTCGGCCAATCATGGTATCTCCATAGGAGAACTTCACTAATGAGTTTGCCCTTACGTCTCTTGCAGTTCCAAACATGTCTTTCTCGTCTTACAAGGATAGTTTGTGAGATGGGAGGTAATTGTTATTTTATCTTATTAAAGAGATCAGATCCCAGTCATCAGATCCCAAAGGGAAAAGCTCAAATAGATAAATAGACAAATAGATAAAAAGAAAAAAAAAGGATATAGAAAAAACCTTGTTAATAATATTAAAATACAACCTTGTTAAATAATTATAATAAGATATAACTTTGTTAATAACAATAAGATATAAACTTAATAATAATAATAATAATAATAATAATAATAATAATAATAATAACCATCCAAACTATTACATTATTGAGAAGGGCCAGAATACAGAGAAGAGTCCTGGAGACTTGAGGAGACTTGTTGTCACTCAAACTCCAGTGAGAAACCATCAGCTAACGCTGGTGTGAGAAACTCTTAAAAAAGAACAAATAATAATTATAATAATAATAACTGACAAATAAACAACATCTCACATGACAAAACCTGGGCATGGCTAAGAAAAGGAGATTTTAAGAGAGAAACTGAATCTCTTAAAATAGCAGCACAAAACAACGCCGTAAAAAACAATCAAATAAAAGCGAGAATAGATAAGACGCAACAAAATAGCAAATGTAGGCTATGTGGTGACTGAGATAAAACTATCAATCGCATTATAAGCGAATGCAGCAAATTAGCGCTGAAGGAATATAAGACTAGACACGACTGGGCGGACAAGGTGATCTACTGGGAGATGTGCAAGAAATTTAAATTTGACCATACGAACAAATGGTATATGCACAACCCAGCACCTGTCCTAGAAAATAACACACATAAACTCCGATGGGACTTTGAAATACACATGGATCACCTAATCTCGGCCAGAAGACCAGACCTTATAATAATAATAATAATAATAATAATAATAATAATAATAATAATAATAATAAAGACAGAATTTGCAAAGTTGTCGACTTTGCTGTCCCGGCTGACTACAGAATAAAACTGAAAGAATGTGAAAAGAAGGATAAATACCTCGACCTTGCTAGAGAATTGAAAAAACTATGGAACATGAAAGTGACGATTGTACCAATTATGATTGGTGCTTTTGGCACAGTAACTAAAGGATTATTAAAGGGCCTGGAGGATTTGGAAGTTGGCAGACGAGTGGAGACCATCCAAACTACAGAATTGTTAAGAACGGCCAAAATACTGAGAAGAGTCCTGGAGACTTGAAGAGACTTGCTGTCACTCAAACTCCAGTGAAAAACTCTAATGAGTAAATAATAATAATAATAATAATAATAATAATAATAATAATAAAGTTGGCGACCATAGTCGAGGGTGACCCGAAGGCTCCCTTTTCGATAGCTTACTACACCAAGGTGTTGGGGAGGGCGCTACTCCTTTCCCTGGAATAATAATAATAATAGCATATAACCTAGTTAAAAATAATAATAAAATATATATTTGATATATATAACCTTCATTGAGACTTCTTAATAAGGAATATTTTATTGATAAAGGCACCAAAGTATAAGAATAATATTGCAGTTAATTTTTATATGGCAAAGAAAAGCGACACTTTATTTCAAAATTGTAAAGATTTTGAAATAAAGTGTCCATTTCCCAGTTAACAATTAAAAAAAAAAAACAAAACAAAAAAACAACAACAACAAAACAAAGCAAAAACAAAAACAAAAACAAAGAAATAAAAAAAATAAATGAAATAAAAAAGTGCACAAGAAAGAAAGAAAGAAAGAAAGAGTGTTAGTTTCTGGATAAAGTATTTTTGTATCAAGTAAAAAACAAGGAAACGAATAAAGGAAAGAAAAATACACATGAAAGGAAAAAAAGGGAAAGAAATGAAAGAAAGAAACAAAGAGAGAGAGAGAGAGAGAGAGAGAGAAAAGAAAGAAAATGACTGTAAGAAAAATAGAAAAGGAAGAAAAAGGAAAAACAGAAATAAAGAAAATTTGTTGGTTTTCCGGTGATGAATATTTAGATCAGCAAAATACAAAGAAAAGAAAAATGAAAGGAAAAAAAATTACACCAGAAAGAAAGAAAGAAAAAAGGAAAAGAACTGAAAGAAAAAAAAAAAAAGAAAAGGATTGGAAGAAAGAAAGAAAAAATAAATAAAGAAATTATGAAAGAAAGAAATTGGAAAAGAAATGAAAGAAAATAGTGAAAGAAAGGCTGTCGATTTTCCGGTGAAAGATTTTTGGATAATGGACCCCCCCCCCGCCCAAAAAACAAACAAACAAACAAACAAACAAAAGAAGAATAAGTATACCAGAAAGAAAGAAAAACCAAAAACTGAAAGAAAGAAAGAAAGAAAGAGTGTCGGGTTCCAGATTAAAAAAAACAAAACAAGGAAAACTAATATAGAAAGAAAGAAAGAAATTATGAAAGGAAGGAAAAGGAAAAGTACTGAAAGAAAAAAGAAAGAAAGAAGGAAAGAAAAGGCTGTCGATTTTCCGGTGAAAAATTTTTGTATCAGGAAAAGAAAGCAAAAAAAAAAAAACAATTGAAGAAAGAAAGGAAGGAAAATACACAAGAAAGAAAGATAAACAAAAACTGCCAGAGAGAGAGAGAGAGAGAGAGAGAGAGAGAGAGAGAGAGAGAGAGAGAGAGAGAGATAAATAAAGAGAGAAAGAAAGGAAGAAAGACAGAAAATAAGTTGGTTGGTTGGTTGGGTTTTATAGCATATCAACCTTTGTAGGTTATTTAATGTCATATCCATTTTTATACAAATAATCAGTTCTATTTCAAACAATTCAGTTTAGCATGAGTATATAGTTTAATTGCGAAAAACACTTCAATTTCAAGCTGTTCAGTTTAGTAAAACAGTTCTGATTTAAACAATTCAGTTTAGTATAAGAATAGTTTTTGTCCACACGCAGTTAAATGTCAAAACAGTTCTATTTCAAACAATTCAGTTTAGCATAAGTACGCAGTTTAGTTCTATTTGGCCCATAGATAGGGCCCTATCAGGTGCTACAAATCCCGGCCAGAGTGGACTTCGGAGCGATGGCAATAAAGGGGTACTCCGCATCTCCCCAAAGCTCTAGCATTACTGTAACCTCACCATCAGATTATTTAGTGTCATAATCTGGACACTCGTTAGGGGAGTCTTACCTCTATGCAGAGAAACAGTCGGTGTATTCTACAGCCCCAGCTTAATGAGCAAAGCAGAAAATAAAAGTGTTGGGTTCCAGATGTAAAAAAAAAAAAAAAGAAAGAAAGAAAGAAAGAAAGAAAGAATTCACTTAAAAGGAAGAAAAAAAATGAAATAACTAAAATAAATGAATAAAGAAAGAATAGGGAAAAAACGTCAAAAGAAAGAAAGAAAGAAAGAAAACGTATACAAGAGAGAGAGAGAGAGAGAGAGAGAGAGAGAGAGAGAGAGAGAGATGAAAAACATAAAATAAAAATAAAGGCAAATAAGAAAAGGGAAAAGAACTGAAAGAAAGAAAAACAAAAAGTTTGACGATGTTTTTGGGAACAATTTTTGAATCGAGGAAAAACAAGAAGAAAATGGAAAATGAAAGAAAGAAAAATGAAAGAAAGAGTAACTGTTTCCTGATTAACAATTTTAGAACCAAGGGAAAAAAACAAGAAAGAAAGAAAGAAAGAAAGATATCGGTTTCTTGAGTTAAAATTTTTGGACAATGAAAAAACAAGAAAGAAATAAATGAATAAAGAAAACCAAGAAAGAAAACGTATAAAAGAGAGAGAGAGAGAGAGAGAGAGAGAGAGAGAGAGAGAGAGAGAGAGAGAGAGAGAGAAGGAAAAACCTGAAATAAAAAAGGCAAAGAAGAAAAGGGAAAAGAACTGACAGAAAGAAAATCAAAAAGGAAGAAGAAAAGAACTGAAAGAAAGAAAAACAGAAAGTTTGGCGATATTTTTGGGAACAATATTTGAACCGAGGAAAAGCAAAAGGAAATGGAAAAGAACTGAAAGAAAGAACGAAAAAAATGAAAGAAAGAGTAATTGTTTCCAGATTAATAATTTTAGAACCCCCCCCCCAAAAAAAAACAAAGAAAGAAAGAGTGTTGGTTTCTTTATGGACAATTTTTGAGCCAAGAAAATTAACAAGGAAAAGAAAGAAAAACAAAAGGAAAGAAAGAAATAGGGAAAAGAACTAAAAGAAAGAAGAAAAAGTTTCGGTTTCACGATTGACAATTTTTGGAAAAAGAAAAAAAAAAAACGAAATAGAAGAAATGAAAAGCACACAAGATTGAAAGAAAAGGGAAAACAACTGAAAGAAATAAAGAAAACTAAGAAAAAAAGCAAAAAAAAAAAGGAATAAAAAAGGACGATGAAAAAAGGAATAAAATAAGAAAAACATTTAGAAAAAGGAAAGGAAAGAAAGAAAGAAAAATACAGAATGAAAAATACACACAAAAAAGTAAGAGTAAAGAAAAACAATAAATAGAAAAAAAATGAAAACTAATAAAAAAATGATGATGGAGAATGAGAAATTAAAGACAACTGAAAAAAAGAGAAAAGAGAAATAAATTAAAGAAAAGAAAAAGAAAGATCAAAGAACGAAAGAACAAAGAAAAAAGAAAAAAAAAAGAAAGTAAAGGTATACAATAAAGGAGGAAAAAGAAATGAAAGAAAGAAACAAACAAATAATAAAACAAAGAAAAAAAAAAAGAAAAAAGAGAAGTAAACAACAAGTAAGAAATAATAAGAAAGGAAAAAGAAAGAGCAAAATACGGGAAAAAAATGAACAAAAGAAAGAAAAATTACTAAGAAAAGGGCGTAAAAAGAAAAAAGAAGAAGAAAAAGCAAACGAACATAAAGAAAAAAAGAACAAAAAACAAAGAGAACAAAGAATAAACAAAAACTGTGAAGAATAAGAGAGAACGAAAGAAATGAAAAAGAAAGAAACGAAGAAGGAAGCAAAAAAGCAAAGAAAAAGAAGAGAAGACTAGAAAAAGAAAGATACATAATATAAGAAAACGAAGTAGAAAGAAAGAATGAAAAAAAGAAAGAATGAAAAAAAAAAAAAGAATGAAACTGGTTTATAAAACAATCAAACAAACAAAATAAAGCAAAACCAAACCAAAAAAACAAAACAAAAAACAAAAACGAAAACAACAAAAACAAAAAAAAAAAAAACAATAAAGGATCTGCTTATGCTCAGTGGGAATGAGAAAAATATAACCTTTTCTTGGTTTTATGTCAAAACGGATAGATGGCGACATATCTTCAGCGATAAATTTGCTCATGCGCACTACGGAACATCCGGTAGCGAGTTCTCTTCTTTAAGTTAGTATATCAATAAGACCACTGTGTAACGAGAAAGAGAGAGAGAGAGAGAGAGAGAGAGAGAGAGAGAGAAATTTTACGAAACATATTTACGAAAGCGAGTCAAAAGTTTTGCAATATTTTGGTAACGTGAGGCAAAATCCAGCAGATCCGGATGCTTTTTCTGAAGTTGTAAAGGTGACAAACCATTCTGAACTGTTATATGCCGAGATCCCCTGACACTATACGAGTACTTACTCGCTGGATTTGTTTCAATGGCTGGAAGCACGGTCTCGGAATCTACCTGGTCGTCGGGGTTTTTGCAGATCGAGCTAAATTTCTTTAACTTACTGGTTACTGTACTGTGATCAGGTGTGCCTTCACTTTTCTCAAAACAAATGTTTTGGGCTCCTTCAGCGGCGTTATGACCCAGTCCGAATTCGTAAAGCACGTTCATCTTTTTAATCGGAGTGGAGCAATTTACAGTATGTCAGCACATCAACTATCACGATACTTCCAACCACTGCGATTACTCATCACAGCTTGAACTGCTTTGGTCACGTGATATAAGCGGCGCGAAAATAAGCATTGCAAAATAAGCATTGCAAAACTTTTGACTCGCACTATTATTTCTAAGATCTTTCTTTCACAATATACTTCATTCCCTGTTAAATACGAGGGTTGTCCTGAAAGAAATGCTTACTTGCTATTTTCACAAAAACTATTAATTAAAATGCGTTGTATATATATATTTTTTTATAATTATTACTGCACGATGGACATATTTTCTGTATTTTCACTTCTTGTATGATTATGGATATGAAACCAAAAGAAATTCTTGCGTTTTTGCCCCCTAAAAAACTTAACACCCCACACACCCCCATCACAGAAAATATACTTAAAGGATGCAGTGTTGAAGACAAATCAGCAAGTGGAAGACGATCGACAACAGTTATTAAGGAAAACCAAAGCTGAAAGAATTTCTCAAATTGATTTGACAAGTGGTTGGTTGGTTGGGTTTTATGGCATATCAACCTTTGTAGGTTATCTAACGCCAAATCCATTTTTATGTAAATAATCTGTTCTATTCAAAACAATTCAGTTTAGCATAAGTACACAGTTTAATGGTCAAAAACATTTCCATTTCTAACTATTCAAGCAGTTGTATGTAACAATTCGGTTAAGTGTAAATACATTTTTAATGTCAAAAACAGTTCTATTTCAAATAATTCAGTTAAGCATAAGCATGCAGTTCAAGTGTAAGTACGGTTTAATTGTCAAAAACGTTTCTATTTCAAGCAATTCAGTTTACTCAATTCATTTTAGCATAAGTATGCTGTTAGTTCTATTTAACCCATAGATAGGTCCCTATCAGGTGCTACCACTCCGGGCCAGAGTGGACCTGGGAGCGATGGCAATGAAGGGATACTCCGCATTCCCCAAAGCTCCAGCACTGCTGGAACCTCACCATCAGATTGTTTAGTGTCATATCCAGGACACTCGTTATGGGGGGGGGTGTCTTACCCCTCTGCAGAGGTGCAGTCACTGTATTCTACAGCCCCAGCTGACTGGGCAATTGACAAGTGGGTTCAACGATGAAGCCAATATGTTTCCACAGGTGTCAACCATTTTGAATTGTATCATGATGTTGAATTAATATCCAATCATATGTAGTTATATATATATATATATATATATATATATATATATATATATATATATATATATATATATACCAACCCCTTAGCATGAGAAGGATGCGACACAAGGTCAATTTCTAAACGGAGTTTAACTGGTTTGAATTCAGAATTTTCATTTTTCCTAGACTGGTTTCAATAAAAAGTATAAGGAGTCCAGTCTGTCCTACTATCTAAACCTTGCTGGAAGGAGAAGGGTCGCATTCATATATTTCCAAAGTGTTAGGGGTATGTGAAATTCCAGCAACCTAGTCAAGGATGTGAATTCGGGTCATCGTGTCTATTTCCTACGACGGTAACCATTACACCACGATTGCCTATATCTCATCTCTCTATCTATAATATATGGGTGTAAACGCTTTTCAACTTGCGAGCTAGTTTTAGAATAACCAGATCAAAACGACCTACCTGAATTTTAAAATAAGAAATATATTACGGCCCATTGGACTAGTGGGTGGAGTGTTCGCTAATAGCACTGAAGGCCGAGGTTTAATACCAGGTCGTGTCATATCAAAGACTCAAAAATGGTACTTGATGTCCCCTTGTTTAACACTTAGCATTATAAGGTAAGTATCAAGGGTAAAGTGGAGCAATCCAAGGAAAGGAATAGCGCCCTCCTCTATATCTCCGTGTATTAGCTATAAAAAAAGAGAGCCTTCGGGTCGCCCTCGTCTACGATCGCCAACTTTACTTACTATATATATGTAGTGAAAATTATACTTTATGGATACAATATATGTTCGCGTACCTTGCATCATTGCATAGATCCTTACAGGACAATAAAACTGAATCCATTTATCATATTTACCCAACCCCTCCGCTCAGGCAGGATATGACACAAAGTCAATTTTTTGGCGGAGTTTAACAGGTTTTGAATTTAGAGTATTCCTTCTAGACTAGTTGCCTCACCAAGGCTGAAGAACCCAGTCTGCCCTACTATTTATCCTTAGCTGGAGGGAGAATAATTGGATTTATACCTTTCCCAAGGGTATTAGTGCTATGTGAAATGTAATCAGTCTCGTCCAGGATTTGAACTCGTGTCGCTGTGTCCATTTCCTACGATGATAACCATTATACTACAGGCACCTCCAAAAACTGAATCCATTTATGGTGACTACCTTATTCTGATCACTTTCGGGCAAATACCCTTGGGAAAGGTATGAACCCCCTTATTCTCCCTCCAGCTATGGGTAAATAGTAGGACGGACTAGGTTCTTCAGCCTTGTTGAGGCAACTAGTCTAGGAGAAGGAAAACTCTGAATTCAAACCTGTTAAACTCCGCTTAAAAAAAAATTGACCTTGTGTCATATCCTGCCCGAGCGGAGGGGTTGGTAAATAGTACCTTATTCTGATCACTTGCACTGAATAAAATCAGCCAGATTTGCATAGTCCAGACAGTAACTGCTATTAACCAGCCTCAAGTAGGCTTCCAAATGATCATTAGTGATGGTGGAATGGTACTTGGACTTGATAACCTTCATATGGGAAAAGCACAATACAATTGAATACATTTAGGGTCACAACCTTATTCTGATGACTTACACTGGATGGAGTTAGCCTGGATTGTATTGTCCAGATAGTAACTGCTGGTAGCCAGCCTCAAGCAGGCTTCCAAATGATCATTAGTGATAGTGGAATAGTAGTAATTTACGAAGCTTTTTGCTTCGATGCGGCACAAGGCCGAATGAATGGGGTACCCAATGAGACTCGAACTCACTCGTGTAGGTTTGCTAGTCTAGCTTGCTAACCGTTACACCACCAAAGGTGCCCTTGATAGTGGAATAGTACTTAGACTTGATCTTCATTCAAGAAATGGCCGATTCACATAAATAAGTAAAGTGAAATAAGTAAAGTAAAGTTAGCGACCATAGTCGAGGGTGACCCGAAGGCTCCCTTTTCGATAGCTACTACACCAAGGTGTAGGGGAGGGCGCTACTCCATTCCCAGGATTGCTCCACTTTACCCTTGAACCGTACCTTATAATGCTGAGTGTTAAGCAAGGTGGTATCAAGTTCCATTTTTAAAGTCTTTGGTATGACTCGACCTGGGATTGAACCCAGGTCTCCCGGGCCATTGGCGAACACTCTAACCGCTGCAACCAAATAATGCCGGGAAGATATGTGATTGGTTATCATCTAAAAAAAAAAACCCCGAAAAACCCAATTTTTTTTTAAATAGGGAGTGATCTACCTGCACGATCTTTGCGATAAATCGGTTGATCATGATCAACTTATTGGGTACCTCTGATCTATATATAACGAAAATCCTCATTCTGCTTGTATGTAAACGTTATCCGGAAAATATGGCAGATGACAGCACGTTTTTTTTTACTGAACCAAATACATTTAATACGCTCTAATTTAAAGAATTAAGCGATACACAATCCAACTTGCTATCGAATTATAGTTTGATGAGGTGTATATTTTTGAGGTGTTATTTTTTTGGTTTCTTGATTGATTGATTAGTTCTTTTGTTCAATATAGGTTACCAGAGGTTCAATCCAAGGTCGAGTCATACCAAAGACACAAAATGGTACTTGAGGCCTTCTTGCTTAACACTCAACATTATATGGTAAGGATCGAGGGTAAAGCGGAGCAATCCAGGGAAAGGAGTAGCGCCCTGCCATACATTTCGGTGTAGTAGATAGTGAAAAGTGAGCCTTGGAGTCGCCCTCGACTACGGTCGCCAACTTTACTTATATATATATATATATATATATATATATATATATATATATATATATATATATATATATACATTATATTTTGCATGCGAAAGGCTTGGTTAGTTAGATATTTTTGTTGGTTGGTATTTAAAGGCGTATCAACCTCTATAGGTTAGTTAATGCTAAATCCTGTTTATATATATATATATATATATATATATATATATATATATATATATATATATAAGGAACAACAACTTTGATAACGAATATTGCTTTAAATTAGTGAAATCCATACCTGAAAGAATCGAGCATGTTATAAAACTTGAGGAGGTGAAACTAATTATTAATTTTAATTTTTGGTCAATGAATTCTATAAATTTTTCTTCGATATTGGGTTAAACTGTACTCCGTATAAAATTGCCCCGAATAAAAATTGATACTGGCTCACCTGAGGATCGGTTTTGTGAAACTCAGAGTCATGAATTTTGATCCTGTTTTATTCTAATTCATGTAACAAGTTATGCCGGGTATTGCCAGTGAAGCAAGGGCGATCTGGTAAGAGACGTTCTCTGATGAACTCCTACACATGGACACGCCGTCCAGGTAGGGCTTACATCAGCTCTGTGCGGACACTGGGTGTAGTCTAGAGGACTTTCTAGGAGCGAACGATGTTAAAGGTTTGGCTTGATTTGGTTTTATGGCATATCAACCATTGTTGGTTATTTAATGCCAAATCTCTTTTTATACATATAATCATTTCTATTTCAAACAATTTAGTTTAACATAAATATCAGTTTAAAATGTCAAAAAGAATTCTATTTCAAACAATTCAATTTAGCGTAAGTACAGTTTTTTGTTTACACACCGTTAAATGTAAAACCAGTTCTATTTCGATCGATTCAATTTAGCATAAGTACACGGTTTAGTTCTACTTCACACATAGATAGGACTCTATCAAATATGGAAGAAAGATAAAAGGGGAAGAAAAAGTGAAGAAAAGAGAAGAAAATGTAAGAAAACAGAGAGAGAGAGAGAGAGAGAGAGAGAGAGAGAGAGAGAGAGAGAGAGAGAGAGCAAAATATGGGAGAGATGGATAAAGGAAAAACTATAGATTATTTAACGTCTGATCCACACACGCTCACACACATATACATACAAATATACATACATATATATATATATATATATATGATTTGTAAATGCATTTTGGTGATAACATTCTTAAACGAGCCTGAACTCATTTTGTTTTTTGCCAATGGTTAAATGGTTTCAAGTACTGCTAAGTATCAGTAACAATTTGACATCGGCCATTTGTTAGCACACATTTAAATGAATATACAAGGTGGTAATTTACTAAGCTTTTTTTTTTGCTTAGATGTGGCACAAGGCCATATGAAAGGGACACCCAATGAGACTCGAACTCACTCGTGTAGGTTTGCTAGTCGAGCTTGCTAACCATTACACCACCAAAGGCGCCTAAATGAATATACAAGGTGCCTTCAATAGGTTTCCAGACATTTTTATGTACAGGCATTTAGAATTGCCGTAGACACTTGAAAATTCAGTATGTTATTGCTATACATCTTATGAGATGCCTTACTAATTTTTATGATTTCAGGTTCAAATCAACAGCTAAAGCAGCAATTGGAATACACCCTACTAAAGCCTGATTGTCACAGCTGGTGAGTTTCAAAAATTCAATCTGGACGTGAGGACACTTTAGAAGAACGATATGCAATAAAATTCTGTTTTAAACTTGGAAAAAATGCCACAGAAACGTATGGAATGCTTTAGACTGCTTTTCGACCATCTTGCATGAATCGAGCATCAGTTTTTGAGTGGCATTAGAGAATCAAGGAAGGCAGGGAGTCTGTGAGGGATGATGAGAGGTATGGGAGGAGTAAAGAAAGTCAGAACACCAGAGTTGATTGGCCAAATAAAGAATTTCATGGACAAGGACCGTCGTGTGTCTATAGAGACAATATGGGCACAGTTTGATATCAGTGTAGGAACTGTACACACAATTATTCGCGAGGAACTGAAGATGCGGAAGATTTGCGCGAAGTTTGTCTCAAAGATGCTCAGAGAAGATCAGAAAGAAAGACGTTGTCATGACAGCAGGGAGATGATCGAGCTGATCAATTCACATCCCGCAGTTCTCGATGCTCTGGTGACCTGCGATGAAAGCTGGATCTACTGCTATGACCCAGAGACCAAGAGACTGAGTTCCCAGTGGAAGCATGCTGGCTCTCCTAGACCCAAGAAGGCCAGACAGAGCAAATCCACCCACAAACCTTTGAAGATCCCTTTTTTTGACAGCACTGGCATGATCTACATGCACCGGGTTCCCACTGGACAGGCAGTCCACAAGGAATACTATGTTGAGAGGTTTTAAGGGAGTTCAGAAAGAGATTCCGTCGGAAGAGGCCAGCACTCTTCAAATCGGGTCAGTGGCATTTCCACCTGGACAATGCACCAGTTCATAACTCCATCCTTGTCACAGACTATTTGACCAAGATGGGCATCAAGACAGTTCCTCAGTCTCCCTATAATCCAGACCTTGCTTTCTGTGACTTTTGGTTATTCCCTAAGCTCAGAGGCTGTCGTTATGAGACAATTGAGGATATGAAAGAGGCTGTGACGAAAGTCATTAACACGCTCCCACAAAAGGACTTCCATGGGGCCTTCCAGAAGTTGTTGGATTGGTACAAGTGCATTGCAGCCGGAGGAGATTAGTTCGAAGGGGACTAGAGTTTCACGTGTGTACTATCAATAAAAGTGTCCATACGAAAAAAATCTGGAAACTTATTGAAGCCACTCGTACTTATATAGTTTCTAAGTAAATAGTCTGTAGGTAATTTCATTTTTAAATGAGTTAGAACTAATTTGTTTCCACACGAGTATTGCTATTGATCCTACAATTAAATGGTTTTAATTATTGTTATTCAACACTAACAATTCTATTCAATATTAATCATTTGTTTGCAGACAGTTAAATGTTTACAATATTTTGCTATTTAAGACTAATTATTCGGTTTAACTCCATTGTACGCAGTCAAATGGTTCCAAGTATTGATATATAATAACAATAATTCAATTTAGGTACACAGTTAAAGAGTTTCAAGTATTGCTATTTAACTCTAACAATTCAATTAAACATCAGTCGTTTGTTTACAGACAGTTAAATGATCAAACAGTTCTATTTCTAATAATTGAATTTTGCATAAGTTTTGTTTGCACACAGTTTAAACATTAAACAGTTCTATTTGACTCATAGAAAAGACCTCATCAGGTGCTACTACCTCAGGCCAGAGTAGACCTAGGAGCAATGGTAATGAAGGGGTACTCCATATTTCACAAAGCTCCAGCATTACTGGAGTCTTAAGATCAGATTGTTTAATGTCATATGCAGGACACTCATTGGGAGCTGGAGTTGTAGAATGCACCGATTGCATCTCTGTAGTCAGTGTATTTTACAGCACCTGGGCTGGGTAATTTGTTTCAGTTCTATATACAAGGTGATTAAAAAGTAACTCCCTGTTTTAAAACTAATTAATTTCTTAAGTATAATTTTCAGAAGAAATGTTATGAGAATTTTCAACCACCCTGTAGACCCGAACTCGTTTATGCTGTTGTTTGTATCACAATATGACGAATGACACTATAGTACAACTATATATCAACCAGTTGAGACTGTTTTATACTTCTGACTGGTCTCAACAATGAGTCAAATAGATCTGTTTAAAAATTATTGATTAAGATGATGTAATGTTTATCTTCGTAGGAAATCCCCAAGGCATAGACAGATATGAAAATACTGGAATTGACAGATTGATAGATAGATTTGAATAACCTGGATAGATAGATAAATCAATCGATCGATCGATTGATAGATAGATATGAATGTACCAGGATAGATAAGTAGAGAGATAGATAGCAACATAAATTTAAAAAAAAAACAACGTAAGGGGTGCTCGTGGTATAATGTAGGAAATGGACACAGCGACCTGAGATCAAATCCTGGACCAGGCTGTTTGTATTTCACATAATGCTAATACCCTTGGGGAAAGGTATGAATCCAACTATACTCCTTCCATCTGCGAGTAAATAGAAGGGTAGAAAAAGTTCTTTATGGTAACCGGTGGAAGGGAAGAAAATTTCTGAATTTAAACCTGTTAAAACCTTTTAAAAATCGACCTTGTATCACATCCTTCTTGTGCAGGGCTAGGTAGGTAAATATATAGATAGAAATACCTGATATCATATAACCGTGTGCAAAACACTTAAGAAACTACACAAAAAATGTAAATATAAGCATACAAAGTGTACAATTCCATAACCTCTGGGCATAAAATTAATCCCTGACAAATTGACATGCCGTTAAACTTTCAGCATCACAAAGTGAGTATCAAACTCTTGTAAGTCTTGAACTCCCAACAATGATAATGTGCTGTCAGACTAGCTTACTAAACCCTCAGCTTTAAATAAAGATACATTTTTGGAGCACTCAGCGATTGGTTCCTTGATTTAAACGGCATATCAACTTGTTTAGAGTTATTTTATTCCAAGAGGTTAGGAAATCATATTCATTGTACTTACATATGTACATTTTTGTGTTATCTTTCGAAGATAAACTTTGCACGCGGTCCTATCGAATACGAATAATTTTTCAACACATTTATTCGACCCATAGATGTGATCCTATAAAGTACTACCTCTCTGGGTTAGAGTGGACCTAGCAATGAAGCGGTACTCCACATTCTCCAGATCTTCAGAACTGGAGACTCACAATCAAATGCTGTTTAATGTCTTACCCAGGACACAATTTTTTGAGGGGTCTTACCTCTCTGCAGAGAATGCAGTCAGCGTATTCTAAGCCCCGCTTACAGGGCTTGGTAAGGACACAATTTTTTGAGGGGGTCTTACCTCTCTGCGGAGAATGCAGTCAGCGTATTCTAAGCCCCGCTCACAGGGCTTGGCAGTAAATGAGGATCGAACTCGTGACACTAGTTATGGTTCGGGAGATTAGCTTGCTCACCGTTGCGCCACATCGTGGCGTCTGCGTTTTATGATTTTATATAAAAAGAAATAATGTCACTTTTATACTCTATTTGTTGACTCATCTGTCGACCTCAGACAAATGTTGTCGAGGTTAGTCGACGTCAAGTCTTTGGTGTCTATCCAACGACACCCCTATCCATATACCTTGCGAAAAAGAAATAAAACAAAAGACAAAAGAAAAAAAGCCAGATGTCTTGCAGACAAATCGGCACCAACTGTAGCTGAAGGTCTTCGTACGAGAGATGCTTAAATTCTTTAGAGGAACCAAAAAATGATTTTCGTCATAGAAATGGAGACAAAAAAGAAAAAAAGAAAAAGCTTTGCCTTTTTTTGCCCTACTTACCGAGAAAGAGAGATAAAAAGAGAAAAAGGGAGAGAGAGAGAGAGAGAGAGAGAGAGAGAGGTTGACGAAAAAAAAAAGAAGATAGAAGACAGATAAAAAGGGAGGAAAAGAGAATGGAAGAGTCTTAACTTCTTTTCTATTCTTCAAGTCAGTAGAGAGAGAGAGAGAGAGAGAGAGAGAGAGAGAGAGTTGGATAAAGTGGGAGAAGAAGAAGAAAAAAGATGGAAGAAAGACAAAGAAGAAAGAGAAACGGGAAATGAGGAGAAAGAGAAAGGGTCAAGGGAAAAAGAGAGTGTGAAAGAGAGTGAGAGAGAGAGATAGAAAGAGAGAGAGAGAGAAAGAGAAAAAAGTGTGGAGAAAGAGAGAGAGAGAGAGAGAGAGAGAGAGAGAGAGAGAGAGAGAGAAAGAGAAGAGGTTGACGAGGAAAAAAGAGAGAATAAAAAAGATGGGAGAAAACGGGAGGAAAAAGTGAGAAAGGAAAAGAGAAGAAAGATAATGTGTCAGTAGACAAAGAAAGAGAGTGAAAGGAAGGGAAGAAAGAGAGAAATGAGGAGAGAAACGAGAGGAGAAATAAAAAAAAGAGAGAAAATGAAAAAGAGAGAAAAAAGAGCCAGGAGAGAGAGAGAGAGAGAGAGAGAGAGAGAGAGAGAGAGAGAGAGAGGCTTGGTTGGTTGGTTGGTTGGTTGGTTGGTTTTAAGTCATATCAACCCTAGTAGGTTATTTAATGCCAAATTCTGTTTGTACCGACAAATTAAAAATAATTTTGTTGATAATATTAAGTAAGAGAGAGAGAGAGAGAGAGAGAGAGAGAGAGAGAGAGAGAGAGAGAGAGAAAGTGAGGAAAAAGAGAGAAGAAGAGAGAAAGAGAAGAGTTTGACGAGGTGCCCATGGTGTAATGGTTATCGTCGTCGGAAATTGACACAGCGATACGAGTTCAATTCCTGGATGGGACTGATTGCATTTCACATGGCACTAATACTCTTGGGAAAGGTATGAATCAGATTATTCTCCCTCCAGCTACGGGTAAATAGTAGGGTAGACTGAGTTCTTCAGCCTTGGTGAGGCAACTAGTTTAGGAGAAGGAAAACTGATTTCAAATCTGTTAAACTCCGCTTAAAAATTGACCTTGTGTCATATCCTGTTCGAGCGGAGGGGTTGGTAAATATGAATAATATTCTTAAATAAGTCTACGCTCATTTTTTGCACACAGTTAAATGGTTACAAGTGTTACTTCATAACTGTCACAATTTAATTTGCTTGCACACAGTTTGTAAGTAATCTCATTTTTAAATGAGTTGGAACTAATTTGTTTGCTCACTAGTATTGCTATTGTTTCTCCACACTTTAATGGTTTCAATTGTTGCGATCTAACACTAATAATTCTCTTCAATATTAATCATTTGTATGCAGATAGTGAAGTAGTTACAAGTATTGCTATTTAACACTAATTATTCCATTGACCACTATTAATTCATCTGCACAAAGTTAAATGGTTCCAAGTATTGCTATGTATCACTAACAATTCAATTAAACATCAGTTATTTCTTTACACACAGTTAAATCATCAAATAGTTCTATTTCTAATGATTCAATTTAACATAAGGTATTTGTTTGCACTCAGTTTAAATGTCAAACAGTTCTATTTGATCTATGGATAGGGTCCTATCAGGTGCTACATCTCCATGGCAGAGTGGACCTGGGAGCGATAGGAGCGATGGCAATAAAGGGGTACTCCGCATTCCCCAAAGCTCCAGCATTATTGGAGGCTCACTATCAGGTTGTTTTGTGTCGTATACAGGACACTCATTGGGTGGGGGTCTTACCTCTCTGTAGAGATGCAGTCTGTGTAATCTACGGCCCCACACGACTGGGCAAGAGTGAGAGAGAGAGAGAGAGAGAGAGAGAGAGAATTAGCGGAGTGAATAAAAAAAGGGGAGAGATGTAAAGAGAGAAAAAGGGGAGATGATAAGGAGAACGTATTAGAATAGTGAAATAACGAGAGAGGGAGAGAGAGACGGAGAAAGAGAGGGGAGAGAAAGAGAAAAGGAAATGTGGGTAAAGAAAAAGGGAAAACAAGAGAAAAGTTATGGAAGAAATATAAAAAGAAGTGAAGAGAAAGGGTTAGAAGTCAAAGAGAGAGAGAGAGAGAGAGAGAGAGAGAGAGATCGAGTTTGAGAATAAAAAGATGAAAATAAATGAATAAATAAATGATATGTAAAAAAATAGCCAAAAACTTGCAAAGAAACTGTTACATCAGCTGTTAACCTTGACAGAAACCAGTCGGTGTGATTATGCAGATATCAGATAAGTTTTTTTTTCATTTTCTTACAAGATGGTCCAATTTGAATCTGGTTCAAAGAATTACTCTCAATTGTATTGTTATTTACTAAGCTTTGCTTCGTCAGGTACACAAGTCACCGAGTGCTAACGATTCCTACTGTTCCGAAGTAGTTATCGACTCAAATGCAGAGTAGGCTCATCGCTGCTTAACTTCAGTGGTCAGCGTGACTTGACTGTAATTCTCTTTTGATTGTATTGTGACAATTGTTAAATCAGCATGCATTAAGAATGAAATAAAATAAAAGAATAATAAGTAAGAGTAAATAAAAACAAAAAACAAAAAAACAAAAACAAAACAAAACAGCAAAATTGCCATATTATTTTGATTAATTTATACCCGTACTAGAAGAGAAAGATTTTGTAATATTTGGGTACATGCTTGTTTGCAGCGCACCATCTGGCATCTGTGCCTAGTAGTTGTGTTTGCATACTATGACGTCTTGGTCTCAGGAGGCCATTCCCTGAGGTCTTTGCCTACTTGCAGGGCTAAGTTTATTGCTTGGTGCGTGCGAGTCTCGATTCATGCGCAGCCCCTACCATACAACGGCCTTGCACCATGTTCCAACACAGGAGGATGTCAGATAAATCTCAGTTTGCAGTGCGTATATCACATGACTGAAGCAGCTCAAGCTATGCCTTGGTACCGCTGCGATTGCTAATATCGTAGTAATTGGTGCCCTGATACATTGTAAATTGCTTCACTCCGTGCGTGATTTGAAAGCCGTACAGATAAACGTCGCGCAACATAGTTTAATTCAGGAACTTATGGAAATTTACTAAGCTTTTTGCTTAGATGTGGCACAAGGCCATATGAAAGGGGCACCCAATGAGACTCGAACTCACTCATGTAGGTTTGCTAGTCGAGCTTGCTAACCATTACATCACCAGAGGCGCCTTAATTCAGGAACTTATGCTTTACAAGTTCAAACTGACTAATAACAACATAGAAGTAAACAAAAACATTTGTTGCGCAAAAGGTGAAAGCACAGTTGATCACAGAACAGTAAGCAGATGGTTGAAGAAATTTCGTTCGGCTTGCAAGAACGTCGACGATCAGGTGAGGTCAGGTAGGCGTAAAAACTTTTATTCCGAAGCCGTGCTCCAAGTAAATCAGGCAAATAACACTCAGAAATTATTAGTCCAGAGTGGTTCAGAGGAATCCTCGAGGCGTAATGTCTAAAGTACCGGACTGCGGCCTCGAATTAACGAGCTCAAACTCCAGTCGTGTTATTACTTTCATTTTTGGACTAAATACCTTTTGGAAAGGTATGAGCTCCCTTTTTCTCTCGGTTAAATAGTATCACTGTTGTTTTTCTACAAAAGTGACTTTGGCATTAGATAACCCTCATAGGGTTAAGATGCCATGAAACAAAGGAACGGAAACGAGGGTGGTTTGTTATCATCACAAAAAAATTCAGAGCTGTCGAATTTATTTCATATTACTAAAATATTGCAAAACTTTTGACTCACCTAAATATTTTCCTTTATCTTTAGTAACTTTTTTTTTTATTGCCACTTACTCGGGTAGTCAGGTTACGACAATGCGGAACAGTGCGTACGAGTAATAAAGAATACGTTCTTAGCGAAATTCAGATAAACATTTTTTAAAATTCCATCTAGAAAGCCTTGTTAAACGCATCAGTTGCTGTACCAACTAAACTACGAAGTGTACAGAATTTAAAAATCAAACCAGCACAAAAAAAGTTAGTTATTATTTTTTGACGGAATTCTATCTTTCTTTTACTTTGTTGTGATAACATGATACGCTTGATTTAGCGTTCAGGGACCCGGTCAGCAAGTGTTGACGGGGACCTGGAGTGTCATTCAACCGAGCAAGAATTTGGGGTGAGATGTTCTCTAAAGCCTAGTGTATATATATATATATATATATATATATATATATGTGTGTGTGTGTGTGTGTGTGTATTTGGGCAGCATTTATTTGTTAATATACATTTCATTAAACAATATAGACACCCTTTGTCAACACATTTTTGTATATCCTTTCGTGTCGTTCAACCTCAACTACCCAATCGAGACGACTCACTATCCATCTCTTTGTTCAAAAGCACGACATCTAAAAAACATTCCTGCCCAAAAAGTGAGTTTCGGAAAATTTTTACCGAAAACAATGATATTAGAAAAACAAAATAACAAGCAAGAATTAAAGATTCTCGAAGCGCTCCATATCAGAAAGAAATTACTTAAATTCAAAAGAATCGATTTCGAATCCAGTGCTAATATACTTTAATGTCTTTAGCTACTGCTGCTACTTATAGAACCAAATTTAAAAATAAACGCTACACCAACACACCAGTATAAATAATAAATGCTCAACACTTACAAAGTAATTATGTACATGCAAAAGTCAAATCTCTTTTGAAATATACACACCCCTGATGATGGCCCTAGATCTGTCAGAAAGTATGAGGGAACCAATTAACTATGGGAGTTTCACAAAGTAATTCCCACCGGACGCCATAAAATCGATGCGGTTACTCGAAAGGATATATATAAAAATGTGTAGACAATGGATATATTGTTTTATGCCTATATTGTTTTATGAAATATATCACGTGATTTCGTGATTAGTTCTCTTTTTTCTTGCCTAGTGTCTGGGGTGTGAACACAGAGACGAGACTGTCCCTCGGATAACGAAGAAACTATCACATAGTATCCATTGTCCATTTCTTTCTGCTTTCACAGCCTCAGCGACTGAACGGATATGATAAAGCCACGAAATGTCCTAATACTAAAAGTCCTAATACTAAATGCTTCGGGCATTCATTCACGTGACCACACTACGGCAATTCATTTGGATGACAACGCAACATACATTCATTTGTTTCCGTGACTATACTACCCTATAATTTATATTCATAGGTGGGGTCCGACAGATTAATGGACTGATGTATTTAACAAGGGTGTTAGCACGTAAACAGCCTCGTTCAGGTTTGAACTCGGCTCTCTGAGTTTATTTTCTGCATCGATTATCGTTATGTCACACGCTCAGAAAAAAATAAAAGATAAACTCTTGTGAGATGAAAACTCATATCCATTTAGTTACGGGAAAGGCTATTCTACCGACGAAACGGTAAAGAAACGCTGTTATGGCCATAAGAGTGAGGGTCAATATGTTGCAGTTCTGTTCAGTCTCCAACTCACCTCTCACACAGTAAAACCTTTAGTAACCCTTTCGAACCCTTTCAAATAAAGTGAGAGGTATATTTTTCTAAAGACCTGTGTCCCCTCGTTTACATTGCATCGTTATGTATGTTTGTATAGTTGATTGTGACTATACAACACTAAGAGGTTAGGGAATCCAATTCATTATATGTTCATATTTACATTTTTTGTGTGGTTGTTTCTTAAGATTGATTGATTGATCTTAATGACATGTCAATCCATCAAGGGTTATTTTATGTCAATTGGCCAAGTGGTAGAGTGTTCGCCAATGGTCCGGCAGAACTGGGTTCAATACCAGGTCGCGTCATACCAAAGACTTTAAAAATGGTACTTGATACCTCCTTGCTTAACACTCAGCAATATAAGGTACGTATCAAGGGTAAAGTGGAGCAATCCAGGGAAAGGAGTAGCGCCCTCCTCTTCACCTAGGTGTTGTAGCTATTGAAAAAGGAGCCTTCTGGTTGTCTTCTTATATACAACTATATGTTCATAATTACATTTTTTGCCTCGCTTTTTCTCACGGTCCTATTAAAAACAAATAATATTTAAACAGATCTACTAGATCCGTAGATTGGAACCTAACTGGTACAACCTCTCCGAGTCAAAGTGAATAAAGTTTAGTGTCATATCCAGGATATCCCCTTTTGTGTGTGTGGGGGTCTAACCCATTGCAGAGGATACTGTAAGTATATTCAAAGTCGAATTTAAACTCGTTGGACTTTTTCAAGCGCCATCTTTATTCCTATATTTTACACCCATCATCATTTACTAAAAGTAGGGAGCACTCAGTGTGAAACGATATCACTTACAATGGTCTACTTGCCTAGCTTGCTAACCATCAAACCACGCAAGGTGCCCTATGTTTTACAGTAGTTGTATTATAAGAAATTTATGAAAGTAAAGTAAAAGTCGGCGACCGTAGTCGAGGGTGATCCGAAGGCTTCCTTTTCGATAGCTATTACACCAAGGTGTAGGGGAGAGTACAATTCCTTTCCCTGGATTGTTCCACTTTACTCTTGATCCGTACCTTATAATGCAAGGAGGCATCAAGTACTAATTTTTGAGTCTCTGGTATGATTCAACCTGGGTTTGAACCCAGGTGTCCAGAGCCGTTGGCGAACACTCTAACCATCATGCCAATGTCCGGTTAGCAATTTATATTGACCAGTAATTAATTTCATCTTTTTGATGTCATTTTTTAAAGATATAAATAAATATCATCAAAGGTAGCCGATAGCAGGGGATTACCTTGACTCTCTCACGCCATCAGTCCCTATCGACCATCGCTCTTGGAAAATCCTCAAGACGCTATCCAGTGTTTGCACAGAGATGATAAAGTTTTTACCGATTAGCCAAAACTTGTCCATGTGTAAAAGGTCATTAGAGTTCGTCCTAACTTCATCGACAATGCTCAGTGTATTTTGCTTAATTTACTTGGATGGTTTGTGTGATAAGAGGTAAGTGGCTGTACAGCTGTTTTTTGTGGGGTGCTGCTTCCAGGATTCGTTCAAAATAGCGCGTAGGATTTTTGTGTGCTTCCCATCTAACTTTTTCACTTAGTGTTTCGTTTTAGTCTGAATGGTGTAACCATACAGTAGTATTGGCGCGACTACATCTGTTACATATCCATAATGAAGAAGCGCACTTGTTGATAAAATATAGATTCCTTCATTCGAAACGTTTTGATGGTTGTGTATAAGAGAGAGAGAGAGAGAGAGAGAGAGAGAGAGAGAGAGAGAGAGAGAGAGAGAGAGAGAGAGAGAGGACTGCAATGGTTGACACCACATAGGGACAGACATATTCACAGCCCTACTTCTTGCTTCTTTGACAGGAACTTTGATACAGAGTCGGTTCTCTGCCAGAAGGCCACTGCCTTCCCTCTCCAGCTGATCTGTCTTCTCGTTGGCTGCTCTCTGAAAGACTGACTACGTGACTCTGGGGTCGAAAATTTTCTGCATTGTATATTTTCTGGACGTTCACACATTTTTCTTTCACACTCAATTCACATGATTCATTTCCACTGTCCCTTGTTTACTTTAAGGTACAGCTGTAACATCCTGATCACGAAATCCACAATAACGAGCTTTCAAAGGTTAATATGTAACACATCTTGCCAGAAATCTCGTTGTATTTTATCTTAGAAACTAGATTTCCCAATGCTCGTTAATTTGTCATTAGCAGTCCATGCTTAATCTGGGAGGGAGTGCCCTCGTGGTGTAATGGTTTAAAGCAATGGACTGCGGAATCGTAGTACGTAATTTCGAACTTCAGTCGAGCTATTATATTCACTTTCGGACAAATACCTTTGGGAAATGTATGAACCACCTTATCCTCCAATGTGTGGGTTAAATAGTACCACCACTGTCCTAAAAGGATAGATTTGACATTAAATAACCCGAGAAGGTTGATATGCCATTAACAAACAAACAACAATGCTTTATCTATGTTGACATCACTTTCAGTAGATGCTTTACGCTGATAGAACGGAGGATAACAGATGGGGCAAAAAGTTTGTAGACTGGTGCCTAATAAATAATAAGCATAGCAGGAAAAGAGCTGATAGATTATTGAAGAAATAATAAAATGGAGTTTACTAAGATGGCAGAGGTTAGCATAATGAAGGTTGTCGCTGGAGGAATTAGGTTGATTCGGTTTTATGGCATATCAACCCTTTTATGTTATTTAATGCCAAATCCATTTTTATATAGATAATCAGTTCTATTTCTAACAATTCAGTTTTGCGTGAGTACACAGTTTAATTGTAAAAAAACATTTTTATTTTAAGCTATTCAGTCTAGTCAAACAGTTTTAATTCAAATAATTCAGTTTAGCATAAGTATAGATTTTGTTTACACACAGTTTAATGTCAAAACAGTTCAATATCAAATAATTCAGTTTAGCGTAAGTACAGTTTCAATGTCAAAAACAATTCCATTTCAGACAATTCAGTTTTAGCATAAGTACGCAGTTTAAATGTTAGTACACAGTTTAATTATCAAGAACATTTCAATTTCCGGCTATTCAGTTTAGTCAAACAGTTCTAATTCAAACAATTCTGTTTAGCATACTTACGCAGTTTAGTTCTATTTGACCTAGTGATAGGGCCCCATCAGGTGCTACCTCTCCGAGCGAGAGTGGATTTTGGAGCGATGACAGTGAAGGGGGTGTTCCTCATTCCCCAAAGCCCCAGCATTACTGGAACCTCACGATCATATCCAAGGCTATCGTGGGGGAGAGCTTACCTCTCTGCAGAGGTGTATTCTACAGCCCCAGCCGACTGGGCAAAAGGAATCCAATAAGCTGATGGTGATGATGATAATGATATATATATTTCTTCATTACATTTACTTAGTGGAAGTACTTTCACTCTCACCATCAGGTTGGAACGAATGTCATATCCAATTTTCAAGATGAAAGTTTTCGATAACATTCGTGTAAGTATTATCTTTTGTTATAATTTAGAAATGATACAATGAGTCATTTTTATTATTTTTTTCTTTCTGTTGTATCGTAGTAAGGAAGACATACACAGTGAAATAGGGTTAATTATTTTTTAACTGAAGTGGTACGGTTCGACAAATATTATAAGTTTTGCACTGTTGGTGTTACGTCCGAAGTTAGTCTACTATTGACCGAGATCTTTCAGAGCTCTCTGTCACTGTCTGCTTCTTTCTGCTTCTCTGTGCTGGAGAGACATGGAGTCTTTTATACTTCTGCGATATCGGAAGTCACGTGGGTCGAGCAACTATACAACATCCCCCCGCCAAAAAAAAAAAAAAAAAAAAAAAAAAAATTTAATATGTCCGTAGGACATTATCTTTTTGTCTTTTGGGATTTATTTCCATAATTCCCGTCGGGGTACGTTTTTATTTACTCGTACGATATTATTGTATTGGTTAGGCCCTAGGTACCTCAAACAAGTCATAAATGACGGACATGGGTTTTTCCACTCGTACCTTTTTGTTTGGAGTATATCTTTTTTTTTTATTTGGTTAATATGTATGCAAACCTTCCATGTTTTATTATGTACATCATATTACCAATTCTTTTTTCAATAATGCCCTCTAACCAGGTTGCTTTATCTAAATAATTATTTAGGAAATAAAATTTTCCCCTGGACTATAAGTCTAATTAGCGTAATTAATTTTTTCTTATTTCCTCTTTTTTGACAGGCATCAATTTATCGAATATTGATCGAATTTTCCTAGCAAACATCAGTTCTGCTGGGGACATGTTTGCGTTAGTATTTGGATTAGGTGTTATTCGATAAATAGATAGAAATTCTTGTAATTCTTCATTTTCTGTTTCGAACCTATTTGACTTTTTAATTGCTTTTTTAAATATTTCGATAAGTCTTTCCATCAGACCATTTGATCTTGGATGGTGAGGTGCCGATTTTATGTGATTTATCGCGAGCAATTTACAGAAATGTTCAAATTCTTTTGATGTAAATGGTGTGCCATTGTCAGATACAATCGTTTCTGGCTATCCGAATCTTGCAACAGTTCCTGTAACACCTTTATTGAGTTCTTTGTTGTAGGCGTTTTGCATTTGAAAACTTCTTGTCATTTCGTAAAGCTGTCTACAATGACAAAAAAGTATGTTCCGTTTATCGGACCGGCCTAGTCAATATGTAGATGATACCACGGTTTGTCTGTCTGAGGCCATGGATTAAATTTTATGGGAGGTGCTTTTTGAACGATTTGACCATCTTTTCAATGTCTTTATCCATACATAATTTCGCATGAGAGCATTCATTCTACTCATTCCCGGGTGCCCAGTATGGAAATCTATCAAAATTTTCTTAGTTAAAATTGCGGGTATGACCACCCATTCTCCATACATCAATATGCCATTGCACGTTGAAAATTTGTTTTAACTTTCTAGTTCATTAGTTCTTTTTTTGGTTTGATTAATGAACTAATAAAATTTTGTCTTAAATTTTATCTCTTCTTGCATAACTGATAGTCCTTTAACTGTATTGAATAAAACGTATTTTACATTCATTTCCGATTTTAATGAAGCAATAACGGTCTCTTCTAGCGGTTCTATATTTTTTGGTATTAATCTGGATAATCCAACCGCATCTCTTTTGACGGTAAGAATTCTATTTTAAATGAATAATTCAACAGCATCGTAGCCCATCTTTGTCAACAGTTCGCAGTGTGTGTTGGCATTCCTTTTTTAGAATCAAATATTGCTAACAATGGACGATGATCCGTTTGTAATATAAATTCTTTACCATGTACGTATTTATGAAATTTCCTGATCGCAAATATGAAACTAAACCTTCCTTTTCTATCTGCGAACAGTTCATTTCTGCCAGTAGTAGCGTCCTTGATACATGTTGAATCAGTTTTAATTTACCATCTTCTTTCTGAAATATAACTGCCCTTAAGCCAGTATTGCTTGCGTCGCTGGCAACACAGACCTGCTTATTAGGGTTGTAATGTGTTAGAGCTAAGTTTGACGTTAGCGCACTTGTTAATTTCTTGAACGGTTTTTTACATTCGTCCGTCCAATTCCATTTTACGTCTTTTTAGAGTAAATGATTCAACGGAGCTCTTAATTAATGCATATTAGGTAAATAGCTATTGTAGTAGTTAGCCAGCCCCCAAGATATTTGTAATGCTGTAACATTAGTGGGTGCAGGTAAGTATTTTATCGCGTCCACTCGGTCTGGATCAGGAGTTCCGCCTTTCACGACGATTACATGTCCCAGATATTTGATTTTTGATAGAAAAAATTCACATTTTTCCATGCTTAATTTAAAACCAAATTCTTTTGATTTTTTTAAATACTTCAGTTACATGTTTCGCATGATCATCTAAATAAACTGTTGCGAAGTCCAGATCTGCTAACATTGTATCCACTATTTTTTGAAAAATAGTTGGAGCTACTTTTATTCCATATTCAAGTCTATTAATTTTGTAAAGACCTCTATGCGTGTTAATAGTTAATAATTCTGCACACTTTTCTTCCGCTGGTATTTGCAGATAAGCTTCTGACAAATCTAACTTAGAAAATATGCGTCCGCCATTTAAATTGGCAAAAATTTCTTCCGCTGTTGTGAGGGGATAATTTATTTCTTTTAGACAATCATTAAGCCTGGTTGAATAATCTGCGCAGATTCTAATTTTATTATTTTTTTTCTTTACATATACTGTTAAGGCTGCCCATGGGCTATAGTAAGTTTTTTCTATTACTCCGAGTTTTTCTAGTCTTTTTAATTCTTTATCAATAATTTCAACCGACGTATAGGGTACTGCTCTTTTTGAACGAAAAACTGACATTACATTTTCTTTTACTTCGAATTTTGCCTTGGCTTTAGAACAGAGTCCAAGTCCTTCTGAAAATATTTCCGGAAATTTTGTTTTTAGTTCTTTTTTCAGTTTATCTGAACTTGTAGTACCATCTATTTTACTGCAGAAAGTATTTATTGGGACGTTAAATAGATCAAATTCTTCCATCCAATCCGTTCCAGGATTACTGGAGCCTAGTCATGTGATTGTTTAGTGTCATATGCAGGAAACTCAGAGATGCAGTCGTGATATTCAACAGTCATACCTATATATATATATATATATATATACTACTCATCATGATACCTATATATATATATGTATATATATAGGTATCATGATGAGTAGTATATATATATATATATATATATATACCTCTCATCATATATATATATATATATATATACAGGTATCATGATGAGTATTTTATATACATATATATATATATATATATATATATATACTCATCATGATGCGAGGATCATTAAATAATTTTACAGCCTTTTTTCGTATGGGCACTTTTATTGATAGTACACAGATGAAACTCTAGTCCTCTTCGAACTAATCTCCTCCGACTGCAATGCACTTTTTGTATCGTTCCAACAACTTCTGGAACACCACAGGGAAGTCCTCTTGTGTGAGCGTGTCAATGACCTTCGTCACAGCCTCTTTCATCTACTCAATTGTCTCATAACGACAGCCTCTGAGCTTAGGGAATAACCAAAAGTTACAGGGAGCAAGGTCTGGACTATAGGGAGGCTGAGGAACTGTCTTGATGCCTATCTTGGTCAAATAGTCTGTGACATGGATGGGGTTGTGGACTGGTGCATTGCCCTGGTGGAAATGCCACTGACCCGATTTGAAGAGTGCTGGCCTCTTCCGACGGAATCTCTTCCTGAACTCCCTTAAAACCTCAACATAGTAACCCTAATCCTAAACCTTTGGCCAATCAATTCTGGTGTCCTGACGTCCTTACTCCTCCCACACCTCTCATTATCCCTCACAGATTCCCTATCTTCCTTGAATCTCGTATGTCACTAAAAGCTGATGCTCGATTCATGCAAGATGGTCGAAAAGCAGTCTGAAGCATTCCATACGTTTCTGTGGCATTTTTTCCAAGTTTAAAACCGACTTTTATTGCATATCGTTCTTCTAAAGTGTCCTCACGTCCAGATTGCATTTTTGAAATTCACCAGCTGTGACATTCAGGCTTTAGTAGGATGTATTCCAATTGCTGCTGTAGCTGTTAATTTGAACCTGAAATCATAAAAATTGGTCAGTCATCCCATAAGAGGTATAGCAATAACATACTGAATTTTCAAGAGTCTACGGCAATTTTAAATGCCTGTTCAAAAATGTCTGGAAACATATTGAATGCATCACGTATATATATATATATATATATAGGTATCATGATGAATAGTATATATATATATATATATATATATACCACTGATCATGATACCTACATATATCATCATCATCATGTCGCGCTGGTAGCACGGATATCCCTGACCCTCTCTCGCCACTCCTCCCTATCGTTCATCGCCCTAGGCAGGTCTTCAGGACAACATCCCGTATCCTCACATAGCTGCTGAATGTATGTTCGTGCTGGTTGTCCTGCTTTTGAACGGCCATGTGTGGGGGTCCATAAGAGTACATCTCTTATGAGTTCGTCCCTGCTTCTTCAGCAGTGTCCTGCATGTCTGGTTCGTCTAACTTGAATCGTTTTCGTGATAGGAGGCAGGTGGCCGTGCAGTTGGTGTCTTGTGGGGTGTTGCTGCCAGGACTTGTTCAAGATTGCACGCAGCATTCTTGTGTAATTGCCGTCTAGCTTCTTCTCCAGCCGTTTTGTTAGCGTCCATGTAGTGCAGCCATATAGCAGTATCGATGTGACAGCTGCCTGGAAGAAACTGCGTTTCATTTTATCGGTTAGGTTTGATTTCCATATAATCGATAGCCTATTGATAGCTGTCCATGCTTTCGTTAACCTCGTTTCGATGTTCTTTTCGGTTGATTCGAAGCTGCTTCCTAGGTAAGTGAATTTGTCTACTAGTTTAAGAGGGGTTCCTTCTAGAGTGGAGATGTCCCCCGTTTGATTATAGCACATATATTCCGTTTCGTGTGGATTAACATAGAGGCCTATGCCTGCGGCTGCTCATTCCAAACTATGCAGTGGTGTTTCGGCTTGGTCGGGTGTATTTGTCAGTATCGCTATGTCATCGGCGTAGTCGGCGTCGGTAATTGTTGTTGCGGGGTACCTTCTGATTCTTTTCTTCGTCAGCTCGAAGCCATTCTCTCTGATTTTGTCAATCGATGTTCTAAGTACGTAGTCTAGACAAATGATAAAGAGGTACGGAGCCAGCGTGTCCCATTGTAGTACTCCTGCTACAATGTCGAAGTATTCTGTGTCTCCATCTGGTGATCGTACTTTTACTTTGGTGTTTCTATAGAGAATCGTTATTGCTGCTACTGTTTCTTTAGGTATGCCGTACGCTAGTAGGATTTGTTCCATCTCTGTGAATGGAATCGAAGGCCTTGGTAAAGTCGACAAATATTAATGTCGCTTGTTGGTTTTTTGCCCGTACACCTTCAAGGATTCTACGGATGGTTAATATTTGTGAGGTCGTGGATCTATTTCTTCGGAAGCCATTTTGGTTTTTTCTAAGTATGTTGTCGATTTTGGGTTCTATGCGGTTTCGTAGTAGGGCATTGTAGATTTTGGCTGCTATGGATGCCTCGGTAGTTTTTGGCTAATCCGAGGTCCCCCTTTTTAGGGAAGGGGAGTATGCATCCCTTCATCCATCTATCTATCGTATTTTGATTGTATACTGCGTTGCAGTGTCGGAACAGTATGTCGTCGAATTGTCTGGTCTTCCATACTTCTGGGGGAATCTCGTCCAGCCCTGCAGCTTTCCTATTTTTAATTTTTCTGAGAACCGAGTCGAGTTCTTCTTGTGTGAACGGTCCTAGTTTAATGTCTAATTGTTTACTAATTATTCTGGTGATTGGTTCATGTGTTATTTTCGGTGGGTTTCCGAGTAGGTTTTCGAAGTGCTGTTTCCACAGTTTTATTCTTTCTTGTTGGTTTGTTGCTTTCAGTTTTGCTTTGGCTGTGTCCTTTCTTCTACTCACTTCGTTTATTGTTTGCCAGGCTATCCTAGATTGTCTATCTTCCACCGAGTCTCTAATCTTATCTATCTGATTTTGAATTTATTCTGTCTGTTCCTTTACATATATGCCTGCTAATTGATATTGTGCCGTTTTTAGTTTTAAGGCATTTGTGTTTGTTGGGTTTTTTCGATAGTTTTTGGAGGCTGTTTTCACTAGTGCACGTTTTTCTGTCACCGCTAAAGTTTCCTATGGGACTCTATATTTAGTTTTGAGTTTTGTTGGAATGCATTTCGCTGCTGCCTCGAGGTGCGCATTGACGAAATTTTCATATTCGTCGTTTGGTGTACTTTTTTCCGTCTTTTCTTGTAGCGTTTCGAATCTGTTTCTTAATTCTAATACGTATTTATCTCTTATATCTCTGTTGTTCAATAGGGCCCAGTCATAGTGTTTGGTGGTCTTTGTTCGTTTGGTGTTTTTTCGTAGGCTTAGCCGTATTTTTGCTGGGACTATTCGGTGATCGGTGGACACACCCTCGAAAGAGGCGTATGCTTCGCAATTCATTGCCCTATTTTTCCATTTCTTGTTTATAAGGACGTAGTATATCTGAGCTTTAGTATTGTTCGCGTACGTGTATGTCCATAGTTTGCCCTCCCTTTTTTGGTAGTTTGTATTGAGGCATGCTAATCTATTTTCTATCATGAAATCTGTTAGATGTTGCCCATTCCTATTTGACGTGTTGTGGTGGCTGTATTTGTTGTTTCCGTTTTTCCCGATTTGGGCATTCATGTCTCCGCCAATGACTAACATGTTGTGTTTCGGGATGCTACGCACTAATGAGGATAACTCATCGTAGAAGGTGACTAGTTCAGTTTCTTCACTAACATTGGTAGGGCTGTAGCAGGAGATGGTTGTTGCTCTGGCGTTGCCGTTAAAAGTAGCTGCCATCATTCTAGGTTGTATTTTCTCAATGCTATTTAGCGTTTTTAATGCTCTAGGTCCTATAAGCAATTCCTATAAGCAATCCTACCCCTCCTACTGTAGTGTTGACAGAGTTTTTCCATGCGGATACAGTGACGACCGACCATCCATTGCCAGTTTCGTGATATTTGATATCTTCGGTGTGCGTGCATCTGTGTTCTTGTATGCATTTTATGCCAATCTTATGTTCTACGGCCGATGCGATTAGCTCTGGTAGTTGTTCTATTCTATTTAAGGTTCTTACGTTAAATGTTGCTATTTGTAGTGTTTGCTTGCATTTTAGTAGTTTTGGTAGTTTGAGCTCTGTAGCTGATTTTTCGAACACTGAGGCCAGGGCTCCAACCTCAGCAGGACGCGCCCCTTTTTTACCCGCGCGAAGAGCGATGCGGTTTGTGTATGTGGTTTGAGTGTGGGTCATGGTTATCTTTCGATGGCTGTTTTATTCTCTTCTATAGAAGCCACTCTTATAGAGGAGCAGCAGTAGTTCCCCGATCGAACTAACGATCCTGAGCGTAAAGTCGTCAAACTCACGTCCAGGACCTGTTTAGGTATTGAATTTGGTCGTCCAAGTTTTAACTTAAGAAAAGTCCAAGATTTAGGTACTTTCACTGGTACTGAATTTTTTTTTTTTTTTTTGGCGGTATTGGGACATTTTCCCAGGCTTTTTAGTTTTTCTTCTATACTACCGTTGGGAGCCGAGGCGGCTTTAGGAATTGTAGAGCTTTTATAAATGACAATTTTTATTTTTATTTTTTTTGTGTGGTAGCATTGGGTGTTTTAGGCTTTTACTTTTTCTTCTAAACTACTGTTAGGCCTCTAAGAATTTTAAACTTTTATAAAAGATTCAAAAACGTTTTGCCGTGTTCGCTGACATTTGGACAGAGTCATATATTCAATTTGGGTTTATAGTAAGCGTGTCTTTACATTTAAAACGCACAGTTTAAGCATTATTTTACAAACAAAAATACAGCATAACATTTTGTAAAATTCAGCATTTTAAATTAATAGGACTTAAAGACATACTGACCAATTTTGAAACATTTTTCCTCTGTTGGCACGTGAGTTCAAATCATTCCTCTTCCTTTTAGCGTTTATTTACTACTGAATTTTAGGTATGTTTGGAGACGGTCTACTGTTCGAGACAGGGGTGTGGAGGGATAATAATTTCGTCGTTTGTTTCCCTCTTTCTTTCTCTTTTTTTTTTGGGGGGGGTGCTGTGGTAGCTTTGGCAGCTTTAGGCTTTTACTTTTTCTTCTAAACTACTGTTAGGCCTCTAAGAATTTTTAACTTTTAGAATAGATTCAAAAACGTTTTGCCGTGTTCGCTGACATTTGGACAGAGTCATATATTCAATTTGGGTTTATAGTAAGCGTGTCTTTACATTTAAAACGCACAGTTTAAGCAATATTTAACAAACAAAAATACAGCATAACATTTTGTAAAATTCAGCATTTTAAATTAATAGGATATATATATATAGGTATCATGATGAGTAGTAGTAACACCTGTGAATGCAGAGACTCAGACTTTAGTGCCTAATCAACAGTATTCTATTTTGTCAGTATCCCTTGTTTTGTACATCATGAGAATATTCCATAAGAAAGAGATGAATAATCTGATTAATGATATAATCTATTGTTGTGTTAACGAGGTTCAATTAGTGTTACTCGAAGAGATAAAGCTCTGCTCCACTACAGAGAAACCAAACTTGAGCCCCCTTATATATATATATATATATATATATATATATATATATATATATATATATATATATATATGCAACTCTGAGTTAGATATTTCCGAACTCAGCTCGGAAAGCAATTTTTTCAAGTTTATCTATGTCAAAGTCATACAGGAGAGAATAAAGAATCATTTGAAATGCATTTGATAAATCAAAAGTGCTCAAATGCTGGCCTGATGAGCAGTATATAAACTAAAATGATCTCATCTTAGTCTTGTTTCATTGCTAATAATTTTATATGTCTTCCATGAAATAGAAAAACACACTCGTCAGATGAAACTTTTATACTGACTGCATATCTGTAACGGGGTAAGACCCCCCCCAACGTTTAAGAAATACTGCTCAATAAGTTATTGGCTCATATGCATAATGGTTAGAGTGTTAGTCAATGGCCCGGGAGACCGGGGTTCAATACCAAAAACTAAAAAATGGTATTTGATACTTCCTTGCTCTATACTCAGCATTATAAGGCGCAGATCAAGGGTAAGTGAAGCAATCCAGGGAAAAAAGTAGCGCTCTCCCCTACTCCTTGGTGTAGTAGCTATTGAAAAGGGAGCCTTCGGTTCGTCCTTGGTTGGCCCACGACTACGGTCGGCCAAGTTACTTACTGCTTAATATTGGTGACAGAGTAAATGTAGAGCTAAGTTTTAATAGTGTAGATTCAGAATCAACGGTGCTTCGTGACAGACTTGATATAACATTAAACTATCTGATAGCGAGGCTCTAGCCCCGGAGCTTTGGGGTACGCCTTCACTGCCATTGCTTCCAGGTCCATTTTGACCCACAATGGTAGCACCTGATAGGGTCATATGAATGGGTTAAATACAAATCTTTGACATTTAAAGTGAGTGTAAACAAATGATTTATGCAAAGTAGAATTGTTTGATCATTTATCTGTGTGTAAATAAATAATGATGTTTTCTTGAATTGTTAGTGATACATAACAACACTTGTAACCACTTCACTGTATGCAAACAAATGATTGATATTAAATAGAATCATTAGTTAGTTGGTTGTTTGGTTGGGTTTTATGGCATATCAACCTTTGTTGGTTATTTAACTCCAAATCCATTTTTATGCAAATAGTCAGTTCTATTTCAAACAATTCGGTTTAGCATGAGTACACAGTTTAATTGTCCAAAACATTTCTATTTCAAGCTATTCAGTTTAGTCAAACAGTTCTAATTCAAACAATTCAGTTTAGCATAAGTATCCAGTTACGAGTAGTTCTATATAGATCATAGATCGGGCCCTATCAGGTGCTACAATTCCGGGCCTGAGTGGACCTGGGAGCAATGGTAATGAAGGGGTACTCCACATTCCCCAAAGCTCCAGTATTACAGGAACCTCAACATCAGATTGTTTAGTGTCATGTCAGGACACTTGTTTGAGGGGGGGGGTCTTACCCCTCTGCAGAGAAGCAGTCGGTGTATTCTACAGCCCTAGCCGATTGGCCAAGGAAGAACCATTAGTGCTAGATAGTAATAATTGAAACCATCTGTGTAGAAACAATAGCAATACTTAATTGTGTGCAAACAAATTAGTTCTAATTCATTTAAAAATAAAATTACTGACAAAATATCCACTTACAAATCATATTTAATTGTGTGTAAACAAATGATTAATAAGGAAGAGAATTATTAGTGTTAGATAATAATAACTGAAACCATTTAACAATATAGAAACAATAGCAATGCTAGTTTCATCTAAAAATTAAATTACAGTCAAATTAATCTTTTACATATCATATACATCTATTTAAATGTGTACAAACAAATGACTCATGTTAACTTGTGATTTTATATTGTAATACTTGAAAAAAAAATGAGCTCATGTTCGTTTAAAGATTTTATCAAGAAAATGTGTTTACAAATCATATATAATATATATGTATAAGGTGGATTTCACATTAGATAACATACAATGGTTTTATATGCCATAAAACTAAACCATATTTTACACACACACACACACACACACACACACACACACACACACACACACACACACACACACACACACACACACACACACATTTTCTGCCAGGATCAGATGATGAACCCACAAAACGACCGTCAGTTTGCTTTCTCCTCACACGATGTAACGATATTGCTGAAAACCAAACAATCAGTCCACATCATGGTGTTTAGAGCAGTCATCAGTGATGCTGATATCATGTTTTCCACATGCCTCAGATTCTACATCAAGTGCCTGGAGGAGGTAATGCTGCTCTGGATCAAGAGAGTGGCTGCTGGATGATCATACGTTTGGCAACAAGACTTTTCGCCATCCCACACAAGTAGGAGAACCACTGTCAGAAAATTTCTGCCCCCATATTACCCCTAACAACTGGCCGCCTAACTCCCCAGATTGCTATCTCCTTGATTATCATATATGGGAGCGGTTGAGCGAGAGACCCACAAAACTCCATACAACACCAAAGATGGATTGAAAGCAAGGATAAAGGCAGCATTTACTAATTTAAAGTTGCCTAGAGGCTGTGGTTGAACTCAATGGCGAATTCTTTGAAAAAATTCAATCTATATTATTTTAAGATATTTTCAATGTCGGATCAAATCATATGTCTGTGATTTTCATTTTTACGTGATTTAGATGACAATGTACCTATCGCACCCTGTATACATATATATATACTGTGGCATAGTGGTTAACGAGTTAGACTATAACATCGAAGTGAGTTCGTCCTCCAGTCGCGCTATTACGTTCACTTTAAGACTAATACCCTTGGTAAAGGTATGAATCCCTTTATCTTCTCCATGGGTTAAATAGTACCACTACTGTTCTTTAAGAAGGATGGATTTACTATTTAATAACCACCGAAAGTTGATATGCCATTAAACAAAGAAATCAAACCTTATATATATATATATATATATATAGAGTGTGTGTTCACCAATGGCCCGAGAGACAGGGATTTAATTCCAATTTGAGTCATTACAAACACTCACAAAATGGTACTTGATACCTCCTTGTTTAACAGTATTATAAGGTACGTATCAAGGGTAAAGTTGAGCAATCCAAGGAAAGAAGTAGCGCTGGTACAGGAGAGCGCTACTTCTTTCATTTAATAGCTACCTCGTTATGGTAGCTATTGAAAAAGCACCCTTCGGGTCGCCCTCAACTACAGTCACTAACTTTACTTACTTTTACACACACACACACACACACACACACACACACACACACACACACACACACACACATACATATATATATATATATATATATAAATATATAAGAGGGTCATTCAATACGTACGGTGAATTTTACCAAAGAACCGCTGTTTACAGTTACAGCTTTTCAAGGAATTTAATTGTGATGGGTTGGTCTTTCATATTCCAGAAGAAGAGTGTCAACATGAACTTCTTTATTGACTGGTGTGCCCGGAATGTTTTCTTAACGGAGAGTCAGTGTGTTTCCACTTCATGGACTGTCTTTTCAACTTTGGCTCGAAGTGGCAAAACCCATGTTTAACCCTTTTGTAAACATTTTTTGATTAAGGCATGCTTCTCTGTACATATCACACATTCTTCTTGAAATAACACATGTTTTTCACTTCTCAGACTGCAACAATTTGATGACTGACAGTATTGGACCCCCCCCCCAAAACAAACAAACAAACAAACAAAAAACAAAAACTGACAATGAAAAAAATGATTTCTTTATCTCCACTTACAAAAACCAAAAATCTTTAATGAAAACTGATAAATTTGACTTTAAATCCCTCTCGTCTTTTCTACTACAAGGTTAGGTAGGCCTAAAACCATATACTCCCTGGCTGTACTCCAACCCTCTCCACCATCTTATCATTCCTCCTCACATACATTTAATTAGAAAAACTCAGAAAACGGTCTCTGTCTGGAAAAGTTCCATGAAATAAAGCCGAAAGAAATATCACACATCTAAATTTGAGTTAAGTGTTTGATTTATCCAACTTAAAACATATTTCTATCATATATATATATATATATATATATATATACAGCTTGTTATATTTATAAAGAAATATTGCTCAATAAGTTACCGGCCCATTGGCATAATGGTAAGAGTGATTGCCTATGCCCCGGGAGATCGGGGTTTAATCACAGGCTGGTTCATACCAAAGTCTCAAAAATGGTATTTGATGCTTCCTTGCTTTACACTCAACATTATGAGGTACGGATCAACGATAAGGTGGAATAATACAGGAAAAGGAGTTGTCCGTTTCCCTACACCTCGGTGTAGACGTTTTAGAAAAGAAGCTTTTGAGTTGCCCTCGATTACGGTCGGCAAAGTTACTGCTCAATATTGGTGATAGGGCAGATGTAAATCTGAGGTTTAATAGTGTAGACACAGAATCAACGGTGCTTTGTGACTGTCTATTTCTCGCTTTGACCAAATTCTCGTCTTAGGCGAGAAACTGACATACACGAAGCACGGTTGACTCTGCCAATCCAATTAAAGAAACTGTTCTGATCTTAGTATATAGTGTAATGTTAAAGCATCAATACGAATGTTCTTTGCTAAGATCTTCATAAATCTTAGACTTTCCTAAATTTATTGAAGTTTATAAAGATTTTTTTATCGATGCTAAAAAGATTTCAGCTAAGTTCAACCGTCATTAGAGAGTTTTGTAATATTTCAGTAAGGTGAGTCACAATTCGGCAGCTCCGAATTCTTTTGCCAAGGTCGTAAAGGTAACGAACCAGATAGGACTGTGCGATGCCGAACTCGCCTGGTACTCTCCGAGTGCAACACGTCGGATTTATTTCTATGGCTTGGAGTACAGCCTGGGAGTATATGGTTTTAGGCCTACCTAACCTTGTTTGATCGTTGACGTTCTTGTAAGCCGAGCAAAATTTCTTCCACCATTTGGTTACTGTACTATGATCAACTGCGACTTTACTTTTCGTACAACGAATGTTTTTGGTTGCTTCGGCGATGTTATGGTCCAGTTCGAACTCATAAAGCAAAGTTTTTGAATTAAACTACATTGCATCATTTAAATCACACACGAGGTGAAGCAATACACAGTGTATCAGCACACCAACTATTTGGATACTATTCATTACATCGGGTAACTATCGCGATTTGAACTGCTTCGTGATATATGTACCGCAAATTACGACCGACAAAAATATTGCAAAGGTTTGAACTATCCAAATATTTAATTTTCAGGATATTTCTTTGATTGTATCTTTTATTTGTCTTATGTAATTGAATTCTTTTACTTCTTCCAGAATTACATGCTTATTTATAAATTGCTAAAATTTGACTCACCCTAATATAAAGAAGAGAATTAAGTTTTTTTGTTTCTCATGATCAAATATTAGGTTCTACGGAAAATAATATCCGATTTTAAAATAAACTTTGATTCCGGAATGAATTAATTTAAACTCTGTTTTAATTAATCAAAATATGATCCCCGAACATCAATATATTTCTGCCATCGATTAACAAGGTTATTTATGCCTCTACAATAAAATTTTAAATGCTGTTTCTACTTCTCTTGTGGCCCAGTCAGTTGGGACTGTAGAATACAACGACTGCATCTCTGCAGAAGGGGTAAGACTCCCCCAACCAGTGTCCTGCATATGGCACTAAACAATCTGATGGCAAGGCTCCAGCCTTGGAGCTTTAGGGAATACGGAGACCCTTTCATTGCCATCGCTCCCAGATCCACTCTGTCCCGGAGTGGTAGCACCTGATTGGGTTCTATCTATGGGTCAAATAGAATTGTTTGACATTTACGCCGAATGCAAACAAATGACTTGCATTAAATTGAATAGTTAGAAATAAAACTGTTTTCTCATTTAGCTGTATGTAAATAAATGACTGATCTCTACTTGAATTGTTAGTTATAGATAGCAATACTTTGAACCATTTAACTGTGTTCAAACGAATGAATAGTGTTGAATAGAATAATTAGTGTTAGATAGCAACTCTTGCTTGAAACCATTTAACTGTGTGCCAAAAAATGAGTTCAGGTTTGTTTGAAAATGTTATCTATAAAAAGTGTTTACAAATCATATATATTTAATATATATATATGTATAAAGAGGATTTGGCATGAGATAACCTACAATGGTTGATATGCCATAAAATCCAACAAAACTAAATCTTATATATTTAATATATATGTATAAAGAGTATTTGCCATTAAATAACCTCCAATGGTTGATATGCTATAAACCCAACCAAACCATTATACCATTGAGCTTGAACTCCCCCCCCGTCACCCTACCTAGTTCTTCCAACTCAGAGTCTGCAGTTGCTTTAATCCGGCACTGGTGATGGATGGGTACGGATGGTGCGTGTTCAAAAACTAACAAAGACGAATTGACCGGTTCCAAAAAATAGCCAGCATCTTTTAAAGTTTTCTATTTCTTTGCACGATAAACTTTATTGCTTCGTCAACAGAAACGTCTACAAATAAGCACTTTTGTTTGGCAATCGTTTTACGCACACCCTTTCAGCTCTCTGTTGGTGATCTCCATTAGCAAAACAAAGGTAATTCCTTGCTATTCAGCAAAAATAAAGATGAAGAAATAAAGTAAAAAACGGCGTAAAGTGTTTCTATGGAATTTCTTTGAATTTTCAGTCTCTCGTTACACACCCATCCCCACTACTGGTCGATCCACTTCCACATTTCTTTTTTTCTTTTACTATTAAGAATTTTTCTATAGGTGCTTAATGAAGATGAGTGGCTTTTTTTTTAATTCAGTAGAAGTCCCACAGCTTAAGACACGTTCCGCTTCACTACACGAAATTAAAAGTAGCAGTTGTTATTGTTGTTGTTGTTGTTCTTCTTCTTCTTCACTACTTTTAAAAATCTTATTCAATTTCTTATATGGTATATTCTTCTTCTTCTTCTTCTTCTTCTTCTTCTTCTTCTTCTTCTTCTTCTTCTTCTTCTTCTTCTTCTTCTTCTTCTTCTTCTTCTTCTTCTTTATTGTCTCCTCTTCACTTTCTCCTCCTCTTCTAATTTTTCTTCTTTGTATTGTTCACTCTTCTTCAGTTTCGCTTTTATTTTCGTTTTATTTCCTTTCTTCTCTCTTTTTCATTGGCATTCTTCTCCTTCTTCATATTACTATTATTATTATTATTATTATTATTATTATTATTATTATTATTGTTATTATTATTTTCTTCTTTCTCTTTCCTTTGTCCTTTTTTATTGTATTTTTATCTTCTCTTTTCTTGTCATACTACTACTCTTTTTACTTTCTTCTTCTTCTTCTTCTTCTTCTTCTTCTTCTTCTTCTTCTTCTTCTTCTTCTTCTTCTTCTTCTTCTTTCGTCAACCTTTCTGTATTCCAACGATAATCTTCCTCTCTCTTCTTACCATCCATTTTGCTTCGCCTTATTTTCTTCTTTCTTTGTTTTTAATTTCTCTCTTCATGCAATCTTTTTCATCGTCATATCGAATTCCACCCCCGTTTTCTTTTGCTTCTTCTAATTCTCCTTCTCTTCCTTCTTAAAGAATCTCCCCCCCCACAAAAAAAGACCAAAACAAAACACGCTGTCATTATCTTCATCTCTACTTTGCACAATGTTGTAGTTGTTTGTAACTAAACATCAGGTCAATAAACTTAGTATTTTCTTTAAAAATTGTGTGTACTTTCAAATATTGAAGTAATTACGGTTTATTGGTAACATTTTATTGCTCGGGAGGATATTAGGTCGTATCACCACTCACCAAAATCGAATACTAACATTATTGGTCGCATTATAGCTAGTGACAGGTTAACGACTTTATCAAAATCTGACCTCTGATAAAATGAAACGGGAATCCTTTCAAACTGTCGCCGTGTCAGTACTACCGTATCGTGGCATTACCCATAACTTATAGTGCTGGACTGTAGTCACGAAATAAGTGAGTTTGAACTTCAATCGGGCTACTGTGTTCACTTTCGGACAAATGCCTTTTGGAAGGGTATAAACGTTCTTCTCTCTCCAGCTACGAGTTAAATAGTATCGTGGTTGTTCTTCAGCAAGGATAACTTTGGCATTGAATGATCCACGAAGGTTGATATGGCGTTAAACAGAGAAACCTATTTTTCGTACTACTGTAGGACTGCACCACACGGAGTCTAAAGAAACGCTCGGAGAAAAAGCTTGATGGGAACTACACGAGGATACTGTGTACTGTTTTGAACAAACCCTGAAAGCAGCATACAAGTAAACATCAGTCGTACAGCCACTTACCTCCCATCTTGCAAACAATCCAAAAAAGATTAGCGAGACATTCTGAGCGCCGCTAGACAAGTAGGAACGAACTGATGAGTGACGTTCTTCTATGAACACTTGAGTGTTGGCCGATCAGCAAAAACTTATATTCGTCAGCTCTGTTCAGACATTTTTTGTCGACGAGGACAACGTCAAGAGTGATGGTCGATAAGGATGGATGGCATGAAAAGGTCAAGGGAATCCGTGTTATCTGAGTGGATTGATAATGATGGGGATGATGATATCCATTGATATTGTTTGGTTTGGCTTGGTTTTATGGCATATCAACCATTATAGATTATTTAATCATATTTACCAACCCCTCCGCTCGGGCAGGATATGACACAAGGTCAATTTTTAAGCGGAGTTTAACAGGTTTGAATTCAGAGTTTTCCTTCTCCTAGACTAGTTGCCTCACCAAGACTGAAGAACCTAGTCTGTCCTACTATTTACCCATAGCTGGAGGGAGAATATTTGGATTCATACCTTTCCTAAGGGTATTAGTGCTATGTGAAATGCAGTCAGGTTCAGGATTTGAACTCGTGTCGCCGTGTCCATATCCTGCGACGATAACCATTACACCATGAGCACCTTATAGATTATTTAATGCCAAATCCTTTATTTATTAAATATATGATTTCTAAACATATTTTGTAGGTAACATCTTTAAACGAGCTTGAGCTCAGTTTTTCACACAGTTAAATGGTTTCACTTATTTCTATCTAAAACGAAAAATTCTATTTACTATAAATCATTTGTTTGCACCCAGTTTAAATGTTTTCAAGTATTACTATGTATAACTAACAATTCAATTGACGTCAGTCATTCGTTTACGCACAGTTAAATGATCAAACAGTTCTATTTCAATCAATTCAGTTGACCTTGAGTACACCGTTTAAATGTTAAACAGTTCTATTTGACCAAGAGATAGGACCCTATCAGGTGCTACCACTCCTGGCCAGAGTGGTCCTGAGAGCGATGGAAATAAAAGGGTCCTCTTCATTCTCCAAAAATCCAGCATTACTGAAGCCTCACCATCAGATTACTTTGTGTCATATCTTGGACACTGGTTGGAGGAGTCTTACCTCTCAGCAGAGACGCAGTCGATGTACTCTGTAGTCCCAGCCGACAGAGCCATACATTGATATACTAACATTGAATAAACGAAAGGGAAATAACAAAATAGCTCATATAACACATGTAAGACATTTAAAAAACACTTATGAAACGTATAAGTATTAAAGCAATACATAAACGTGTACAAACAAATGAGATGTACACATCATTCCATGTATATTTTAGTATATGAAATAGCGACAAAAGGGAGAAAAGTCTGGCTTGTCGTTTAAAGTGGTTTTCATTTCAATAACTTGGCAAGCGAAAATGCCATTCGTCAGGTGGCGAGACCAAATTTATTTATTTGGTTTGGTTTAGTTTCTGTGTATAATGGCATAACAACTTTCGAGAGTTGTTCATTGCCAAAGCCATTTAGATAATAATGGTAGTATTTGGCGCACAGGTGGGTGGATACGGGAGTTCATATCTTTCCCCAGGGTATTTGCACGACCGGAGTTCGAACTCGTAATCCAGCACGATAGCCATTACGCCACGAGGATTCCCTCTAAATCTATACAATGAACAGAGATATACAAATGAGGGCTTATCCGTTCGAAGGGCAGTAACGATAGGAGAACGAGAATTTGTTCTGAATTTTCACGAGACCAAGAGACACATGATGTCCAAAGACACGCCCTTAAGTCCAACTGAAGGAAATTATCAATCATCTCTCTACACAAGGATTACTTACTTACGGAGAATGATGACGTCACATGAAATGTCTAGCTATCCTGGGAAGATCTCGAACCTCTTGGCTATGATACTCACTGCACTGGAAAGTACTTTGTTGTATTTGTAAATCAAATGGTAAAATAACTGATAATGATTAAAATTATTTTTTTATAATGATAGTTCGAAAACAAACAGTAAAGCATAAAAATAGTCTACACTTTGTTGGTTGAAGTTTAATATCTTCCAGTGGAAGCCAAGCATTTTGAATGAGATTTTGAATGGTAGAAAAGTTGGCCTTCACTTGTAATTCTGGAAAAATCACAATCTACCTTCTTAGGCATAATTTGATTTTCTGCCAAACGGAGGAAATATTAGTAACAGCAACAAGTTTCAGTCGACACCGTTTAACATTTGACTTTAGCGCCACATTTCATTTTTCTTTGGTTTTAAGTGAACTGTTTTGAAGTCCGAAATTTATAGCTGAATTATTAATGAATATTAAATCTTCCAGCTTGGTGACTGAGACAGTTTTCCTGTATTCTCCAGTTTGGTATACTTCCTATACCTGTGATGGAAATGAAGCTGGCGTGTTTGTCTTTGCTTTCCGGAATTACTTGATGGTTTTTCAGTCTTTGAAGATGAAAAAAAAAAAAAAAAAAAAAATCGGACGATGTTGGACTATCGTAATTTTCTCTATTTCTTTCATTGTCAACGGACTATTGTTTCAGGTTGGTTGGTTATTTTTTATAGCATATCAACCTTTGTAGGTTATTTAACGCCAAATCCATTTCTATACAAATAGTCAGTTCTATTTCAATTTCTATTTCTATTTCAAACAATTCAGTTTAGCATGAGTACACAGTTTAGTTGTCAAAATACTTCTATTTCAAGCTACTCAGTTTAGTCAAACAGTTCTAATTCAGCCAATTCAGTTCAGTACAAATACAGACTTTGTTTATACACAGTTAAATGTCAAAACAATTCTATATTAAACAATTTATTTTAGTATAAGAAGAGTTTCAATGTCAAAAACAGTTCCATTTCAAATAATTCAGTTTAGCATAAATACACAGTTTAAATGTAAGTACATAGTTTAATCGTCAAAAATATTTCTATTTCAAGCTATTCAGTTTCGTCAGACAGTTCTAATTCAAACAATTCAGTTTAGCATAAGTTTGCCGTTAGTTCTATTTAGATCATAGATAGGGCCCTATCAGGTGCTACCATTCCGGGCCAGAGTGGACCTGGGAGCTATGGCAATGAAGGAGTGCTCCGCATTCCCCAAAGCTCCAGTATCACTGAAACCTCACCATCAGATTGTTTAGTGTCATATCCAGGAAACTCATGGGGGGTGGTCTTACCCCTCTGCAGAGGTGCAGTCGGTGTATTCTTCAGCCCTAGCTGACTGGGCAAGATTGTCTAAGGCAACAACATTAATGACTCGACACTCTCGTTTGTCATTATCAATGATTAGATCAGCTCTACAATGATGGCTAACCCAGTATGTATTTATTGAATCTCTTTTCCACAAGTATGATGTGACACAAAGACAACTTTTTTGCAGAGTACACCCAGTTGGAATTCAGAGTTTTTTTTTCTCTCCTAAACAAGGTTAAAAATCTAGTCTATCCTACTATTAACTCATAACTAGGGACAGAACAAATGCATTCTTGCTTTTCTGAAGGGCAGTAGCGTGAAAAGAAATGTAAACATTTTTGTAAAGGATTTAAACTCGGGTCAGTGTTTCCATTTTCTACGACGATAACCGTTGCACTAAACGCGCCTCCTCACCTCGTGAGTTTGTAATTTGAAGTCCCACGAACATTTTTTGTTTTTGTTTTCCACCATTGCTTCGGTTCGTGCCACAATCACTTGTCTTTCACTGAGATATTTTATGTCTTACACAAATTCTAGTGGAGATTTTACGCATCTTGATATGACGGGTGTTTATATTCTTTTTACGAATGTATTCCCCACTTTTATGCTGCATAAGAGACAGCAGTTACTCCACAAACAATATGGTTGGTTTATGCCATTATAGGTTTATTAAATGCTAAATCCTACTTATATATTGAAAAAAATGATTTGGTTTGGTTTTATGGCATATCAACAATTGTTGGTTATTTAATGCCAAACTGGTTGATGTATATATATATTAGATATATATAGCTTGTAAGGATAAGTCAAAGTTAAATAGTTCCAAGTATTGCAATGTATTACTCACAGTTCAATTAAACATCAGTCATTTTTTTACGCACAGTTAAATAATCAAACAGTTCAAATTCAAACAATTCAATTCATCATAAGTCATTTGTTTTCACTGTTTAAATGTTAAACAGTTGTTTTTGACCAATAGATAGGACCCTTGTCAGGTGCTACCACTCCGGGCCAGAATAGACCTGGGAGCGATTGCAATGAAGGGGTACCCTGCAATCCAGCATTACTGAAGCCTCACTATCTGATTGTTTAGTGTCATATACAGGACACTCGTTGGAAGGTCTCACCCTTTCTGCAGAGAAGCAGTCAATGTATTTTAGAGCCCCTGCCGACAGGTATTTTTCTTTTATAGAAGACCGGTCTTGAGGGAGTTGAGTATCATTTCATTGTCATTACTCCCAGGTCCACTCAGACCCAGATTGGTTGTACATATTAGGGTACTATCAACGGGATCTGTTGAAAGATTATTCGTATTTGATAGGAATACTTATGCCATGTAAGTCTGAATCATTCGTATTAAGAAAGTTACTTGAAGCTACAATAAATGAGATACACTTAGCGTAATGGTTATCGTCGAAGGAAATGAAACCAGTGACCCGAGATCAAATCCTGGACGATGCTGTTTGGGTTTCATTTCGTGCTAATGCCCTCGAGAAATACTTCAATTCTTTTTTTCTTCCTCCAGCGATGGAAGGAGAAGAGAAGGTAAATAGAATGAAAGTCTGGGTTCTTTTGCCTCGGTTAGGCAACCAATGCAGGAAAAGAAAAACTCTGTATTCAAACGAGCTGTACTCCGCTTAAAATGACCTTGAATTGCAACTTACCAATGACGAAGGGGTTGGGTAAATACATCCTTGAAGCTATAAGTGTTTACTAAGGATTGTTATTATTACTTACGTGAAACCATATAACTGTGCAAACAAAGGACTATCATTAAATTGAAATAATTACTTAGAACCATATAAGTATAAGTATTAGATAGGAATCCTTGAAACCATACAACCATGTGCAAATTATTTGCATTAGATAGGAATACTTGATACCATATAATTGTCTACGAAAACTCTTAAGAAATAACCAAAGAAAAATATAATTATAAACATACAATGAACACAATTCTCTGAATTTTAGGTATAAAACAACTCTTGACGGGTTTACGTATTGTTTAAATCAATCAATCAATCAATAAACCAATGTTATAGTTTGGTTTGGTTTTATAGCATATCAACCCTTGAAGTTTATTTAATGCCAAATCCTCATTATACATATATATTAAGTATATATGATTTGGTTTGGTTGGTTTTATGGCATATCAATTATTGTCGGTTATTTAGTGTGAAATCCATTTTTATACATATAAATAGTTTTTATTTCGAACAATTTAGTTTTTTGTTTCTATTATTGTAGGTTATTTAATGTCAAATCCATTTTTATACATATAAACAGTTCTATTTCAAACAATTCAGTATAGAATAAATATGCTGTTTCATTTGACCCATAGATAGGATCCTATCAGGTGCTGCTGCTCCGAGTCAGAGTAGGCCTAAGAGCAATGATAATGAAGGGGTACTCCGCATTCCCTAAAGTTCGAGCGTTACTGAAGCCTCACCATCAGATTGTTTAGTGGCATATGCAGGACACACGTTGGGGGAGTCTTCCATCTTTGTAGAGATGCAGTCGGTGTATTCTGCTGCTCCAGCAGTCTGGGCCAACCAATGTTATGTAGTAGCCTTACCACAATCATCAGTAACTCCCTGCGTGATATTCAGTCGTCGGCAGTTTATAGACATGAACACCCAGTTGGATGGGGCTGTCACGTGTTTTTAAAGAAATATTTCCTCAGCTTAAAAGTTTGTGTGTATTTATCCAATTTTTCAGAGAGGATGCGATACATGGTCAATTTTTAAGCAGAGTATAGTTGGTTTGAATTTAGAGTTTTCCTTCTCCTTGACTGGTTGCCGTACCAAGGGCAAAAAGCCAAATCTATCCTACTATGTGCCCATAGATGGAGCATAAGAGGTGGATTCATGCTTTTTCCATGTATATTAGCGATATAGAAGATGCAAACAGCTTCGTCCAGGATTTGAACGCAGTTCGCCGATTCTATTTTCCACGAAGGTAACCGTTACGTCCCAAACGCCCCCATAATAAAATTGAGTTTGAGTTGAGATAGCTGAGTTAAAGTTATGTATTTTGATTTTCACTCATCCTCAGTAAAAAAAAAAGAGTTTTTTTCCTTCATAGAGTGAAAAACACATCGCATCATCCTTTTATGGAACCGGTCTCACATGAACTTGTAAAGCTAACTACCTCCCCAACAGTGGAGTAAGACTCCCCCTCGCAAAAGGGGTGTCTCGAGAATGATACTAAACTACATACTATGGTGTGGCTCCAGTTCTGAAGATCTGGGAAGGGTGGAGTTCTGTTTCATTGCCATGACTCCTAGGTCCACTCTGAAATGGTAGTACCTATTAAGGCCCTATCTATCGAACAAATAGATTTTTTTTAGATATTATTCGAATTCGATCGAACTGTTTAAAAAAAAACTTAAGAAATAATATCAAAAATGTAAATATGCACCCACTAAGAACTTTTCGGCTTAAAATAACCCCAGATGGGTTGTCACGACGTTACATAGCCTTTGACAAGCTGACATGCCGTTCAAATTAATTACTCACTTAAATCATCATAAACTTTTAATTATAAATGTCTTTAATTTAATTTCTGTCTCGGAGTAGGTAAGTTCAAACTCCTGTCGCGCTCTTACGTTCACTTTCCGACTAATAACATTGGATAAAGGTATAAACCCCCTTATTTCCCCCTGCTGTTTTTCTGCAATGACGGCTTTGGCATGAAATAACTCACGAAGGTTGATATGCCTTTAAACAAAGAAACAAACAAATTGAACCATTACTGGGAGAGTAGAGAGAAGATATGGATTTATTTCTTTTTCAAAGGGCATTAAATAACGCACAAAGGTTGATATGACATTAAACAAAGAAAACAAATATCTAAGTGTTTGCGGTTTCCTTCCTGCGAGGAGATCAAGTGTCAATCTCTTTGTCAATTCGTCTTTTCAACCGTTGATGCCCACACAATATAACACCTTACCCATTCGGCTGAAGCTGTAGAATACTCCGACTGCTTCTTTGCAGAGGGGTAAGACCCTACCAACGAGTGTCCGGGATATGACACTAAACAATCTGATGGTGAGGTTCCAGTAATTCTGGGTCCACTTTGGCCTGCTGGAGTGGTAGCACCTGAGAAGGGTCCTATCTATGGGTTAAATAGAACTAAACCGTGGTTTCTTGAGTTTACTGTTTTTGCATTTAAACTGCGTATTCATGCTAAACTGAATTGTTTAAAATAGAACTGTTTTGACATCTAAACTGCGTTCTTATGTTAAACTGAATTGCTTGAAATAGAACTGTTTTGAATATAGAACTGTTTTGACATTTAACTGTGTGTAAACAAAATCTGTACTTATACTAAACTGAGTTACCTCTGTTTGACTTAACTGAACAACTTGAAATAGAAATGTTTTTGACAATTAAACTGTGTACTCATGCTAAATTAAATTGTTTGAAATAAAACTGACTATTGGCATAAAAGTGAATTCGGCATTAAATAACCTATAAAGGTTGATATGACATAAACCCCAAACAACCAACCAACAATATAACACCAAATATTGTAAGTTTTTACCTGTTTGAAATGATTGTGAACAATATTTTATTGCTTGAGAAATATTTTAGTGGGTCAAAATTTTAGCAATATTTTTGCAATCTGTAGTAGAATTCAGCAGCTCCCAATGCTCTTGCAGTGGTAGTAAAGGTAACGAACCACACTGCACTGTGAGATTCCTAGCTCATCTGATACTCTCTGAGTGATACTCGACGGTTTTGCCAATGTTGCCTGAAGCTCCGAATCCACGAATTTCGGCTTTCCTGATCTTCAAAGTTCTAGCAAGCCGAACAAAATTTCTTCAACCTGACTGTATTGCGATCAACTTCGCTTTCACCTTTTACACAATAAATATTTTTGATTGCTTCGGTGGTGTTATGGCCCAGTTCTAACTCGTAAAGCATAAGTTCCCTAATTAGACTATGTTGCACGATGTTCATCTGTTCGGCTTTCCAATCACACGCAGAATGAAGCAATACACAATGTGTCAGTGCACCAACTACCACGATACTACCAACTACAGTGGGTACCTTAGCATGACTTAAAATTGGTTTGGTTTGGTTTCTTTGTTTGATGGCATATCAACCTTTGTAGGTTATTTAATGCCAAAGCTATTCTCCAAGAAGAACAGTAGTGGTACTATTTAACCCATAACTGGGAGGATAAGGGGGTTCATACCTTTCCCAAGGGTATTTGCCCGAATGTGAACGTAATAGCGCGACTGGAGTACGAACTCGCGTACTACGAATCCGCAATCCATCGCTTAAACCATTACATCACGAGGACCCCCCACGACTTAAAATGCTTCGGTCACGTGATATAAGCGCCGTAATTTAGCAGGTACTCCCAAGATATTGCTAAAATTTTCACTCGTCCTTTTATTATTTTCATTCTATACACGTTTTAACTGTAGCGTTTATTTTACAGAAATCAGAGTGACAGCAAGTCACTTCTGGTCTTCAGGACTTCTTATTATTCTCGTTGATTTTAACTGTCTTTATGGTCTCGATTCTTCCTCTGATCCCCCCGTCTCTTTTCCAAGCCTTTGAGGACCGTTTCAAGGGCACCAATTACAATAGGTATCACCGTCACTTTGATAATCCACAATTGTTCAGTTCTCTGGTAAGATCTAAGTATTTGTTTATATTTTCGCTTTCTTTCATTTTATTTCTCTGGTCCACTGGGACAACAAAGTCTGCAATTCGGCAAGCTAGTTCTTCTTACCTACTTCAAAGTTCTTGTGAATTTTTCCTGGTACGGAAACTATGACTGGTATAACCGTTATTTTCATATTCCATAACTAATAAAATTATAAGTAAAAGTAAAGTTGTCGCCCTTAGTCGAGGGTTACCCGAAGGTTCCCTTTTCAATAGCTACGACACCGAGGAGTAGGGAAGGGTGCTTCTCCATTCCCTGGATTGCTCTACTTTACCCTTGATCCTTATCTTATAGTGCTGAGTGTTAAGCAAGGTGGCATCAAGTACCATTTTTAAGTCTTAGGTATGACTCGACCTGGGATTGAAACCCGGTCTCCCGTGCCACTGGCGAACACTCTACTCATTAGACCAATGGCCCAGTTTATTGTTAGTAAAGTTGGCAACCTTAGTCGAGGGTGACCCGGGGGCTCCCTTTTCAATAGCTACTACACCGAGGTGTAGAGACGGGCGCTACTCCATTCCCTGGATTGCTACTTTTTTTTTAGTCTTTCGTATGACTCGACCTGAGATTGAACTCTGGTCTCCCGCACCATTGGCGAACACTCTATTTATTAGGCCAATGAATCAATAATAATAATAATAATAATAATGATGATAACGACGACGCGTTTCTTTTTGTTTTCGTTAGCATCTTTCTTTTTTAGAGTAGTGACCAAAAGGTGGATTTAAAATAGACCCTAGATAAAACTGCGGGAGATAACTCTATTCTGACAAAATTACTTGCATCTCTTTTGCCGCGAAAATCGTGTAGAAATGATCCAAATTGAAAAAAAAACTCACACAGCGTATTTTAGTGTGAGTGTGTCTGTGCATGTGTGTGTGCGTGTGCGTGTGTGTGAGAGAAAGAGAGAGAGAGAGAGAGAGAGAGGTGTAATGAGATTGAGAAAGAAAGAAACGAGAGATGAATGATACATATATATATATGTATATATATATATAAGACGTTTACTAATTGGAAAAGCTTGTGTGTGTCCATTTCTGTATTTTTTTTCCTTCGTTTGTATCTCTTGCTGCGTAAACGCATTATGCTTGAGTAACTAGAAAACAGACCAAAAATTGGCGCCAGCCCGGGGTGCTTCGAGACAGCAAAGAGCGTGGCTCGTTCATATCCCGACCTTCATTTTAACAACAACAACAACCACAGCAGCAGCAGAAGCAGTAACAGCATTTACTATTATTATTAAGCATATGAAAATGATATTTACTAAGTCTAGCTTAGTACGGTACAAGGCCAAATGTGAGAAAACTGGAAGATTGAGGGATTGCAATTAGATACATACATTATTGAATTTAACTTTAAAAACATTTACTTAATCATAGTAAACTAATTTATATAATAGTTACATGGATTGATTTTAACGGAATGCAAACCCGTCTAGAGTTATTTTATGCATAGAAGTTAAGGAATTGCGTTCATTGTACGTTCATATTTTCATTTTTTGCGCAATTGTTTTTGAAGAGTTTTTTAAAAATTTTAACACAATCATAGCAAGTAAGAATACTTGTTAAACTGATGTATTTGATCCATAGATAGTAATCTAACATATACTACTATTTCAAATCAAAATAGACCAAGGAATAATGGCAATGAAGAAGTACTCCTCCCCCTCCAAATCTCCAGAACTGGAGCCTCACCATCGTATGCAGTTTAGTGTCATACCTACGATACCTACTTTTTTGGGGGGGGGTAGTGGTGGTATTGGTAGGTTCTTACTCCATTGCACAGGATACAGTCAGTATCTTCTAAGGCCCGAGAGATGATTGTATAGAATGATTGGAAATATCAAAAAGACCCGAAAAAATGGACATCCTAAAATTATTCTATAAAATATCTTCGCATAAAAAAATTTCTTTCTATTTCCCCAAAATTTTGAAAATCTAAAATAACATTTATATATCTCACAATTGATTTCAAATATACAAAATATTGAAAATTAAACAAGAAGTCAAATATTCAGAGATGTTTATTGAAATCTGTAAACAATTGGATCAAATGTTATAAAGTCTTTTTTTGTTAAATTATTTCTTAATATGATCCGGAAGGTCGGATAGAAGAGGTCTGATTGGAACAATTGGTTGGTTGGTTTACGAAATGTCAACCCCTGTTGGTATATCAAAGTAAGTCATTTCTTTTTTAGTTTTTTGGAAGTAATTACATGGTTTCAAGTAAGTTATGATAATAATTTTGAAATAATTACAGCTTTAAGTAAATATTCTTAATACAAATGATACAGTCACCAAAGGATTGGCATGGGGAGTGGAGGACTTGAAAATAAGAGAACAAGTGGAGTCCATCCAAAGTACATCATTGTTGAGATCAACCAGAATACTGAGAAAAGTCCTGTTGACTTGAGGAGACTTGCTGTTATTTAGAATCCAGTGAAGAACAATCAGTTAACTATAGGGTGAAAAACTCTCAAAAGAGAAATAGATAAATAAATAAATATAAATAGATAAATGAATAATAATAATAATAATAATAACGAAGACTACATAGAAAAACACGGACAAGGATAATTACAGCCATCAGAAACAATACGGACAACACGATAGACGAAAGAATGACAATAATTAGGAATCAAAAATGGGAGAAGAAACAACTCTATGGCCGCTTTAAACGACTAATAAACAATATCTCACACCAGAAAACCTGGACCTGGCTAAGAAAAGAGAACCTTATGAGAGAAACGGAATCTCTCCTAATGTCAGCACTGGACAACGCCATAAGGACCAATCATATCAAAGCTAGAATAGATAAGATGAAACAAAACAATAAATGTAGACTATGCGGTGACAGAGACGAAACCATCAATCACATAAGAAGCGAATGCAGCAAATTAGCACAGAAGGAGTATAAGACAAGACACGACTGGGTCGGCTAGGTGATCCACTGGGAGATGTGCAAGAAATTTAAATTTAACCGTACTAACAAATGGTATATGCACAACCCAGCACCTGTCCAAGAAAATGACACGCATAAACTCCTATGGGACTTTAACATACAAACGGATCACCTAATCCCGGCCAGAAGACCAGACCTTATAATAATCAACAAAAAAAAAAAAAAAAAGAAAAAAAAAGAAAAAGAGAACTTGCAAAATTGTCGACTTTGCTCTCCCGGTGGACCACCGAATAAATCTGAAGGAATGTGAATAGAAGGATAAGTACATCGACCTTGCTAGAGAATTGAAAAAGCTGTGGAACATGAAAGTAACGATTGTACCAATTGTGATTGGTGCTTTTGGCACAATAAATAAAGGATTATTAAAAGGCCTAGAGGACTTGGAAGTTAGCGGACGGGTAGAGACTATCCAAATGACAGCATTGCTGAGAACGGCCAGAATCCTGAGACGAGTCCTGGAGACTTGAGGAGACTTGCTGTTACTCAAACCCCAGTGAAAAACCATCAGCTAACACTGATGTGAAAAACTCTAAAGGAGTAAATAATAATATCTACTGACCTTTCCATCTTTTCGAAAATCATAGACTATTCTTAAAGTGGACGAGGGAAGAACTTTAACGAATGGACTGGAGAACAAGAAAATAATTGACGATGCCTAAGGCCTTACATTCCGGAGATGATGTAGACAGACGATATATGTCAAGAAAAGAAGGAGGAGGAGGACTTACCAGCATTCAAGAGAGCGTTGACGTATAAATACGATGACTAGAAGACTACATAAAAAGTGCAGAGGAAGACTGATTACAGTGACCAGAAACAATGCCGTCAACATCAACAGAACGAAAATAACCAGAAAACAAAAATGGAAAGAAAAGTAATTGTCTGGATATTTCAAGCGAAAAACAAGCGAACCCTCATACGATAAAACTTTGACATGGCTATGAAAAGGAAACCTTAAAAGAGAAACTTAATTTGGTGACCGTAATCGAGGGTGGCCCGAAAGTTCCTTTTCAATAGCTACTACACCGAGGTGTGGAGGAGGGCGCTACTCCTTTCCCTGGATTGCCCCACTTTACCCTTGATCCGTACCTTTTAATGCTGAATGTTAAGCAAGGAGGTATCAAGTACCACGTTTTAAGTCTTCGGTATGACTCGACCTGAGATTGGATCCCGGTCTACTGGGCCATTTTGGAAACAATGATAGCTTCAACAATCTAATTTGATGCAAACAATTTTCCCACAGTTATATTGTTTGAAGTATTTCTGTCTAACACCAACACTATATATACAGTAATTTGGTTTCAAGTATTTCTCTCTAATACTAATAATTTTCACAGTTATATAGTTTCAAGCATTCCTATACCATATAAGAAAAGAAAAAAATTAATTTGCTAAAAATAAAAATCATAACTGAATATCCTTTGTAACCTAAGCGACGAATAACTTTCACAAATATGGTTCTAAGTATTCCTATCTAATACAAATAATTTTCAATAAGATCTAGTTGACCTATCGATTGGACCCTAAAAGTTACTACAACTCCAGGTCAGAGTATTGGCCATGCAAAGGTCCCTTACCCTCGCCAGAACAAGAGCCTCACTACCAGATGCAGTCTAGTGTCGTAACCAGGATATTATAACTTCAAGTAACACTAATAATCTATACACATTTATATTGTTTCATTTGTTTGCGCAGTTATATGTTTTCAAGTATTCATATTCAATACTAATAGTTTTTACTGACTTATACGGTTTCAAATATTCCTATCTAAGACTTATAATTAGCACAGACTAATATGGTTTCAAATATTCCTATCTAATACAAATAATCTGCATACACTTATAAAGTTTCAAGTATTCTTATCTAATACTAATATGTTCCGAAAAGATCTATTTGATACATGGATGCACTCAAAATAGCAAATGTATACTTTGTGGTGATAGAGACGAAACCATCAATCACATAATAAGCGAATTAGCGCAGAAGGAATATAAAACTAGACATGACTGGGTTGGCAAGATGATCCACTTGGAGATGTCCAAGAAATTGAAATTTGACCATACGAACAAATGATATATTCACAACCAGCATCTGTCCTAGAAAATAACACACATAAACTCCTATGGAACTTTGACATACAAACGGATCACCTAATCTAGGCCAGAAGACCAGACCTGATAATAATAAAAAAAAAAAAAATGAAAAAAAAAATGAAAAAAAAAAAAGGAGAGAACTTGCAAAATTGTGGACTTTGCAGTCCCGGCTGACCACAGAATAAAACTGAAAGAAAGGGAAAAGAAGGATAAGTACCGCGAACTTGTTAGGGAATTGATAAAACTATGGAACATGAAAGTGACTTCTCGTGATTGGTACTCCAGGTACAGTAACTAAAGGATTATTAAAGGGACTGGAGGACTTGGGTTGGAATCGAGCGGAGGACGAGTGGAGACCGTCCAAACAACAACATTATTGAGAACTGCCAGAATGCTAAGAAGAGTCCTGGAGACTTGAGGAAACTTTCTGTCACTCAAACTCCAGTGAAAAACCATCAGGTAAAACTGATGTGAAAAACTCTCAAGGAGTAAATAATGATAATAATAATAATAATAATAATAAAGAAAGCGAAAAGAGAGACAAAGTACATGAACCTTGCAAGTGAACGAAGAAAGCTGTGCAACATGAAGGTGATGGTGATACCAATTTTAATTGGAACGCTTAGAACGGTTCCCAAAAGCTTGCAAAGGAGGCTGGGAAAGTTGGAAATCAGTGGATTAATCGAGACCATCCAAACTACGGCATTGTTGAGATCGGCCAGAATACTAAGAAGAGTCCTGGAGACATGAGGAAACTTGCAGTCACTCAGACTCCTGTGAAAGACCACTAGTTAACGCTGGTGTGAAAAACTCGCAAGAAGTAATAATAATAATAATTAGCCATCCCGGCAGACAACAGTAAATTTTAAAGAAAGCAAAAACAGAGAGATAAGTATCTGGACCTTGCTAGTGAACTAAAAAAACAACAAAAAACTGGAACATGAATGTGTCGGTGATACCAATTGTAATTAGTGCACTTGGAACAATCCCCCAAGGGTTGGTAAAGGGGCAAGAAGACTTGGAAATAAAAGGACAAGTGGAGACTATCCAAATTACAGCATTATTAAGATCGACCCGAATATTGAGAAGAGTCCTGGAAACTTGTGGAGACTTTCTCTCACTCGAACTCCAGTGAGAAACCATCAGTTAACACTGCTATGAAAATCTCTCAAAGGAGTAATAATTATAATTATAATTATAATATTTTTAAGGCACGTTAGCTAGTATTCCAATTGTGAAAAAACTCGCGAGGTGTATAATAATAGTGACGTAAATTCTCAAGGATTTTACTCTAGAAACAGTCCCAAAAAGCTTAGAAAAAAACTGGAGGGATTGGAAATCAGAGGAAGAATCGAGACCATTCAGATCACTGCATTGTAGAGAGCGGCCAGAATACTGAGATGTGACAATACACCGCTGGTCGACCCCCACTATCTCAACCTCCTAAACCACTCATGGCCATCAGATCGTCTAGTGGTTTCTCTCATCTCCGGCCAGGGGTATTTCACATTTCTTTACGGACACACAAAACACAACATACACAACCGAGAGAGTGGAAGAAAAGAGAACAAACAAACACGGACTTGGGTTAGCTCCAAGTGCAAGAAGGGAGAGGTTTGAGACATTTTTGTGCTGCTCTCCGTGCATCTGCAAGCTATCGCGAGCGTGTATTCGAGTGAAATTCCGACAAAGTCACCGGGAATGCTGACCCATCCTCTGACGTTGGCCAACCCAATTTCTGGGTCCACACATCCTAGCAGTCGCCTGCTCTCTCCTGCTGACCGCCCTGTTCTCTGCCGACTGGTCTGTTCTGCCTCCTTCTCTTGACTCTGGGACCTTCCTTTTCTCGTCCTCTTTCGGTCTCGTGGGAAATCTCGCGCGCAAGCTCTTTGAGTGGGTTTCGCACCAAAAGAGACAAAGGAATCTTCTGACTGGGATTTACCCACACCCATAAAAATGAATGCCGCCTATCGTGTCACAGAGAAAGGTCCTGGTAAACCAGTAGAGTTAGCTTTATAAGAGGGGGTGTCCTCGTGGTGTAAAGGTTAAGGCGATGGACTGCTGAATCGTAGTACGCGAGTTCGTACTCCAGTCGCGCTATTACGTTCACTTTCGGGCAAATACCCTTGGGAAAAGTATGAACCCCCTTATCCTCCCAGCTATGGGTTAAATAGTACCACTACTGTTCTTCTAGGAGAATGGCTTTGGCATTAAATAACCTAAAAAGAGTTGATATGCCATTAAACAAAGAAACCAAACCAAACCTTAGCTTTATAAGTTAAGTTAGGTCATTTGGTTTAATGACATATTAACCCCTGATGGTTATTTAATGCCAAATCATGTTTATACATATGATTCTAAGTGAATAGTTTGTTGATTATATTTTTAAAGGAGCCAAAACTCATTTTTTCTTATCTCTTTTATTCATTTTTATGTTTATGTTCGTTTATTTTTGATCCTTTGAATTAGATTTTTAGGCCAACTCAAAAGTTTTGCAATATTTTAGTAACGTAAAGCACAATTTGACAGCTCTGGATGCTTTTGCTGAGGTTGTGAAAACGGCCAACCACACAGTACTGTGAGATGCTCAACTCGCCTGATACTCTCCGAGTGCTACTCCCTGGATTTACCTCGATGGCTTGAAACACGGCCTCGGAATCCACGCTTTTAGCCCTACCCGATCTTTTATGATCGTCGAACTCGTGAAGCTAGTGTTCCATTACATGTTCATCTGTTTGCCTTTCAAATCACGCAGGGAGTGAATCAATGCACGACTTGTTAGCACACCAACTTGCGGGATACTACCGACCATGGCAAGTACTTTTGAACGGCTTAAACAGCTTCTTTCACGTGAGATACAGGACATAAATTAGCACGTACGATTAAAATGTTTTAAAAGTTTTTCTAAATCCCGCGGATACGTGAAACGACGGTTGATGATTCCATGGATATAGTGAGGCACAAATATCCTTTGGGCGTATAATGGTTAAATTTGAAAATTTTGAAGCAGTTCATGTGCAAACATACGCATTGATAGTGGAGGGTTGGAAAGGAATGACGGGGGTGGGGGAGATGGCGCCGGAAGTTATGGCTGGCAGAAGATATCTCTGACTGAGTTCATAGGATTATAGTTGGATTTTTGTGGCTCAGGTATGAAAATTCGTAGAAAATAATTAATTAATTGGGTGTTTATTTTTCCCTCATGTTTCTCCCAGGGAAACGCCAGGCAGAGAGAGAGAGAGAGAGAGAGGGAGAGAGAGCGGAGGACAGGTAGCCAAATTATGATAGCGAGAGACACGCAGAATGAGAGAGGGAGAGGGAAACAGGGGGGAGAAGGAGGATGAGAGAGGATGAGAGAAAGAGGGGACAGGTAGCCAAGATATGGTAGCTAGAGATGTGCAGAATGAGAGAGAGAGAGAGAGAGGGGGGGGGGAGAACAGTTAGCCAAGATATAGCAACTGGACATACGGAATGAGATAGATTGAGAGAAAGAGAGAGGGAGTGGGAGTGGGTTATAGTTGCTAGAGATATGCAGAATGTGATTCATATACATATATATATATATATATATATATATAATTCTGAGAGAGAGAGAGAGAGAGAGAGAGAGAGAGAGAAATGGAAAATAAAAGAAAGATAACCAGAAGATATATATATATATATATATATATATATATATATGTGTGTGTGTGTGTGTGTGTGTGTGTGTGCAGTGGATAAAGAAGTAAATTAACGAATAAGAATCAGATCTAGAGATTTATAATTTTTATTTCTTTAAATTGAGTGAAAGGTTTTCGGAAAAACTAAAGTACAAGATATTTTTTGTAAGCTAAAATAATACTAGTCAGGGCGTAGATGTTTTGAAGTTAATGATGTTTATATTCGTGCAATGAAGTATAGCAGTAATTCTTAGCTTAAAATAAAGGGTCATTTTTGTGTTGAAAAAATTCTTTTTATTAGAGTGTCACTACATGCAGAGAGAAATATATTTATTGCTTAACGTATAAACTACTGTTGCTGATATTTGCATTGGCAACCTTATGTTGGAATATCAGTATTCAAAAGATCTATATGAATACTTACTTATCTGATAGATAAGCGAAGTTCAAATTAAAATGCATTTTTGTTAGAAAAAAAAAGGTAGATTTTATCTCAAAAGAAATAAATCGAAAGGCTGAGTAAATAATGGAAGAAATTGCATTTCTATTACTACTTGAGTAAGTAATAATTCCATGCTTACTGAAGAAATATATATTTCTTCGCTTATCTATACAATTTAGATATGCTTGAAATTAGATTAAAAAAACTTTGATGATTTATCTATGAATATAATTGGCTGAAAAATTGTGTTTTGATATTTTTGGAGGAAAAAGATTATTTAAATTATTTTGGGTTTTGATCCTTCAAAATTTTCACGGCAAGTCAAATATTGTCGTCTGCAAAGTATCTTTAATTTAAAAACTAGAACGAATGAGACGATTGGTTGATAAATGCAAAAATACAGATACAAAATGTACAGTTTCTCGAGCTCATGTTTTGTTTTTTTTAGCTTGATGTTTTCACTGTATAATGTTCGATCTAAGCGAATAACATTCTTCACTGGAATGGGATTTTTGACAAGGAAGGGGATTATATAATAAATATAATTGTGTAGAATAACTTCTTTATGATTAGCCTATGGACTTATTGATATATGTACGGATCAATGAGAACTCGCTACCGGATGTTCTGTCGTGCGTATGAGCAAATTTATTACTAAATATACGTCATTATTTATTTCGACGTCAACCAAGAGGTTATATTTTTCATTATACCATTGCGCATACGTTGACCCTTTTATCTTTATAGACCACTTTCATTCATTTTTCTTACTTAATTTCCTTCTTTGCGTTACTTTTCTTTCTTTCTTTCTTTCTTTCTTTCTTTCTTTCTTTGAGTATCATTATTTCATTCTTGTCTGAGAGTTTATTTTTGCTTTCTTTCTCCCATTGTGTTTTTTTCCTTTTGTTTGTTGGTTTATTTTCTTGCTTGTTTCTTTCTTTGTAAACATTTTTGTGTAACTTTTTTGTTTCTTTCAGTTGTGCTTCTTTTTCGTAGTGTATTTTTCTTTTTGTTTTTTCATGTTTATCTCTTCTTTCTTTCTTTCTTTCTTTCTTTCTTTCGTTGTTGATGGGACTTATTCAAGGGGTTGATAAATGTTTGGTCCTCAGAGGGGGGTTGAAACGGAAACATTAGGAAATAAAAATCGACTGATCACACCACCTATGCAAATGACAGTGAACTGATACTCCATTCAGGGTATTTCTCTATATCACATGCGCCATTTATCCTGAATTTCCATTTCTATAAGCTTGAATATTTTTAAGTTGAATTCCACGATTACATTCTATATTTTTTAACATTTCTCATGATTTCCATAAAAACACTAAACAGTTTCCCCCATTTGTGTCCCTATATTTCAAGTGCGGTTTTCAAAGGGAATAGGGATTACAGAACAATAGTAACTTCGAGATTTCTCAAATTAAGCGATGTGCTTGCTCATTACCTAGATGGATGACCAATTAGTAATAGCAGGGACTGTAAAAAACTGAGGCTCCTGTGGTTGGCGAAGCTGAAGTTTCGGTTTCTTTGTTTAATGGCATAGCTGGTAGATAAGGGATTCATACCTTTTCCGAGGGTATTAGTCCAAAAGTGAATGCGATTGCACGAGTGGAGTTCAAACTTAATGCCGTACGGTGTCACAGTTCAGCACTTTAACCACTTCGCCACAGGGACTCCCCGCCCACCACTATAGTTTGATTTTGTTTAGTTTCGGCGTTTAATGGCATATCAACTTTCGTGGATTATTTAAAGCCAATGTCATCCTTGTATAAGAACAGCAGCGATACTATATTACACATAGCTGGAGGGATAAGAGGGTTAATAACTTTTCAGAGGGCATTAGTCCGGAAGTGAACGTAATAGTGTGATTGGAGTTCGAACTGGCTTACTATGGTCGAAGATGTCGATATGGGATCAAGGTTTCAATAAGGGGGGGAAATGAGGGATCAAGGATCCCATTAAAGAGTCTTTGTTGTATTAAAAAGATCGACAGGGATCAAGGTTTCAATGAGGGGGGCAACGAGGGATCAAGGATCCCATTAAAGAGTCTTTGTTGTATTAAAAAGATCGACAGGGATCAAGGTTTCAATGAGGGGGGGGGCAATGAGGGACCAAGGATCCCATTAAAGAGTCTTTGTTGTATTAAAAAGATCGACAGGGGATCAAGGTTTCAATGAAGTTGTCGACGAAAAATCAAGGTTTCAATGGAGAGGTCATTGTGCGTTGATTCTTCGTCGACCCCTTTATTGAAGAATTAACCCTTGATTCCTCTTCGATTCCTTTTATCTGTTCACTTATTGTTTATGTCTGACATGGACGAGGTATCAAGGATTCAATGAAAGAGTTGATATGGTCAAGGGTTCAATGAAGGGATCGGTGGGGTATTAAAGATTCAATGAAGAGGTAGATATGTGGGATCAAGGAATTCCATGAAGGGGACAATGGGAAATCAGAGTTTCAATGAAAGAGTATACAAGGGACCAAGGCTTTAATTAAAGGGTCGATGAGAGATCAAGGATTCCATGAAGGGGTCGATCGGATAAAGGATTAAATGAAGTTTCATTAGTGTGTTAATGATTACACGAAAAGATCAACGAGGGATCAAGGCTTCGATGAAGAGTTTAATGGTGATGAAGGATTCCATGTAGCGGTCGATGTGGCATCAAATATTACACTAAAAGGTCGGTGGGGTATTAAGGGTCCCATGGAGAGGTAGATACGTGGGAACAAGGATTCTATGAAAGGCTGGATAGGGGATTAGGGTTTCAATGAATGGGGTTTATGAGGGCCCAAGGCTTTGATGAAGAGCTCAATCATGATCAAGGATTCTATGAAGCGGTCGATGGGGTATCAAGTGTTCTCTGAAGGGATTCATTGGTGGGATCAAGGATTCCATGAAGGAGTCGATGGAGAATCAACGAAGGTGTGGATAGTTTTAAACGGTTTGCGAACTCTGTTTTAAAATAATCCCATATGCAATACAAATTTTGTTCATAGATAGTATAGTTATTAATAAAGCTTTGCTTTGCTGTAGTACAAGACTGCATGTATGGGGCACACAGTGAGATTCGAACTCATTAAAAATGATTTGCTAATCTAGTTTGCTAATCATTACACCACGTTAGGCACTATTTCCTGGATAGTATATGTTATTTCTTAATTGTTTGTATTATACAAGTATAGACAACTGCCACTATTCCCTTCAAATTTTGCTTTTTTACCCTGGATAATGAAATCTAAAAATTAATCCAGAAATTATCAATGAAAATGGACAAATTTGCTCATTTTCATTCACTTAATAATAACACAACACATGGATCAAAATTTACATGTATTTGTTCCAAAAAATGTACAAAAATGTTTCGTAAGTTCTATAAAATTCTGTATTAGCTCTTCCGCACTAAATCTACCCAAAATGTTTTGAAAAATAGGTATATTTGAAAATTTTACAACACAGATCACAAAGCAAAGTACGAAGAAAAAATAGGTATTTTCTATTTACTTTGAGGATCATCATCATCATCATGTCATGCTGCCAGCACGGATATCCCTGACCCTCTCTCGCCACTTCTCCCTATCACTCATCGCCTCCGGCAGGTCTTCAGGGTTACATCCTGTGTCCTCACATAGTTGCAGTATGTAGGTTTGAGCTGGTCGTCCTGCTTTTGCACGGCCATATGTGGGGGTCCATAGGAGTACATCACTTATGAGCTCGTCACTTTAAGTATAGATAATTGGAAAATAATACTTTTGTTACACGGTTTGATAATAATACCGTTTGTAAAACTAACAAAATTAAAAATCTACAGAATAGTAATTTACAAAGCTCTTTGCTTCGATGTGGCACAAGGCCGAATGAATGGGGCGCCCAATGAGACTCGAACTCACTCGTGTAGGTTTGCTAGTCTAGCTTGCAAACCGTTACACCACCAGAGGTGCCCTGGTAGCAGAGCGTTAAAAACCTACAGAATAGTGTTTTTGTTAATTCATAAGATGTCATAGAAAAAGTTTTGACTGGAACGAAAGAATTACACCCGAGCGACCCAAAAGTTTTGCAATATTTTGTTCGTACCTGCTACTTTGTGGTATGTACATCAGATGTGCGAAGCAGTTAATGTCGTGCTAAGATACTGGCTGTGGCTAGTAGTATCGTGGTAGTTAATGCGCTAACATATTGTGCATTGCTTCACTCTGCCTGTGATTTGAAAGCCAAATAGATAAACTTGGCTATAATGCTGCAGAATTAACGAAAAGAATTCGTTGTAAGAAAAGTGAAGGTGCACTTGGTTACAATAGAGTAAGTAGATGGTTGAAGAAATTTCGCACGAGTTGCAAGTATTACAATGATCAGGCAAGATTAGGTAGGTTTGGTTGGGTTGTGTTTTATGGCATATCAACCATTGTTGGTTATTTAATGCCAAATCCTGTTTTTACATATCTATTAAATATATAAGATTTGGTATGGTTGGGTTTTATGGCATCTCAACCATTTTTGGTTATTTAATGGCAAATCCTGTTTTTACATATCTATTAAATATGTAAGATTTGGTTGGGTTGTGTTTTATGGCATCTCAACCATTGTTGGTTATTTAATGCCAAATCCTGTTTTTACATATCTATTAAATATATAAGATTTGGTATGGTTGGGTTTTATGGCATCTCAACCATTATTGGTGATTCAATGCCAAATCCTGTTTTTACATATCTATTAAATATAAAAAAAACCCCGGCCATTGGCCTAATGAGTAGAGCGTTCGCCAATGGTTCGGGAGACCGAGGTTCAATCCCACAGATTCAAAAAATGGCATTTGATGCCGCCTTGATTAACACTCAGCATTATAAAGTAAGGATTAAGGGTAAAGTAGAACAATTCAGGAAATAGAGCGGCACCCTCCCTAACACCTCGGTGTAGTAGCTATTGAAAAGTGAGGCTTCGGGTCACCCTCGATTAAGGTCGCCAACTTTACAACAAATATATTAGATTTGGTTGGGTTGGGTTTTATGGTATATCAACCATTGTAGGGTTTTAAATACCAATTCCTGTTTTTACATATCTATTAGATCTATAAGATTTGGTTTGGTTGGGTTTTATGGCATATCAACTATTGTTAGTTATTTAGTACCAAATCATCTTTATACATATATTTTGATAATTAAAGATTTGGTTTAGTTGGGTTTTATGGCATGTAACCAATTGTGGGTTATTTAATGCCAAATCCTGTTTTTCTATATTCATTAAATATATGATGAGTAAACACATTTTAGTTACATTTTTAAACGAGACTGAGCTCATTTTTTTGTACAAAGTTAAATGGTTTCAAGTATTGTTATCAAACACGAATATTTCTATTTAATCATTTGTATACACACAATGGTTTCAAGTATTGCTATGTAACAGTAATAATTTATAGTATCTATATTGTTTTTATGCAGTTAAATGATTTCAATTATTGCCATTTAACCCTAATAATTCACTAATAATTCTATTCAGCACGACTCATTCGTTTGTATACACTTAAATGGTTCCAAGTTTTGCTATGTATCACTAAAAATTAAACATCAATCATTTGTTTACACACGCGTAAATTATCAAACAGTTCTATTTCTAACAATTCAATTTAATGGAAGTCATTTGTTTGCACACACTTTAAATGTCAAAAAGTTCGATTTGAGCTTTAGATAGGACCTTTCAGGTGCTACCACTCCGGGTCAGAGTGTGCCTGAGAGCGATAGCAATGAAGAGGTAATCCATATTCGCCAAAGTTCTAGGGCTGGAGCGTCACCATCAGACGGTGTAATATCATACCCATGACACTCTTTGGAGGCGTCTCACCCTTCGGCAGAGATTCAGTCAGTGTATTCTACAGCCGTAGCCGATTGGGCTGGGTTAGATAGGTTTCAAACCGTGGATTCAGAGGCTGTGCTTCAAATTATAGGGGCAAATCCGGCAAGTAGCACTCGGATAGTATCAGGCGAGCTCAGCATTTGTCCAGTGTAGTTCGTCATCTTCATGACTTCGGCAAAAGCCTCCAGAGCTGTCCAGTAGTGCCTCATATCAAAATATTGCAAAAACTTTGAGTTTCCTTAGTGGTTATTTGTTTTCACATAGTTATATGATATCAGATATTGCGAGGGAGTCCCCCATTGTGTCATGGCTAAAGTGCTGGATTACAGCCTCGAAGTAAGCGAGTTCGAACTCCGGTCGGACTTTTACGTTTACTTTCGGATTAATACCCCCTGAAAATAGATTAACCCTTTTTTCTCAATTACTGGTTAAATAGTATCACTTATGTTCTATAACAATGGTTTGGTTTGGTTTCTTTTGTTTAATGGCATATCAACCTTTGTAGGTTATTTAATGCCAAAGCCATTCTCCGAGAAGAACAGTAGTGGTACTATTTAACCCATAGCTGGGAGGATAAGGGGGTTCATACCTTTCCTAAGGGTATTTGCCCGAAAGTGAACGTAATAGCGCGACTAGAGTACGAACTCGCTGACTACTATTCCGCCGTCGATCGCTTTAACCATTACACCACGAGGACACCTCCCCTTCTATAACAAGGATGGCTTTGGCATTAAATGACTCACAAAGTTTGATATACCATTAAACAAAGAAACCACTCAAGTATTGCTATCTGATACAAATAATTTGCATAGTCATATGGCATTTTTTTAAAAATTTCTTTTCTGTTAATCTGTCAAGGATTATTTTATGCCAAAAGACTAGGAAATTGCGTTATTGTACGTTTAAATGTTCGTTGTTTTTGTTTGTAGTTTCTTAATTTTTTTTTTTTGCATACAGTTATATGATCCCAAGTATTCCCATCTAATACAAATAATTTTTAAACAGATCTATTTGACCTCTGAAGTACAGCTTTGAAATTCACGATTTTTGGCTTACCTAACAGGTACAAAGTCACAGTGGATCTGGGAGTGATGGTCATGAAGGGATACATCCCACTTTCAAGAACTCCAAAACTGGAGCCTCATCACCAGTTACAGTTTAGTGTCATACTCAGGACAATAATTTTTTTTGGGGGGTAAGAGGGCTGACAGAGGATACAGTCAGCATATTCTCTATCTCTTTGACTGGACAATTATATACTATCAAGTGTTCCTATCGAATACTAATATTTTATACACAATTATGCGGTTTAAAATAACTGTTAATATTTGATAATGATAATTTGTTTACACACAGTTACAGGGTTTCAAGTATTCCTAATTGATACAAATAATTTTCAAAAACAGATCTATTTGACCCATAGATAGGGCCTGAACTGGTTCTGCAACTCCGGATCAGAATGAACTTAGAAGTAATGGCAATGAAAAGGTACTCTACAGAGCTACAGGAGAGGATACAGGATCCTTATCCATCAGATGCAGCTTAGTATAATAACAAGGATAGACTAATTTTTTTGCTGTGGGGGGATCTTACTTTTCTCTAGGGGATAGAGTTTGCGTATTTTAAGCTTTACCGGTAGTGATGCTAAATGTTGTGTTGCCTTACCTTGAATTTTGAAGCATTTAATATCCTGTTCCTTTTTCAATGGTGGTGGAAGTACTCGTGGCGTACTGGTTAACAAGCTGGCCTACGATGTCTTTGTAAGCGAGTTCGAACTCCAGTTGTGCTATTACATTCACTTTCGGACTAGTACCTTTAGGAATGGTATAAACCCCCTTATCTCCTCACCAGCTATGGGTTAGATAGTACCACTACTGTCCTTTGATAAATATAGCTTTGGCAAAGGTTGATATGCCATGAAACAAAGATTTCAAAGAAACCAAACCATATTCAAGACACACTTGGCCAAGCTTTTATAACAATCCAAGATTGTCTATTTGTACGTTTGAAAGTTCTTTATAACTAAATTACTTTTGTTAGGCTTCGTTGTAGTCCTATAATCTCTTTCAGGTTGCTACGCCGTGCAGTTGTTATTAATAGTGTCTTTCAGGGTAACGAGAAGATTTCTTGGCAGAACCCATCTTCTCTACAAGTAACAGGTTGTATGCCTATGGACATATAAAAAGATATCTATGATTCCACTATATCATTTGTGTTCGGGTATGACACTGAACCGCATCAGATAGTGAAACTCCACTTCTGTAACTCTGGGAAGAGGGGAGCCACTTCTTCATTGTAATTACTCTCAGGTCCACCAACCTAGAGTGGAAGTGTCTGCTACGGTCCCAGATGCTGGTCAAATTGATAATTGGCGATGGTGTTTAAAATGATTTTCAACTACATAAACGAACTAACTCTTCAAATGTTTAAAATGATTGGGAATATATATGAAATATATATGATTAGAGGCCATACTTGTTGAATTGGCTTCGGATTAAAATAACTTAACAAGGTTTGACATACTGCAAAACAAACCAACTAACCTCAATAAAATCACCCTCTGTTTCCCGTTCATGTAGGTCGTTGATGGCCTAAAAAACTGATTTCAACATTAAATAAACGAACAAAGGTTAACATGCCATAAAAACCAAACAACCAATCAACCAACCGAATCACGCCAGAAAAATGCTCACATCTTCGACGACGGTCTCGGTGCGGCTTTGAAGGCAATTATATGCCAGGATCATGCTTTTCGTTCAAGTTAACTCTTCACAGAAAACAACTGGTTTCGGAATTAAATAACCTAATAGGATTTGACATGCTGTAAAACCAACCAACCAACCAACCAACCAGCCAACCCACTAGAAAGTATTGCAAATATGACTCGTTTGACTTTGTAACACGGCACAAATCTTCCGTGATGATGTCATCTGCCGAGGTGAAACAAAGTAACTAATACAGTGGAATTCATCTTGGTACTTTTGTTGTTCAACGACAAAATTCCATGGCATGCGGTGTACACATCTGATGGGTTTAAAGGTACCATCATTGAACTGGAATGAGATTTAATGCAAGGATTCCATTTCTTGGGTTCCTGTTCTTGCAGCACCTGTGGGCGACCACAGTTTTCACGTGCAGCTAATAGACAGATAGACAAATAGATTATTGGATATTGACTTGAAGTACCACTTTGACATGTCGATGCAGCTGCGGAAGCCACACAGTGGGCACAAAAATAACAAGAAATTAATCTGTTACCTCAAGTAAACAGGACGCCGGTGTCTCCGGGGGGAATTGTCACGTAAATTGAGTAGGTTGCATACTAGAAGGAAGTATGATCACGTGAATTGTGTTGGTGGTATGCTAGAAGGAGACGTTAGCAGCAGGTTGGAGGCTATGGGATCCCGAGAAATTGCTTTGGTGCCCAGAATATATGACCAGGGAGATTTCGACCCGAAAAGCAGAGAGAACGAAAGAGAAAGAGGTTCACAGAAGATTAGCACCGTCGATCCCCGTGTATACACTCAACCATCTCCAACCCTCCGAATTCTACCCACTCGTGCATTTTGGGTAATAAAAGGAAAAGAAAAGAAGCTGATTATGTTTTTATACATCAGTGTTCTCTTTCTTTACAATACAACATCTTCGATTTGCTACTTACTGACCAGATATATTATCGACATATTTGATAAAGAACTGCGTTGTCATCAAACTCAAGAATAGACCACCGTGGCTTAACAGCATAGATGACTGGAAACGGTCAACATAGAGGACAAAAAAGAAAGAAAAAAAAACTAGGTAGATGACTTTCGCTTTTGCCTTACGTGATTTCTGCTCTTTTTAGCGAATTTATGTATCTAAAAAATTGTTATATGGAACCAGGTATTTTTTCCAAGTTGGTTCAAGGTCTAACTGTTGAGTTAAGAAATGTGATGAGTTCGGTAACGAACACGCTAAGAGGAGAGACATTTTAAAGAAATATACGTCCATTTGTGCGGAGATAACATGGTGGATACAAAACGTTGCAAGAGGATACGTAATTCAATTTTAAAGTTGCACTGGTATCGGAAGATAAGAGTCAGGATACCCTTCTTACAATAGAGTGAGTAATCGGACAATTCGCTTGTAGATTAACATCAAGCAATGTCCAGCGTACAGAGGAGTAGCTTTGGAAGAATATGATAAGGAGCCGACCCTAGTGCGTGTATGATCGAGTTAGCTGATATTAAACAGGGTAGAACTGAGGGAATCCAGGATTACATGCACGTCTGGTAGAGAGTACATACATGGGGGCTGAAAGGGGAAACCAACTAGTTACAAAACTAGTGCAAGGATTTTTTTTTATAAAAAGCCTAAGGAAACGGGTCATTAAGATGGCTGTGATGAAAGATGAACCACAAACCTTGGAGGGAGTTCTTTCTGAATTAAAGTGGAAAGTCCGGTTCGAAGCAAGAAATGAATATGAAGATGAGCTAATGGAAATTTGCCACTCTTGAAGATGAATATCAATCGAAGCTGTGAGTCCAGCTAAACCCAAAGGGACAAGGGTAGACATATAGAAAAGTATAAGAAAGGAAGTATTAATGGGCCTAGACACAAAGGGAAAGAAGTGAGGTTGTGGTTAGGTGTTGGTGGTCTGGAAAAGAGAGTCATACATAGAAATTCTGTACAAATCAAGCCCCGGGAAATGGCAGAGGTCCGTTTGTAAGACTCCCAACGAACGAGACAAGATGTTACCGACGCAGATAGTTGGCAATATGGGCACACTGAATTCTGTCTCTATTAGGATAGAAAGTAAAACTTACAGAGCCTTAGTAGATATGAGATCAGAAGTATCAGTAATCAGTAGTAGGATTTATGAATCGTTTCGGCCAAGACTTGAACATCAAAAAAAGGACGTTAAATTTTGGTGATGGATCTTCATTATGCATAGTCGGCCTTTCTTGTTTGCAGGTTCGAATTGGAAATCAGTCCATCTCTCATCATTTCTTTGATGTGAAGAATCTTGATAGAAATTTAATTCTGGGTCGTGATTGGCTCATACAAAAATGGGGTAAGAATGTATTTCGATTTGGAAAACTTAAGAATTGCGAGAGATTACATTGGCCTTGTGGATAGAGTGTTTGCCAATGAGCTGGGAGACTGGGGTTCAATTCCAGGTCGAGTCATACTTATGACTCAAAAATACTTGTTGCCTCTTTGCTTAACACTCGACGCTATAAGGTAGGGATCAATGGCAAGTAGAGCAATCTAGGGAAATGAGTAGCGCCATCTCTTACACCTCGGTATAGTAGCTATTGAAAAGGGAGCCTTTGGGTCGTCCTCGACTATGATCGCTTACTTTACGTAGCTCCTGAGGAAAACAGGCATATCTCGTCTATTGTACAACAAATTATATTAAAACTTCAGCACACACATTTGCCGAGCACGGTCTTCACTTAGAAACGGTTGTGACAAGGTATACAAGTTAGAATAACTAAACAGCGAATACGCTAACAATCTTAGCGGCGTCACTATGGCTAATACAGTTATCGAACTTAACAAATCTTTTAGGTTCGCCTTTGCTCATAATGAACAACACTAATCAAATCGTCACATTAAAACGTTACTTTCTGACAGGTAGGGATGGGTTGTATTACTGAAATAACCTTGTCCGACAGACTAAATTATAAGGTTTCAGAATAAGATTTAGAACAAGTAAACATATCAGAAGAGTTTAGGGCAGAAGTTGATCGACTACTGTAGAGAAACAGTGACCTGGGTTGGACAAATACTGAAGAGATACGTATCGATACAGGAACAATTAAGAAACGCCCACCGCTAAAACAAAGAAAAATGGTTAATTCAGCGGTTGATGAAATGATCCAGGCCGGCATAATCAAAAGGGCCAACAGCCCGTGGGGTTTTCCAACAGTTTTAGTTGAAAAGAAAGATAGTAGTAAGAGATTCTGTGTTGACTTCAGAGCACTTAATAAAATTATTAAAAAATACGCTCGAACGTTTCCAGTTATTGACGACATACTGGCATCGCTAGGGCCAGTAAAGTATTTTTCCATGTTAGATTTTAAATCAGGGTACTAGCAATTTAAACTACATGAAAATGACAAAAAGAAAAGTGCATTAATTTGTCACCGGGGTTTGTTTCATTTTAATGTGATGCCATTTGGGTTCGCAAACGCATTCGTGGTCTTTCAGGAATTAATGTCAATTGTGTTACAGGGCCGGGAGAATTTTGCTCTCGTGTATCTTGATGATATTTTCATATTCCCAGATACAATGGACGTCTATTTGAAACGAAAAGATAGTGTCTTAAGTGGTTTGCGAAAATGTAATCTAAGATTGAAACCCTGTAAGTATGAGATTTTAAAGAAAGAGACTCAATACCTAGGTTTTAGAGTAAGTGAAAAAGGGATACAACCGGATTTTGATAAAATCACAGTTATAAAAGCAGTTTCAACTCCTGTCACCCACCATCAGGCAGGTGAGAGCTTTCATTGGAATGGCCTCGTATTATCGACGATTTATAAGAATCTTTTTTTTTATATAGTTGGTTGGTTAGGTTTTATGGCATACCAACTGTTAAAGGTAATTTAACGCCAAATCGATTTTTATGCAAATAATCAGTTCTATTCAAACAATTCAGTTTAGCATGAGTACACATTTTGATTGCCAAAAAACATTTCTATTTCAAACTATTCAGTTTATTCAAACTGTGCTAATTCAGATAATTCAGTTTAGTATAAGTACATATTTTGTTTACACACAGTTAAATGTCAAAACAGTTCTATATATAACAATTCAGTTTAGTGTAAGTACAGTTTCAATGTCAAAACAGTTCCATTTCAAACAATTCGGTTTAGCATAAGCACGCCGATTAAACGTAAGTACAGTTTAATTGTCAAAACCATTTCTATTTCAAGCTGTTCAGTTTAGTCAAATAGTTCTAATTCAAACAATTCAGTTTAGCATAAGTATTCAGTTTAGTTCTATTTAACCCATAGATAGGGCCCTATCTATCCATTCCGGGCCAAAGTTGACCTGGGAGCAATGGCAATGAAGGGGTTCTCCGCATTCCCCAAAGCTCTAGCATCACTTGAACCTCACCATCAGATTGTTTAGTGTCATAAACAGGACACTCGTTGGTGGGGGGTCTTACCCCTCTGCAGAGGTGGAGTTGGTGTATTCTACAGCCCCAGCCGACTGGGCAATACACAGAGTTAATGTCAAAACAGTTTTATTGCAGATAATTCAGTTTAGCATAAGTACACAGTTTAGATGTCAAAACAGTTTTATTTCGAGCAATTCAGTTTAGCATAAGTACGCAGTTTAAATGTCAAAACAGTACTATTTTAAACAATTCAGTTTAGCGCCAATACGCAGTTTAAATGCAAAAAAAAAGTATAGTCAAGAAAAATGGTTTAGTTCTACTTAACCCATTGATAGGTCCCTTATCAGGTGCTACCACTCTGGTCCAGATGGCAATGAAGGGATACTCCGCATTACCCAAAGTTCCAGCATCACTAGAACCTCACCATCAGATTGTTTAGTGTCATATTCTAGACACTCGTTGGGGGGTTCTTACTCCTCTACAGCCCCAGTCGACTGGGCAATTTGATATAGTTGAACCATTCATGAAACTAACGAGGAAGTATGCACGTTTCCAATGGGACGATGCATGCCAGGCCGCTTTCAGCAGCCAAAAGATGAAGCCCGTAGAGTCGGTGATGCCTCTGATCAATCAATTGGTGCATGATTGTCCCAATTGATTTATGATCAAAAAGAAAAGAAAGAAGTTGAAAAGCCAATTTATTTCTATATCCCATAAGTTAAGGGATACGCATGTCACATGATGTGCAGTTAAATAATTAATATGTAAAAATTAAAATTGATGAGTTATATGAAAATTAATACATATATCTAAAAAAAAGATAAGTAAGTTTTTGTTCAAGGCTTAAATTGACTTAAAAAGCTGGTTGATTGTTCCTAAAGGTCAATTAAGAGAGAGACAATTGTTTTTGATTGTAAAGGTCAGCGAATTTATTTAATTTTTCGGTTGTCTTCTCACTCCATCGATCATAACGATGAGACGGTTCATTTTTAAAAAACATATCTATCCTTATCTTATTGGTCAATGTCAAAAGGGAGATTTAATTTTGCTCCACCCTAAATAAATGTTAGCAAGGGATGGCTCATACAGTTAGGTGAGGCTGAGAATTTTTAGTTCAACCCCATTGCTCTAAACCTGTTCTATTTGGTCAAAGAATCTAAAAAGGGTTTTCCCTATACCTGTAAAATATAATCTAGAATTAGGATTGGCTGACAAATGGAAATATGACTCCTTATTATCTCTTATTGGACAGCCAATCAAAAACCTTTTTAGTCCAGATTTTGATCTATAAAAAACAGGATGGTAAAACGAATCATCAGGTAAGATGAAGGGAGAGGCAAAGAGGAAACTCAAGACCACCAGAGAAGCATCCCTTCCATTCTGGACCCGAGCCACTCCGAACAACCTGCAGACTTTATAAAAATTCTAAGTTCCTAACTTCAGAGACATTAGAGTCATACTAACCGCAATTTATCGTCACTCTTCCTCTCTCGATATTCTTCCTTCTTTTTTTTACCAGGAAAGCAGACATTGTTTGCTTGTTATTTATTGTCTTACAAACATGTTTTAATAAAAACCATCTTTGTTATTTGTTAACCAGGGCTTTTCTCCATTTTTCGAGTTGCTAGCCACTCGTATCACCTGACCGTTGGAAGAAGATCCGGCTGAAGTGAGTCAACGCCCCTTCATAGATCTTTCAAACATAGCGTGGGCACGGACGGACTTGACAAAGCAAACGGTCAGAAGTAAATGTGATAGTCACGAACACAACAGGCACAAGTACTGTGACTAGTAGTCACATCCCATTGGTCACCGTGACTAACATAGGACTACATGCAGACTAGGTGGTAAACCATAGAGAAGGAGGCTTATGCAGTTTGTTTAGTCTTTCAAAAACTAAGCCACAACATACGACTTTCACAATCTATACAGATCATAAAAAATAAAACAGTTACTAAATTCACCCATACAGAATAAGAAAATACAGACACGGGCTTTAAACTTGGCTGGCTGTGATTGCAAAATATAGTACCTTAAAGGTAAAGATAATGTTTGTGCAGATCTCTTGTTACGTGCTATAGATGAAAGCTGTAGATGAAAGCAAGAACGATGATGTCCCTCCCGTAGATACAGACGATAGGGATAACATAATTAATGCAATAAATTCGAATCTCTTCGAGTTGAAAGAGTCTGCTTCATGCAAAAAAAAAAAAATAAATAAATAAATAAAAAATCGAAGACGCATAAACGATCTTCAGTGCAGTGGATTGATATAATCAGAGAGCAGGAATCTGACAAAGACATAGACTGAAAGATTAGAATTAAGAATGGTTGGGCTACTAAATTAGAACAGAAAAAGTAGTGCTGGACGAAATTGTGTATTACTTGTCTCAGCCTGACGACAAACCTCTGATTCGGTTGTATGTGCCATCACACTTCAAGATTCTATTTTTGCAATACAATGATGGCAATGGCCACATAGGCGTGGAAAAGACATTCCACATAATCAAACAAAAGTATTTCTGGCCTGATTTGTTGAAAGAGATAAATGAGTTCGTCGGTAAATGCCAGAGTTGTAATTTAAGAAAACAGTGACCCTATATGCAAGAATGCGATTTCCCTTCGTTAAGCTTTAGATATCTCCGGACGCAACCCGAAGACTCATTCGGGTAGCCAATAGATATTTACATTAATAGATATGTACAGTGGTTGGTCTGAAGCTTTTTCGGTCCCTAACAGGAACTCTGATACAGTGGCACATCTTTTGATTGATGAAATCTTCCCAGCTTTTAACCGACAACGGTATGGAGAATATCAACAAGATCATGAAAGAGACATTGGAGAATCTAAATGTGTATCATTAGAGAACGTCATTTTTATCACCCCAGAGTAATGGTAAGGTTGAGTGGCTTCACAGAACGATGCATGATGTTTTAGCGAAGAAAATTGGGAACAACGAACAATCATGGGACATTTACATGAATCAGAACTTGACGGCTGACAGGTTTCATGTTAGCAAAACCAGAAATTTTTCTTCATACTATCTGCTCTATAACAAGGATGTAATTCTGCCGTTAGATAATATATCAAGGCCTCGTAATGAGCATAATAAAATCGCCCTGTAAGAAATACATCGCACTTTCACTTAAGTTAGGAATAACATGAAGAAAGCGAGGAGGAAGGCGATGGGTGAGTCTCTCGCGAAAACTACGGACGTGAAGTTTAAGGTCGATGATTTGGTTGACTATAGAAGTCACCATAGGAGAGGGAAATTGGATGTAAGTTGGCAGCCATATTATGTGGTTGTCGAATAGACTGGACCAGTCTCTTATAGAATAAGAGACAAATTGATCGGCTCAATCACGACCGGCGTCCATTGATGAATGGGAAATTCCCACTACAGAGAGGCCATTACGAAAAATTGTATTGGCTACTCCGGTAGACTCCAGCGTTTCTGGCCGTGAATCTGGGGCGGAACGGGTTGACCTTCCACTGTGCAAGTGTCGACATCAGCACGAGAACTCAGACGATGAATCTTATGTCCCATTAATTGTGCGCCGGATTATGACACGAAGCAGAACGGCGAATAAGAATGTTTCGATCATTGATACAGAGATAACCACGGAAGATAGGGCTGACCGCTCATCCACTCACAAGGACGAGTGCTCAGAGAGAGGATCGTCACAGCTTTTACACGTGAAAGGGGTCGCGATGTAAAGTTTAAACACACACAAGCCCCCCCCCCCAGATGAATGTATTGGCGAGATAGCTGTAACCAATGTTCGGATCGCCGAAAGGAAATCTAAGAAGGAGCAATTGAAATGCCTTGTAGACCAATTAGCTAATATGCTATTGCTGGTAGGTAGGAATAATTGTGTGATACGATTGGTCCCCTGGCCAGGCTGTGTATCCATCATTTTCAAATAGAATCATGTCTATAGTAATTTTTTCTTCCCTTCTTTCTTTCTTTTATTTCTAAATTCTTCTATTATCAAATTGGTCTATATGTGCTGTACACTATGGCGGTTTTTAGAGTTCGAATATAGTATGTTCGAAATTAAGGATTAATACGTGTTATAAAATTGAGCAGAAAAAAGGTTTGATATTGGTCGAATGTTATTTATTCGATGTCAGTTTTAAAACTGAGGCATGGTTACCGCCATTGATCGGTTGGTTATGCATCGAGGTTTCACCATACGGTCTGAAGGAAAATTAACAGGACACTGCTGGAGAAGCAGGGACGAACTCATAAGAGATGTACTCTTATGGACCCCCACACATGGCCGTGCAAAAGCAGGACGACCAGCACGAACATACATTCAGCAGCTATGTGAGGATACGGGATGTTGTCCTGAAGACCTACCTAGGGCGATGAACGATAGGGAGGAGTGGCGAGAGAGGGTCAGGGATATCCGTGCTACCAGCGCGATATGATGATGATGATGATGAAGTTATGGAACTTTCGTTCTGTTTTGCGAATAAAAAACAAAAGAAAAAGGAAAAAAAGAATTGTTTCTTTTACATTATATGGGGGAGGTATCTGCAATGAATAGTAAGGGACTCCGTCAAGCTTATATCATGATTGTTTTATTTTGTTGATGTTGTTTCTTTTGCTTTTGTTGTACATGGGGCCTCAAGTTGTAAAGAGTTATAGAGAGGGTTGGAGAAAAGTGATGAGAAAATGTTCACAAGTGAAGATTTTGAAAAATAAGATGATGAGTAATGCTGGATATTAATTTGAAGACCTCCTTTGACATGTCGATGTAGGTACGGAAGTCGGACAATAGGAACAAAAATAACAGGAAAGGCACCTAGTACCTAAAGTAAACTGTGAATTGTGTGGGTGGCATTCCAGAAGGAAGTGTGATCACGTGCATTGTGTAGGTGGCATACTTGAAGGAGGCGTCCAGAATATTGTATAACAAGGGAGATTTCGACTCGAAAAGCAAAGAGAACGAAGAGAAAAGCGGTTCACTTATATATATATATATATATATATATATATATATATATATATATATATATATATATACCGACTGACATGAATAGATAGATATATAGATATGAATAGACTATCATAGATAGATATATATGAACAGGCTGACATTGATAGATATGAATAGACAGTCATCGAATGACAGAAAAATTGGGCTTATGATTAAGGGTTAGTTAAATACATACTTTGCTTATAACTGACCTCATGTCACATCCTTTCTATGGTGGAGGGTTTAGAAAAGTATCTATTCTGCTTAAAGATTGACCTCACATCCTTTCTATGTCGGAGGGGTTAGGTAAGTATTTATTCCGCCAAAAAATTGAGCTCATATCCCATCCTTTCTATGGTGGAGGGGTTAGGTAAGTATCTATTCCTCTTAAAAAATGACCTCATATCACATCCTTTCCGTTGGTTGGTGTGCAAAGAAATCAGTTCAACTCCAGGTTTTTTTCCCAACTGGACTGCACCTGTCTTCTCGTCTAAAGGAATATGGGTAGGATTTATTGCTAATTGAGCTTAGCAATTTTGGCACCGTTATTCCCGGGGGCTTGATTCCTGCGCGTTCACCACATTAAACCGACTTTTCGTCACATTTTAGTATCGTGGGGTGAGGATGTTCGAATATCGTTTTCTAATTTTGGGGGACTTCAGTTTATAAACGTAGATAACTTCGGAAGACAACACTAAGTAACCTTCCAAAGTGTGTAATAATAATAATAATAATAAACGAGAAAATAAAAAACGAAACGAAAACGTTATAAAGGTTCGGGGAATCTATCTATCTATTTATCTATCTATCTATCAAGGAAGAAAGAAGGATCATAGCTGAACATTTTTGTTGTGATAACACACTACCACTTATAAAACTAGAAAAAAAAACAACAAAATAATTTAGACTTCTATCTTAATTTAAGTGCAGGTGAAGCCCATACAAAGGCGAGAGGTGTACAACAAATCTAACATCCGTTGGAGGCTTAGAACTTTTTGAAGAATCCTCGTATCTATCTATTAATCTATCGAGTTTAGACATGTTAAGTGCATTGCTCTATTAAAAATCTCGTTATGATGTGTTGTTTATGCTTATTTCCGGTTACATATATACGTTTTAGGAAGTTAATGTGAATTTTGATAATATGTAGGCAAATTATTTTTTATTTCCTAAGGGGGTGATAACGAGAATATTAAGAAAAATCCGGCGAGACACAGGAAAAGTTGTGTAACTCGACAGATGAACAAACTGATCAATCTGCTCAAATTCCCCGAAATTTTGCGTAGTAGTCGAAATAGATTGATAAATATGAACAAAAAGACTAAAAAAGATATGAACATATATAGATAGAAATGAACAGACTAAGGTATATATATATATATATATATATATATATAGCTAGATTGATAGAAATTAACAGAATGACCAAGATAAGTATGAACATACATACATAGATGGATAGATTGATAAAAATGAACAAAGTAAGATATATATGAACAGACAACGATAGATAAATAGAAATAAATGAATAAATAAATAAATAAAGATAGATAGATAGATAGATATGGCGGGAAAAGATGGCTCATTGGGTGCATTAACTTCAGCTATGCTTGATGTGATAATAATTCGCCTGTCACTGCCTATGTTTGTCCCAGGAGAGAAAAATATTTGGAAACGTCTGATGTAACCAAAGTATTCCTTTTCTATATATATATATATATTTATATATATATATGTGTGTGTGTGTGTGTGTGTATGTGTACATGTGTGTGTGGCGGGTGTTTTCCTTTCGCTTTCTTTCTTCTTTCCTATAACTGACAACCCGCCGTTCTTTAAAAATTTGTAGCCTTACTCTCCTTCTTGATTGTTTGTTTTGCTACGTCTTCGTACGTGACCTTCCTTGCTTTGCGCGTCGGGCCGCCGCCTACTCTAAGCTTCAGAGTTCCCCAGCCCCACAGTTTGTGCCTCTTCATTTCACTTACGTCGTTTTGTTGTTTAGAGCAGCCGGGCCCAAAGTGCGCATGCGCGCGTTTGTGAGTGTATGCGTGTGTGTCTGCTTGTGGATGTGTGTATGTGATTGATAAATGAAGAGAAAATGGAAATACATCTATCTATTTATCTGATAGATAAACTAAAACAGACGGGCTAAAATATCTATCTATCTATTTATCAGATAGATATTTTAGTCATTCTGTTAATTTCTATCTATCTATCTATCTATCTATCTATCATTGTCTGTTCATATCTATCGATGTCATTCTGTCCATATCTATCTATCTATCTATCTCAATCTGTTCATATCAATCGATCATCTACATATCTATCTTACTCAGCCGAATCTTGTGTGGGTGTCTTTTGGAGGATCACAATAAAGCGGAAATTTTTTCGTGGGGATATTGAATTTACCTCAGGCTCCAACAGATTATGTGAAGTTGATCTTCAAGGTCATTTGAGGTCATACTGTATTATTCACCCAGGGAGAGGATGTGACACAAGCTCAAATTTTAATCGCAGTTTGGTTGCCGTACCAAGGTCAAAGATCTCAGTTCGCCCTACTATTTATTCATAGTTGGATCAGTTGGTTATTTTCCCTGCATGTCAACACTTGTTGGGTTTTTTCTTTTGCAACTTTATAGTTTAAATTAACTATTTCTATTGAATAATAATAATAATAATAATAATACAAATCTAGAAAATAAAAATGGGAAGAAAAACAACAGTATGGTTACTTAAAGCTACAAACTAAGGAAATTTCACATGAGATGACCTGGACATGGTTACGAAGAGGAAACTTAAAGAGAGAAACTTAATATCTAATGATAGCAGCATAAAATAATACCATCAGGAATAATTATATCAAAGCAAAAATTGATAATAAACAAGAGAATTTACAAGTATCTGCCATGTGGTGATAGAGATGAAACAGTCGCACAGTGAATGCACGACTACAAGTACTACAAGAGATGCAGGATTAAAAGGACTACAAGCGAAAGCAGGATTAAAAGTATTACAAGCGAATGTAGGATAAAAAGGACTATAAGCGTGTACAGGACTACAAGCAAATGCAGGACTAAAAGGACTACAAGCAAATGCAGGACTAAAAGGACTACAAGCAAATGCAGGACTAAAAGGACTACAAGTGATGCAGGAATGAAAGGACAGGCATGACTGGGTAGGTAAAGTTATCCACTCGGAATTATGCACGAAGCTGAAATTTCTCCATACTAACAATTAGTATATATACAAATCAAAACTTCCCTTGAAAATAAAACATAAAATTTGAGACACAAACGGATCACCAAATCCAGAACGGGTTTTGATTGAGAATGAAAAAAAAAACGAAAATAACCAGTCACATGGTGACTATATAGGAAAGATAAAAGAAGGCAAAAAGTTTTACAAATACCTGGATTTTGACAGAGACCTGAAAAAGCTGTAGAGTTTGAAAGTCACAGTAATATCAATCATAGTCGGAGCCCTTGGAACAATTCCCCAAAACCAGGAAAATAAATTTAAAGAATTGGAGATTAAAAGAAGAATCAAAACTATACAGCCCACAGCACAACAAAAATCAGCTACGGTACCGAGAAAAGTCCTTGAGGACTTGCTGTCATTCAGACTCCAGTGACAAACCATCAGTTAGAGATGGTGTGAAGAACTCGAATGGAACAAAATTGCTGTATCGTGGTAAGGAAAAGATATACAATAAAATAGAGTTATTTATTAACTCAAGCGGTACAATCCAACTAGTATTATAAGTGTCGCGCTGTTAGTGTTACGTCCGAAGTTGGTCTTACTCCTGACCGACGTCCTTTCAGAGCTGTCTCTCTGCTTCTCTTTCTGCTTCTGCTTCTCGTGTTTCAGAAACACAGCGTCTTTCATACGTTCGCGATACCGGAAGCCACAATACAACAAAAATAACAATAACCATTTGTTTGCTTATAGTTATATGGTTTCATGTATTCTTTTCGAATACAAATTATTTTCAAACAGATCAGTCAGTAAGTAATACCAATAGCTTCAAACAACTATTCTTAATACTAATAATTTATATGCAATTACATTATTTCAAATAACTATTCCTATTTGATAATAATAATAATAATAATAATAGAATTGACAGCCGGAGGGAAAAGCTTAGATGAAGCGAAGATCCAGAGAGGTATCTTCCTGGGAGATGCGTTATCACCATTACTATTTGTAATAGCAATGATGCCGCTCAACCTTATACTCAGGAAATGCACAGCCTAATACAAACTTGCTAAATCGCAAGAAAAGATTTATAATGTAATGTACATGGACGACATCAAACTATTTGTCAAAAAAGAAGAAGAAATGGAAACCCTAATAAAAGCAGTGAGAATATACAGTCAGGACATAGGGATAGAATTTGGCATAGAAAAATGCACCGTCCTCATAATGAAAAACGGGAAACGACACATGACGGACGGAATGGAATTGCCAAATCAAGAAAAATTGGAACGCTCGAAGAAAAGGAAACCTACAAATACTTGGGAATATTGGAAGTTGACACCATCAAACAAGTAGAGATGAGAGAAAAAATTACAAAAGAATATCTCTAGAGAACGAGAAAGCTACTCGAGACAAAACTATATAGCAGGAACCTTATCAAAGTGATAAATACCTGAGCTGTCCCCCTCGTAAGATACTCGGGGCCATTCTTGAAGTGGACCAGAGAAGAACTAAAACAAATGGATCAGAGAACAAGAAAACTAATGACCATACATAAAGCTTTACACCCCAGAGATGATGTTGGCACACTATATGTGTCAAGAAAAGAAGGAAGAAGAGCACTTGCTAGCATTGAAGACAGCCTTGATGCATCGATACAACGACTCGCAGAGGAAGACTAATTACAGCCACCAGAAACAATATTGAAAACATGAGGATAAACAGAACGAAAATAACCAAAAAACAAAAATGGAAAGAAATGGCATCTCACTCGAGAACATGTGGACGTGGTTAAAAAAGAAAACCTTAAGAGAGAAACGGAATTTCTTCTAGTAGCAGCACAAAACAATGTTATAAGGATCAATTATATCAAAGCGAGAATAGATAAGACACAAAACAGCTGATGTAAATTATGTGGTGATAGAGACGAAACGATCAATCACGTAATAAGCGAATTCAGCAAATTAACACAGAAAGCGTATAAGACTAGACACGACTGGGTGGGCAAGGTTATCCACTGTGAATTATGCAAGAAATTTAAGTTTGACCATACGAACAAATGGTATATGCACAACCTAGAATCTGGCCTGGAGAATGAAACGCAAGGGATTTTGAGATATATACGGATTGCCTAATCTCGGCCAGACGATCAGACCTTACAATACTCAACAAAGAGTACTTGTAGAATTATGGACTTTACCGTCTCAGCTGACCACAGAGTAAAATTGAAAGAAAATTAAAAGAAGGACAAGTACCTGGATTTTGATAGGGAATCGACAAAACTGTGGAACATGAAAGTGACAGTTATACTAATTGTAATTGGTGCTCTTGGTACAGTCACCAGAGGATTAGTAAAAGGACTAGAGGACTTGGAAATAAGAGGACGAGTGGAAACCATCCAAACAACTGGATTATTGAGATTAGCCAGAATACTGTGAAGAGTCTTGAAAACTTGAGGAGACTTGCAATCTGTCGAACTCGAGTGAAAAACTATTGAGCTGTCAATCAGAGATTTCTCTGAGTAGGACGCACCTGAAGCAGTCACGTGGTTGATCGGAAGACGTGGTCGTTATGAAATGATATACGCATATGCTGCGTGAGGGTCAACTTTTATTCACTGATAACGCCCGCTGGGGGGGGGGGAGCAAAAGACGTACTATGTAGGGTCTTGAAGATAACACAGCATGGTATGGTCAAGAGAAGAGGTTATGGGTCAATATAGCAGTCTCTCTTTGTCTCCCCGTCTCCGTCCGTCTCTCTCACACTACAGAGATTTGACCCCTTTCGAAAGAATAAAAAGACGTATTGTTTATAACGAAGTGTTGTGGTTCTTCTTTCATTATGAGTATATAACACCGTGTAGTTGTCGTAGCAGTGGTAAAACTATAGTTTTTTAAAATAATTTTTTTAATGATGATGATGATGATCTTCAATTTGCACTGCAAGCACGAAGTTCCTTGAATCTTTCTCGCCATCGTTCATTACTTCTAGCAAGTCCTCCAAACTACTTCCAGCGTCTGCCCTCTGCTAATGAGAGTAAGTCTTTCCAGGTCAGCTAACACTGGTGTGTCCATGTGTAGGAGTCCATTGGAGAATGTTACTTAGGAGTTCGTCTTTCCTTCTCCAGCAGTGCTGTTTATGTTTTAAAACATGAATTAACGAAGTAAGCATTTAAATGATTAAAAAATCAAACATGTTGATTAGTCTTTTAAATTTGATAACCTTTAATTTAAGTTATAGAATATTACATGAAACACTTGAGATTAATTATTATTACTTAGAATATTCGGAATATTGGCCTCATCTTTATTGTTATATTCACAACGTTTCGATCGATATATCTTTGTTCAGGCATTTCGTGTCGAATTCGGAAGCCTGCACAAAGTCTTGAATTGAACCCTTTATTTGAACCACAGATAAGATAAAACGGTATTTCTTCCAAGCTGTAGCAATGTCAGTACTACTGTATGGATGCACCACATGAACGCTAGCAAAACGCGCTGGGCTCTTTAACCGATCCTGGAGAAGGAAAATTTTAGAGTCAAACAAGTTAAACTCCGCTTAAAATTGACCTTGTGTCACATCCTACTCCTGCTCCTCAAGGAGATATATCAAGACCGATGGCTGATAGGGATGGAGAGAGGGGGTCAAAGAAGTTCGTTCTTTCGGCTTGACTTGATGATGATGATGTTGTATTTACATGTATGCATGTGTGTGTGGGTGCCTAAGTGGGTGCGCGCGGTATCACCCAAAGATAAGTCAACCACAACCAATGTTTTAAAGAGTGAGTCTGTCTTCTTCTGAATCGAAGATTCTTGGGAAATCTGATACTATCTAAACGGTTATTATTAGGTATTATTATTATAGAAACTCAACGAAATTGAGACTTGCTAACCAAAAATATGAATACTTATCTATCTATATATCTATCTATCTATTTTCGTATATTTAAATCTAACTTAGACTGTCTATCTATTTTAGTATATATCAAATCTAAATTTATCTATCTATCTATCTATCTATCTATCTATCTAAACCAACATATAATGGTATGCAGCAATGTACGTCTCACTCTCTCTCTCTCTCTCTCTATATATATATATATATATATATAGAGAGAGAGAGAGAGAGGGAGAGAGAGAGAGAAAGATATGTTATGTTCAGAGATGGATATGTAGAATAATAAAGAGCTATTAATGAAATTTCTAACGTTTGTGAACTGGTTGTGTCAGTGCATTTGCTTTCTGTGGTTTTGTATTCAGGAAAACGCAAGATAACGCTACAAAGTGATGTCGTTAGAAGAAAGAAGCGTGTCCCAGTAATTCGACTCTAAGATAAATCTTTTCCCTGCCACTTATAACGAATAGGCATGTTTGTGTTGGCAGCTTTGCCATAACGCGGAGTCAAATTTTAAGACGTACTTCTGTCAGAGGTTATCAATACACCTCGATGGAACCGTTTTTGGAGCCAAGCGGGGTTTGGATTCTTTAAAACACTAGCACGAGTACCGAGTCTTGCAAATAGCCCCCCCCATGCGATTAAATTGACGCATATACACTATAAAAGATATGTGTATACAAGTTTTGGTAAAATCTGCGGATAATAACGAACTATACTTTTAAATTTAATCAAAAGACTCTAATTAGGAAATCAATATTTTTATCATTATTCTTGGGTTTGGGAACAATTATGAATAAAATATTCCATGTTATCGAGTTTAAGTTAGGGCGAACACTGGCAGCGCGATATTGTAGCTAATAATATCGCTCATGGTGTAACAGTTATCGTGGTAGCAAAGCGACTCCATTCACCAAGTTCAAATCTTGGATTACAAAATTTCATTTTTTCTCCCTTGTCTCCAAGGTTTGGTTGGTTGGTGTTTTATGGCATATAAACCCTTCAGGGTTATTAAATGCCAAATACTGTTAACACACATATATATAAGTAAATTGGTCGATCTTTTGGAACGGAGCTACTCCCTTCCTTGGATTATTCCACTTTACCCTTGATCCTTACCATATAATGCTGAGTGTTGAGCAAGGAGGCATCAAGTACCATTTTTTTAGTCTTTGGTATGACTCTACCTGGGATTGAACTCCGGAATTTTACTGAAAGATGTTCTGAAATTTATTCCACGGACACTTTCCATGATAATTGTTTATACTTGAACAGGTTAACCACCGTATAGAAATCTGGTTTGGTTTGGTTTGTTTGGTTTTATGGCATATCAACCTTTGTAGGTTATTTAACGCCAAATCCATTTTTATGTAAATAATCTGTTCTATTGAAAACAGTTCAGTTTAGCATAAGTACACAGTTTAATTGTCAAAAACATTTCCATTTCAAACTATCTAAGCAGTTATATGTAATAATTCAGTTAAGTGTAAATACAGTTTTAATGTCGAAAAACAGTTCTATTTGAAATAATTCAGTTAAGCATAAGCACGCAGTTTAAGTGTAAGTACGGTTTAATTGTCAAAAACGTTTCTATTTCAAGCTATTCAGTTTACTAAATTCATTTTAGCATAAGTATGCTGTTAGTTCTATTTAACCCATAGATAGGGCCCTATCAGGTGCTACCACTCCGGGTCAGAGTGGACCTGGGAGCGATGGCAATGAAGGGGTACTCCGCATTCCCCAAAGCTCCAGTATTGCTGGAACCTCACCATCAGATTGTTTAGTGTCATATCCAGGACACTGGTTAGGGGGGGTTCTTACCCCTCTGCAGAGAAGCAGTCGGTGTATTCTACAGCCCCAGCCGACTGGGCAAGTATAGAAATCTGATTTCTTTGATAAAATAAAGCAGAAATTCTTCCGTGCCGTAGTTGTCTCAGTCCTGTTGTATGGTTGTGCCACAAAGCGCTTGGAGAAAAGCTTGACGAGATCTACTCAAAAAATGCTTCGTGCCGTTTTGAACAAACTCAGGAAACAGTGCCCTACAAAACAGCAGCTGTACAGCCACCTTCCTACCATCTCACAAACCACCTAGATAAGATGAACAAGACTTACTGGGCACTGCTGGAGAAGTAAGGACGGACTCAGAAACGACATTCTCCAATGGATCTCTACATATACACATACCAGTGTTCGCCAACCAGCAGAGACTTACATTCATCAGCTCTGTGCGGATACTGGTCGACATCTAGAAGACTTACTAAGCGCTGATAGGGACGCTTGAGAGAGAGAGAGAGAGAGAGAGAGAGAGAGAGAGAGAGAGAGAGAGAGAGAGAGAGAGAGCCAAGGGAATCTGTGCTGTCGACACGCTGTGACAATCATGGTGATTTTTAAATCAACTGTGGGACGATCTAAATTTAAAAATCTAGCTTAACGAACAGCGTTAAAAAACGACAAAATAACAAAAATCTCTTTACAGTTTTGATGGAAAATATCTCAGATATTAAAAACAAAAGTTTCACAATATTTAAAAAGAAATTGTGCAAACCTTTTAATTATTTCCTTGAAAATGACGAATGGTGGTCTAAAACGTGTGGGAAGAAAATTCTGGAACAGTTTTATATGAAATTGAAACCCTCTTAGACAAAAGAAAAAAATCAATTACAAAAAGTTAAAAGAACCTTGTGTTTGTTTTAACGAAATATGTGTGTGAAGATTTACACACACACACACACACACACACACACACACACACACACACACACACACACACACACACATATATATATATATATATATAGTCAGAATTATATATATATATATATATATATAGTCAGAATTTACACACATATATATATATATAGTCAGAATTTACACACACATATATATATATATATATATAGTCAGAATTATATATATATATATATATAGTCAGAATTTACACACATATATATATATATATATATAGTCAGAATTTACACACATATATATATATATATATATATATATATATAGTCAGAATTTACACACATATATATATATATATAGTCAGAATTTACACACACACACACACACATATATATATATATATATATATATAGTCAGAGTTATCCTGAAGATCCGTTAGGTGAAACCTGGGTAACTAGTTTCTAGCTTTTTCTGTATTCTAATTTTGCTCTACTTAATGTATTGAGACCATTTACATATTAACTTAGATTGCACTGTCTGTGTTTTTTTCTTTTGGCAAGGCATTGCGGTACTGATTGATTATTTTCAAGTAGTACGGATTTTTTGAGTCTTTCCTTTTTCTTCATGAATTTTTTTTCCAGGTTTGTAATAAATGTTTTACTTACAAAATGCATTATAGAGTTATAGAAATAGTCATAAAAATAGAAATTATATATATATATATATATATATATATATATATATATATATATATATGTAAAGGAAAAAAGAAAAATCTGGATGTGTATATATATATATATATACATCGATACGAACACCCACGCATACACACAAATACACAGAATAGACTTTTGTAAACATACACACACACACACACACAAAAATACCCCCCCCAACAAAAAAAACAAAAACAAAAAACAAAACAAAAACCAAAAAACGAAAAACAAAAAAACAAAAACAATAAACATCAAACACTCCTGCAGAGACTATTAACTCCAACAGGACATTCATAGACACCACTCTTGGAATCAAAAAGATCCGCTGCCCTATCAAAATAGTCCCCACTATAAAAACCAAAGGGAGCACCCAAATCAATCATTATCTCTTAAAGACAGAAATGCACGTAGAAGCAAAAAATAAAAATCCTAAAACTAAATTCACTATGGGACATATTAATTTTAAAGTATATATATAAAAAATGTAAACAAAGGCTGCTGCTGCTGTTGCTAGAATAAATACCTTAAAAATTCCCTTAGCCAACGTGGTCCGCTTGGTGGCCGAGAAGTCTGAAACTTAGTCTAACGTAAAGTTGGACGGGTTTCGATCCCGGCTTCGAGCGTCCTGCGTGTCTAGCCACACTGAAGAGTTCTGATAGAACGAAACAGTCCGTCTATGGATGACAATATATATATTGGTCAGCGACTATTGCCTCGCCAAAACAAAAAGAATAATCCAGTTATATGCAACACTGATAAATCACACCACACTGTAGACCCTGGTAAGTTTACATGGTGTCCAGCGATAACATGAGGCGTCTGAGGTGGTGATAATTAGTAAATAAAGTTGGCGACCAAAGTCGAGGGTGACCCGAGGGCTTCCTTTTCGATTGCTCTACTTTACCCTTGATCCTTACCTTATAATGCTGAGTGTTAACCAAGGAGGCATCAAGTACCATTTTTTAACTTGCAACAATCAATGAAATGAGTGCAACAAATGCAATAGAATACATCCAAATACAATTTGAAACGATCTATGAAGCTTGCAATTACATCTGTTTGAAATTGCCAGCTCTGCTTTAAGTAGAATGGTCATCGGTTTGAACACTTGCAATAACTCATTGATATTTGCCATTCTGTCTGTTCTCGTTTTCGGCAGTGTATGGATAGAGAGCGATCTTCAATTCGAACACCTGCGGTCTCCCGGACCATTGGCGAACACTCTACTCATTATGTTGAAATAGCTAGCTGAAATAAATTTATAATAGCAAAATGACGTTTGTTGATTTTTTTCCAATTATATGAATTTGCTCAATATGAAATCTATAAATTTGTACATTAAATATCATAAATTGGGAACTCCTGGAGATTTATAAGAATCCTCTTATATATTCTCAAATTAGATTTTTCCCAATTCATCTTCTTTGGATTTATATATATCTTTAGCAATATCGATACCTATATCTATATCGATACCTCTATCTATCTATCTGATTGCCACTTTTTGTCAAAAGATGATCATCTTATGTTTTAAGATTTCTGTATAGTACAGTCATGTGAACGCATATGACTCTACAGGCAAGATTATCTCTCTAAGCGCGACGTTACTTTCCGAACGATCTTCTAATGCATTTGATTCTTTGCTGAAATACGACAGAAATGAGATGAATATCTTTAAACATTTTCAATGTTTTTTCTCATACAAAATTTGACGATTGGACCGTGGGGCGGCTCCAAGCGTTTGTTTACTGCTTCTGTAATTGAATTAACAGCCATTAATTATGTGTGAGTGTATGTATGCACATTGACGTGTGTACTGGCACAATTTAGTCACGGGAGACCAAGGATGTGTGTCTGGATCTATCTATCTATCTATCTATCTATCTATCTATCTATTACCAGTATCACTAGGGAATCACACTACTCCGGCTTCCCTCTTTGAAGCAAAGGAATGAAGCTGCCCCGGGTAAAAAATCCCTTAGGACAAGGTTCAGTTTCACCACAACACGTTTTTGCCGTGTCTTGCCCAAAGAGAGCATTGTTTTAGAGATGACCAGATATTACTTTGATCCCACTCAGTTATATGGTATCAAGTATTCCTATATATTATGAATTAAATTATACACATTTCTATGGTTTAAAGCAGCTATTTCTATTCCACAGTTTCAAGTATACCTATCTAACACCGATAATTTGCAAGCAATTATATGGTTTCATGTAACTAAAAATAATCCTTAGTAAACAATCATAGCTTCAAGTAAATAGTCTGAATACGAAACATCTACGCATAGATAAATGGTTTCAAGTTATCTAACATTAATAATTCTGTTCAATAATAACCATTTGTTTACGCGCAATTAAAAGGTTTCAAGAATTTCTTTCAAATATTAATAATTTTCAAATATCAATTAGATCCATAGCTGGGACCTTAACAGATAATAGCAATTAGGGTCAGAGTTGGTCTGGGAGTAATGATAATAAAGGGATACTCCACACACTCTAGAGTCTCACAATGGCACCTATTGATTGATTGATTTTAATGGCTTATAGAATTATTTTATTCAAGGAGTCGTATTCATTGTGAGTTCATATTTACATTTTTATGCTTTTTCTTAAGAGAGTTTGTTTTAAAATACGGTTCTATAGTAACATATTGACCCTCGACCGAGCCGTTAATCAAGAGATACACCTGTGTAAATAAACAGGAGAACAGCGAAACAGGTGCATCCGGTCGAAGATATCGGAATATCACCTTGACCTGTGGACGTGGTTGAATTCGGTGCACAGGAAGCAGGTGAGTATCAGACAATTATATAACCAGGTGCCACAGCCGGCTTGAGTGAGTCAGTTCGAGTTCGAGTTCGAGTTGCAGTTGGAGTCAGTTGGGGGACAAGATGCCAGCGTGAGAATCAGCTTGCTGACTGAGGGCTTGGGCCCTCAGTGACCCACGGTTGAGCAGCCTCACCAAGATGAGAAAGAAGTGCTGCTATGGTCAGAAGAACTTTGGGTCAATATGTGGCAGTCTGTCCCCGTCTCCAACTCACCTCTCATACATAACCAACATCAACCCTTTCGCAACCCTTTCGCGAATAAAGTGTGAGAGGTATATTTTTATAAAGAAGTGTGTTCGTTCGTTCATTGAAGTTCGTATATCATGTTGGCTATATTTCCGCATATATTTGTATATGTATTATGTAGTTGTATGTGGCTATACAACACTATCAAATAAGAATATTTTTTCAATTTGACTCATAGATGGGAACCTAATAGTTATTAGTAATCCGGATCAGAGTGGGTTTGGGAGTAATGAAAAGGAAAGAGTCTGCCACAATCCCCAGATCACCAGAACTGGAGCGTCACAATCAAATGCATTATATTCATGATACTCCTTATAGGGGTGTCTTACCTGTCAACATGGAATACAGTGAGGGTATTCTAAACCTTGCAGATAAGGTGATCCACTAAATACCGATTAGTGTCACTCCCCAGTATACCATTTTTATGTGTTTGGGTGGTGTTAACCTTGATATAGGCGTCTTTAAGCCCTGTCGATAGAGCTGCGGTTGAACTGAAGTAAGGCCTTCTTTTCTGGTAATGAATATAATCTTTCTTTACATATATCCTGATTCTCAGGTGTAAAGAACTTGACGACCATTAACAATGAACAAGGGAAGTCCTCCTGGGATAGTGGCTAATGTGCTACACTGTGACATCGTAGTAAGTGAGTTCAAACTCCAGTCGTGCTACTACGTTCACTCTTGGGAAAGGTATGAATCCTCTTATCCTCCCAGATATGGGTTAAATTGTACCACGACTGTTCTCCTAGAAGGATAGCTTTGGCATTAAATAACTCACGAAGGTTGATACACCATTAAAACGAAAAAATCAAATCAAACAATGAACTCATGTTTAATTTAACATTTGTTGAGTCAGCGTGATCCTATTTACCGAACCCCTCCGCTCGGGCAGGATATGACACAAGGTCAATTTTTAAAGCGGAGTTTAGCAAGTTTGAATTCAGAGTTTTCCTTCTCCTAGACTAGTTGCCTCACCAAGGCTGAAGAACCTAGTCTGCCCTACTATTTACCCATAGCTGGAGGGAGAATAATTGGATTCATACCTTTCCCAAGGGTATTAGTGCTATGTGAAATGCAATCAGTCTTGTCCAAGATTTGAACTCGTATCGCCGTGTCCATATCCTGTGACGATAACCATTACACCACGGGCACCTCCTTGTTGAGTCAGCGTGATATTGGTCAATTTTGGGTTTGATTGTCCAGTCTTTTGTCTGATTGGTCAGTGTTGAGTTTGATTGGTCAGTCTTTTGTCTGATTGGTCAGTTTTGTTTGGTTGTTCAGTCATGTGTTTGATTGGTCAGACTTTTGTCTGATTGGTCAGTTTCGAGTCTCAAAATTTCTTAAATGAAGGTAAGATAAAGTGACATTTAAACATAAAGGGCATACTGGACGTTCACGCTTGATCATTTATCGACAACGTTTCTTATTTACTTTATTCTTCAAGTTACGAATAAAACCAGCCAAGTATTCAAAATAGAGGCCATCGTGTTGCACCGTCTGAAGCCACCTTTCTGCCAATTCTTTGTTCCAACACTAATACCAGTTCTTTTCCTTTGAGTCGAAGAACTCCTTCACGGAAGCTTCCACTTCCTCTTGGTTGTTGAAGCATCGTCGAACGTAGCTTGTGTGTCATGGATCAGAACAAGTAATAATACAAAGGAATTAAGTCTGGAGTATGTTGATTGTGACATCTGATGGATTCGCTTAAGTTCCTGGGTTTTATTCCGGATCGTTCAAGTGGTATGAGGTCTGGGGTTATCCTGCTGTAGAAGAGCTCGCTTTCTGTTAACCAATGCTAGCTGCATTTGCTGCACAATGAGTTACATCTGCCTTAGCTATTTGGAGTACAGATTGGCATCGATTGTTCGACCGTCTGAAATGAACTCCTTGTGAATGACCCTCTCATAATTCTACTAGACACAGAGCTTCACCTAATGTTCGAAATGCAAATATTGCAAAACATTTTTTTTAGTTTGAACAGAAAATGAATATAAAATGCAGAAGGTTGGCAATTACATAACGATTAAAAGAATATGGATTGGTAAATATTCATAGAGTTAAGAATTACACAAGAATGTTGCGACCAATATTGAACAAGTCCTGGCGGCAACACCGCACAAGGCACCTACTATACGGCCACCTGCCTCCCATCACGAAAACTATACAAGTTAGACGAACCAGACACACAGGACACTGCTGAAGAAGTAAGGACAAACTCATCTGTGATGTACTCCTATGGACCCCCGCATATGGCCAAGCAAAAGCAGGACGACCAGCTCGAACATACATACAGCAGCTATGTGAGGATACGGGATGTAGCCCTGAAGACCTGCCAGAGGCGATGAATGATAGGGAAAAGGGTCAGGGATATCAGTGCTAGCGGCACGATATGATGATGATGATGATGATATATATAATAAAACCCTGATTAAACATCTGTAATAAACAGAAACTGGAGACTCTAAAAAAATTGAATAAAGTTATTTAAAGATAAGTGCAACATTTAATATGCTTTCAGTGGTAGAAAACAAGAATGTTCGGAAAAAAGGAACGAAGCGTACAAGTGTGGCACAAGGCCTTTTTAAGTGGGTTCGACGCAGGACCGAAGCCCATAAGCGCCCGGCAGCTCCAAAAATGCATCGGGACCCGTCGGCATTTCCTTAAAGAGAGGAGCCTAAGGCGCCAGGTTATAAACCCAACCTCTCTGAAAAGGGTAAAAGCCTGAGAGACAGCGTCCAGAGGCTCGAGGATGATGGTCATTACCGACTGCCACCTGAGCAAGGACACACTCAACCGGACCGTGACTCACCAACCGAAGTGTGCCCCAGTCAAGTAGCATAAATGCTCGCGGACGAGCCTCGGAGAAAAAGAATCGAAAAATATGCAAACTTTGTATTTGAATGCCATTCGAAATTGCCTTCTGTTAATTATGGCATGGATTTGTATATTGTCAAAAAAGCAAGAGTTACCTCCGGGTTATCTATCTATCTATCTATCTATTAGATAACTCTGGTCTCTTTGAAACAATAGAATGGAGCTGCTTTCGGGTCAGAATCACTGAAACCAAGAATGTCGGAAGATGTTGGCTTGTTCGTTCGGTTTTAAGGCATCAAACCCTGTAGGTTATTTAATACCAAATATCACTTATATATATATATATATATATATATATATATATATATATATGTGTGTGTGTGTGTTTTGTAAACGAAATAGTTTATAGGTAAAATTATTTTTAAACGAGGCAGAGCTCATTTGTTAGCATGCAGTTGAATGGTTTCATGCATTGCTATATAACACTAATAGTTATATTTGGACACAGCCAAACGGTTCAAGCTTGCTTTTTAACATTAGTAATTGTATCTATCCAGTATTCTAATTTAATTCTAATCCTTTGTTCACTATTAAATGTTTTTTTAAGTATTCCTATTTAACACAATTCTTTTCAACATTATTCCTTCGTTTGCTCCCAGTTAAATGATTTCATGTATAGAAAATGATTAAATATTTCTAAATGGGACCCTAACACGTACTACCACTCTGAGTCGTAGTGCAACTTGGAGTAATGGCAATGAAGGGGGTACTCCACATTGCTCAAAGCTCCAGGACTGGAGCCTCGCTATCAAATGCATTTTATTGTCATATCCAGAATACACATTGATGGGCGGGTCATATTCCTGTGCAGAGATGCAGCTGGCGTATTCTACAGCCTCAGACCACTGAACTGGAATATCGGAAGAAGTCAACGATATACCAAAGCGTTTTAGATTATTAACTTCTGCTATTTAAACTCTTGCCAAAAAACTCTAAAAATCATATATTCCAGCAAAATAATACCACTGCCACGTTGCATGTTCCATTTCAAATCTGATTTCCTGTAAGCGAATTGGTATTCGCTATTGTCTAGCGAGCTCACCCGATTTGAATATTATAGAAAACGTTTTCGGCAAATTTAAGAATGGTTTAGGTGAAGAATTGAAAAGAAAAAAAAAAAGAAAAGAGGAATAGAGACGTTTTAATAGCAGCAATCCTATCTACCTAAAAAAAATACAGAAATACGTGAATATCTAGATTCCTCATTCCAGTCAAAAAAGATTCAAAGAAAATTGGCAGCAGAAGAAAAACGTACAAAATATTGTGTTTTATGGCATATCAACCCTTGTGGGTTATTTAATGGCAAATCCTGTTTATACATATATGTTATATGATTTGTGAGCGAATAGTTTGTTGGTAACATTATAAATGAGGCAGAACTCATTTGTTTACACACGAGTGAATGGTTTCGAGTATTGTTAGTCAACACCAACAATTCTATTTAATTTTAATCATTTATTTGCACATAGTTAAATAGCTTCAATATATCTATTTGTTGTTTGCAAATATCTAAATGGTTTCAAGTATTCGAATCTTTCGTTGCCAAACAGTTAAATTGTTTCAAGTATTGCTATTTAACACTATTAATCCAGTTTAACCCATTGATAGGATACTAATTTTATTAGCAAAATATATACTAGGAGAGTCAAAGGTTTTGCAATATTTTGGTTGTACGAGCTAGTTTGCAACGCGCATGTCACATGACCCAAGCAGCTAAAACCGTGGTAGGTGCGCATTGTGGTTGGTAGTATCGTGGTAGTTGGTGCGCTGACAGGTTGTGCAGTGCTTTACCACGAGTGTGTGATCTGAAAGCCGCAAGGATGGACATCATGCAACTTTGTCTACTTGGGGAATTTATGCTTTACGAGTTCGAACTGGGCCATAGTGCTGCAGAAGTAACCAAAAACATTTGATGTACAAAAGGTGAAGGGCGCAGTTGATCGCAATAACATGTAGATGTCTAACAGGACACATAGCGTAACGGTTATAAGCGTTGCTTCCCTAAGCTTCTAAGGAGACAATCATCTGAAGATTGCAGGCTCAATCTTGACTGTAGGCGAGTAACAATACAGGAGTACTTAACACTTGTACCCGGTTATGGCTAACGGAATCAGAACAGGTGACCCCCGTGGATTCAATAACGGACGTAGTTCAAAGTTTTGTGTAAGTTCCCGAGTTCGACAAACACCTGAAGAAGGCTGGAGGACATATCGGCCGAAAACCCTTAATGATAAAAATCATCAGTCTTCGTCTCAGAAATTCAGACAACTAATAATGCTTCTTGTTACAGAGCAAAGAAGTATTGAAATTTTTTTTTTGAAAGGAATATAAATAAAGCCAATGACATGGCCAGCGAACAATGTTGATAGAAATCAAATTGAAAATTTACAGTGTATATTGAAAAAAGGCCCATGAGAAGGCTGAATCCACTAAAGAATGTCTCTTAACTGTCATTTGGGAAAGTTGGAATCATTTTGATAAATAACATTACTTTTAAATTAATGAATTCAATGGCTAAAAGAATTAAATATGTCGTGAAACCTTGAAGAGCTCCAGTTAATGTTAGTTTGGTTGAATTTTATGGCATATCAAACATTTTAAGTTATTTAATAGAAGATTCTCTTTATACATATCCTATATAATTTGTAAACGCATAGTTAGTTTGGTTTCTTTGTTTAATGACACATCAACCTTTGTAGGTTATTCAATGCCTAAACCATTCTCCTAGAAGAACAGTAGTAGTACTATCTAACCCATAGCTGGGAGAATAAGGGGGGTATCATACCTTTCCCAAGGGTATTTGTCCGAAAAGGAACGTAATAGCGTGACTGGAGTTCGAACTCGTTTACTACGATTTCTCAGTCCATCGTTTTAACCAGTACACAACGACCCCCCAACCCCCGGGTAGTTTGTAGATAACATTTTAAACGCGCCTGAGCCCATTTGTTTGCATACAGTTCAATTGTTATTTATATAATTTGTAAGTCAATAGTTTGTTGGTAATTTTATTTTAAATGAGTCAGACCTGATTTATTTTCATATAAGTATTACTACTGTTTGGACCCACGTAAATGGTTCCAAATATTCTACCACGAATAGTTCTCGTCAGTGTTAATCATTTGTTAGCACTCACTTAAGTGGTTTATTATATTGCTCTCTCACATAAATAGTTTTATTTGTACACAGTTAAATGGTTTCAAGTATCGCTAAGTAACACCAACAGTTCAATTTAGGCATACAGTTAGAGTTTCAAGTATTGCTAATAAACACTAACAATTCTATTCAACATTACTAATTCTTTTTCCCACTGTTAAATTATTCCAAATATAGCAATGCATCAGTAAAAATTTAATCAAACATTAGTTACGTGTTTACTCACTGTTAAATGTTAAACAGTTTTATTTCTAACAATTCGATTTAACGTAAGTCATTTGTTTGCGAACTGTTAAAATGTCAAACAGTTCTATTTGAACCATAGACTGGACCCTAACAGGTACTACCACCCCAGACCCGAGTGGATTGGGGAGTAATAGCAATGAGGGGATACTCCACATTCCCCAAAGCTCCAGAATCGGAGTCTCCATATCAGATGCAAGTTTAGTGTCATAAACAGTACGCTCGTTAGTGGGGTGTCTTACTCCTCTGCAGAGATGCAGCCGGTGTATTCTACAGCCTCAGCCGACTGGGCTAGCTCTAGATAAGGATCAATTGTAATTTTTTCCCTCAGTGAATTCCAATAGTTTGTTTAAGGCATATTTTATGAGTCCAGGATGTTCACTCATTGAATAAAAATGTTTTGCATATTATTTGTTATTAGTTTATTTACTGCTAAATAAAAGAAAAAAAACTCTAGGTGAACATCCTCGCTTCGTGTTAAAATTACACAGGTTTTGCCAGTGGTAGTATATATATATATATATATATATATATGTGTGTGTGTGTGTGTGTGTGTGTGTTCATATAAACGAAAATCCAGAAACGTGTTTACACGCGCACCTAAATGCATTCATACAAAGCCACACACACCTCCCCACAAGCATACACAGTCTACGTAAACATGTTTATATATAGAACGATATGCAATCTATATTTACGCGACCCCGCCTTTTTTGTAAGCATGAAAATACTCACGAGTACTATATTTGCCCCCCATGGGGTCTTTGACAGTAGCTCAGGTATCGGCCAACTGAGTCACATTTGGAGCCTCTCATGCTGATTGCCGCTCATGGGTGCACACTTTGAAAAGCACATCGCCACCCATATATTCCACATTGGAGTTATGCAGGTATAAAAATATTGACCTGAGGGGACAGAGATAACATCCGGGGGAATATATAATAATAGATCTCAGAATGTATAGCAAGATGTCAGAGTAGGCATGCGTATGCACACATACACACAAATACATACACACACGGACGTACACCAACTCATACACTCTCACACATGATCTCAATAACACACACACACACACACTCATACACACACTCACACACACACTCACTCATACAAACAGTCACACACACTCACACATATACAAACGCACACACTCACACACATACAATAACACACACACACACACATACATAATCCCAAACACACATAAAAACACATTGCCCAGTCGACTTGGGCTGTAGAATATACCGACTGCATCTCTGCTGAGGGATAAGACTCCATCCCAACGAATATCCTGGATATGATACTAAACAATCTGATGGTGAGGTTCTAGTAATGCTGGGGCTTTGGGGAACTCTGAGAACCACTTCATTGCCATTGCTCCCAGGTCCATTCTGACCCAGAATGGTAGCACCTGATAGGGTCCTATCTATGGCTCAAATGGAACTACTCGTATTTAACTGTGTGCAAACGAATGATTTATGCTAAATTGAATTGTTAGAAATAGAACTGTTTGATCATTTAACTGTGTGTAAATACATGACTGATCTTTAATTGAATTGTTAGAGATATATAGCAATACTTGGAACCATTTAACTAGGAGCAAAAGAATGAGCTTAGGTTCGTTTAAAAATGTTATCAACAAAATGTTTACAAATCATATATGTATCAAGAGGATTTAGCATTAAATAATCTACAATGGTTAATATGCCATAAAACCCAGCTAAACCAAATCATTTACATTTAATATATAAGTATAAAGAGGATTTGACTTTAAATAACCTTCCATGGTTGATATGCCATAAAACCCAAGTAAACGACATAATATATATATATATATATATATATATATATATATCATGTCGCGCCGCCAGCACAGATCCCCCTGACCCTCTCTCGCCACCCGTCTCTATCGTCCATCGCTCTTGTTAGGTCTTTAAGGCTACATCCTGTATCGGCACAGAGCTGTTGTATATAGGTTCTAGCTTGTCGTCCTGCTTTTGCTCCTCTATGTAATGGGGTCCGCAAGAGTACGTCGCTCATGATTTCCTCCTTACTTCTCCAGCAGGGTCCCGCTTGTCTGATTTGTCTAACTTGGATAGTTTTTGTGATGGGTAGTAGGTGGGAGTACAGCAGCTGCTTTTTTGGGTGCTGTCTCCAGGACTTGTTCAATATTGCTCGCAGCACTCTTGTGTAGTTGCTGTCATGCTTTTTCTCCATACGTTTAGTTAGTGTCTATGTAGTGCATCCGTATAGCAGTAACGACATGACCGCTGCTTGGAAAAAAACTGTGTTTTATCTTATCGGTCAGGTCTGACTTCCATATGACCGATAGCCTATCTATAGCTGTCCATGCCTTTGCTAGTTGCATGTTGATGTCTGTCTCGGTTGATGAGACACTTTTTTCTAGATAGGTGAACTTGTCCACTAGTTTCAGAGAACTACCATTTAGTGTGGAGATGTCGCCTCTTTGATTAAAGCACATTTATTCCGTTTTATATGCGTTGACATGGAGGCCTATACCAGCAGCTGCTCGTTTCAGACTATGTTGCAGGGTTTCGGCTTGGGAGGGTGTATTTTCTAGAAGCGCTATGTCATCGGCGTAGTCCGCGTCGGTAATCGTTTGTGCGGGGTATCTTCTGCTTCTTTCTTTTGCTAGCTTGAAACCCTTATCTTTCATTATATCAATAGACGTTCTAAGCACGTACTGTAGGCAGATGATAATAAGGTATTGGGCTAATGTGTCTTCTTGCAGCACACCTGCTACAATGTCGAAGTAGTCTGTGTCTCCATCCGGGGATCAGACTTTTACTTTCGTGTTTTTATATAGCATCATTATGGCTGCGACAGTTTCTTTGGGTATGCTGTAGGCGAATAGTATTTGCGCCATTTTTCTCTGTGAATGGAGTCAAAGGCCTTGCAGAAGTCGACGAGTAATATTGTAGCCTCTAGTTTTTTTTGCGCGTACATCGTCTAGAATTCGACGTGTAGTCAAAATTTGTGAAAGCCATTTTGGTTCTTCCTAAGTATCTACTCAATTTCGGGTCCTATGCGGTTGTGTAGTAGAGCATTGTAGATCTCGACCGCTATGGATGTAAGGCTTATACCTCGGTAGTTCTTTGCTATTCCAAGGTCACCCTTCTTAGGGAAAGGGAGGATACATCCCTTTGTCCATATGTCTATTGTGTTTTGGTTATATACGGCATTATAGTGTCGGAGCAGTATGTCGTTGAATATCCTGGTCTTCCATACTTTTGGGGGTATTTCATCAAGCCCTGCTGCTTTTCTATTTTTTATTTTTCTTAGTACTGTCATAGTTTGATGTCTAATAGATTAATAATAATTTCCGTGATTAGTTCATGCGTAACTTTCTGAGGGTTTCCGAGTAAATTCTCGAAATATTATTTCCAAAGGTGTATTCGTTCTTCGTGGCTGGTAGCTTTCAGTTCAGCTTTTGCAGTGGTCTTCCTTCTGCTCACTTCGTTTACCGTTTGCCATGCTATCCTAGATTGTCTATCTTCAGCCGAGTATTTAATTTTATTGGTCTGATTTTGTATGCATTCTGTTTGTTCTTTTTGGTATACATTCATTTTGTGCCTTTTTAAGTTTCAGGGCATTGATATTGGTTGGTTTCCTCCTATTGCAGTTTGGAGACAGTTTTCACGTCTGCACGCTTTTTTCTAACCACTAATGTCTCCTATGGGACTAGTTTTAGCTCATTGTTTAGTTTTTATGCATTCTGCTGCCGCTTCTAAGTGGGCATTGACAAAATTCTCATATTCGTCATTCGGAGCAGGTATTTCTGATTTCTCCTGTAGTGCATCAAATTTGTTTCTTAGTGTTAACCTATATTTATCCCTAATATCCCTGTTGTTAAGCTGGGACCAGTCATAGTGTACGGTTGTTGTTCGGGCTACATTTTTTAGTACGCTCTGTTGTATCTTTGCCTTGACGATTCGGTGGTCGGAGGACACACCCTCGAAAGAGGAATATGGCTCGCAATTCAATGCGCTATTATTCCATTTCTTATTTATAAAGACGAAGTCTATCTGTGCTTTAGTATTATTTGCGTATGCTATAAAACCCAACCAAACCCAACCAACGCATTGTACATCGATCACAGAAAAGATTTTATTAATTAAAAACGCCCTTAGCGTTCAATTTTGATAATGATTATATACAACGGTGAGTCAAAAGTTTTGCAATATTTTGGTAACGTAAGAGACAATTTGGCGGAAGTTATGAACAACACTGGACTGTGACATGCCGAGCTCACCTGATACCTTCCGAGTTCTACTCTATGGCCTACCTGACATCATCATCGGCGTTCTTGCAAGTCAAGCAAAATCTCTTCCACCATCTGTCGACTGTATTATGATCAACTGTGCCTTCACCTTTTGTACAACACATGTTTGGGGTGTCCTCATGGTGTAATGGTTAACGCGCTGGTCTGCGGAATTGTAGAAAGCGAGTTCAAACTTGAGTTGTGCTATTTGGTTCACTTTCGGACAAATACCCTTAGGAAATGTATGAACCCTCTTATCCTCTCAGCTATGGGTTAAATCGTACCACTATTGTTCTTCTAGAAGAACAGATTTGGCATTAAATAGCCTAAGAAGGTTGAAAGGCCGTTGAAACAACCTAAAAGCATCAAACAAGCGTGTACTACTAAAATATTACAAAACTTTTGATTCATCTAAATATCTATTTATATTTTAATTGCACTTTTTAATTTGTTTATCTTTCAATTTGCTGACTGCATTTTTCAATTTGTAACTTTTAAAAAATTCGTATGCAGGATTTCTAAAATTTTGTATGCTGTGTTTTTCATATCATATATCATATTTTAAAAATTTGCATTTCTTATTTTGAAAAAAAAAAAAGGTTTTAATTTTAATTTTTTGTGTATTTTGCAATTGATAGGCTGGATTTTATATGTATGTCGTATTTTTAATTTACTTGAATTCTTAAATTTTCTGTTGAATTTTTAATCAGCATTTCTATTTTTGATTTACTCACTGTATTTTAAGAACTTTTGTCGCATTAAAAATGCTTTTACTTTTCAAATTTTAAAGCCCTAATTTTTTATAATTTACTTGCGTTAATTTGATATTATTTGTGTTAAAAATGATGTTATTTAATTTTTTGTCATTTTGACATTTCTGTGCTTTAATAAAAAATAGTGTTTAAAATTTTTTTTGTATTATTACAATTTTTTGCGTATTATTTTTTCATTTTTGTGTTATTTTAATTTTTAGTGTTATTTAAAAAAAATTATGCTCTTTGAAATTTTATTTACTGTTATATAAATAAAATTGTGCTATTTTTCATCAATTTGGAAATTGTATTTACTCATTTGTTTGTCGAATTCTAAAATTTATATGTCGAATTTATTAATTTTTTTTATAGGATACTTTAGGATTTGCTAGTATTTTTAGATAGAAAATTTACATGTCAACTTTTTAAAATGTGCGGGTATTTTTATTTGTATATCACATTTTAGAATTTTTATACCGTATTTTTAATTTCTATACTAAAAAAAAAATGAAAAAAAAATGCAAGCCGCATTAAAAAATCTTGTGTAACTTAAAAAATATGTATACTATATTTTTATAGTTATATCGTATTTTTAATTTTTCTGCTATCATCAAATAATTAAATCATACCATGAATTTTAATTTGTATGTCATATTTTCAATAAAAAAATTACACGACATATTTCTTCAAATTTGTATGTTGTTTTTTTATAATGTATACACCACATTAAAAAGATATCTTGTATTTTTAATTTAAATGTCTTTTAAAAAAATCTATATACCGAATTTTTAATTTGGTAAGCGTATTTCAAAATTTTCATTCTTCACATTTAAAAGAAAAATTTAAATAGATGAACTCTCATTGCTTCGTTGTTATAATAGAGTCATCTTATAAAATATACATCCTGTTCTGCAAGCGTTTTGTTAAAGTTCAAGTGGTGCAGTCATACAAACACAGTCGCAGCTTGAAGGGGGGTCTCTATGGTGTAGTGGTTAATTTGTTGAAATGCAACGTCCTTGTGAGTGAGTTCGAACTCCAGTCGCGCAATTATGTTCACTTTCGGACAAATATCCTTGGGAAAGATATGGACCTCTTATCCCTCTAGGTATGGGTTTTACTGTCTTTCTATAAGAATGGAGGTTGATATGCCATTAAATAACAAACAGACTGGCGACAACCCAAATATGATTACAGCTATGGATTAAATAGTACCACCACTGTTCTTCTAGAAGGATGGATCTGGCATTAAATAACTGACGAAGGTTGATATGCCGTTAAACAAGGAAACTAAATCAAACAGCTTGGAATAATTCTATATTATCTTATCAGAGATCAGATTTCTATATGGTTAATAATAGAAGTCCATGCTTTCCCTATGTGTATTTTGACATCATATCCAGTAGATGAGATATTGCTACTGAGGTATACGAACGGGTCTGCTAATTTCAGAGGCTTGCCATTTAATGAGGAGATGGCGCCATTTTGATTAGAATACACGAACTATTTTATCGGGGTTCACCCAGAGACAAATACCTTTTGCTGGTTGCTCCAGACTATGCAGCAGAGATTCGGTTGGAGCTGGCGCATTTGCAAGAAGCGCTAGATTATCCACATTGTCTGAATCAGTAATAGTTTGTTTCTTGTTTTTTCTTTTTAGTGTGAAGCCGTTTTTTTTTTTTTTTTTTTTTTTTTTTTTCATTAGCTCTTATTGACGTTCGGAGTATGAAATCTTAGTAGATTATGAATAGAAACGTACACCAACCATCATCGTGCAAACACTGCGTGTTTTGAGGATTTACTAAGAGTAATGGCCAATAGGGATGTGTGTGTGTGTGTGTGTGTGTGTGTGTGTGTGTGTGTGTGTGTGTGTGTGTGTGTGTGTGAGAGAGAGAGAGAGAGAGAGTCAAAGAATCCGTGTCGTCGACTCATCGAGATGATGATGATGATGATGATGAAATACAAGGGTCATTCAATAAATTGTCTGAATTTTGCCTGAGGGGTTGACAATAGAGAGCATCATTTACAGTCGCACCTTTTTCAAGGAAATCAATAAGGATGGGTCCTTTCATGTCCCAGAAATTTTCCTTATTTATTGAATAATCCTTTTTTGGAAAAGTCCCCTTTATTAATTGAATAACCTTTTTCCAAAAGCTTCCAGTTATTTATTAAATGATCCTTTTTCAAAAAATTCCCTTATTTATTGAATGACCTTTTTTAAAAAAAAGTTCCCCTTATTTTTTGAATGACCCTTATTTTTTGAATGACCCTTTTTTTTTATTTTCAATTGCTCTTATTTATTGAATGGCACCTTTTCAAAAAAAAAAAAAAATTCCCCTTATTTATTGAATGAGCCTCTCTAAAAAATCCCATTGTTCATTGTATGACTCTTTTTAAAAAAATTCCTGTTATTTATTGAATGAGCCTCGTATTTATTCTCACTTGGTTTTTTACAGTATTTATTCAGTGTTTTTTCTATACAAACCTTTTCTTTGCTTTCTTGTACATCTTGTCCGGCAGTCTTAGCGTACCTCTTGTAAAAAAATATATCATAAAATGTGTGGATACCATGAAACACCCAATGAACATGTATTTGATAGTAACTTAATTTGACGTCATAGTTTTAAAAATATAAATGAGTTTGGCTCTTTCCAGCAAATAACTCAATTCTCGGCACAGTTTCAGAGAGACACACCCACACAAAGTCCTTTACTCTCTCTCTCTCTCTCTCTCTCTATATATATATATATATATATGTGTGTGTGTGTGTGTGTGTGTGTTTATATATATATTAGGATAACGCCGACACAGAGTCACCGGTGCTTGGCAACGGTCAGTTTGTCTCCTATACGTTCATCAGGTTATCCTAACTTATATATATATATATATATATATATATCCATGATACTGAGTACTCTTTTTTGTAAATATAGCAAACTACACAATCATTATACATATATATATATATATATATGTGTGTGTGTGTGTGTGTGTGTGTGACAAAAGTTGAATGAAACTTAAAGTAACAGCAAGTAATTCTTACAGTAAATGTTTTTTTTTTCTTTTTTAAAAACTGATTTTAATGATAACAATGACAGTTGGTTTGGTCCTTTGGATATCGAGCGCCTTTTAAGTGTTCTTATTTCGTGTTGATACTGCTGCTGCTGCATGGATTCACTGCATGGACGCTAACTAAGCGTATGGAGAAAAAGCTTGAAGGCAACTACATAAGAATGCTGGGAGCAATTTTGAACAGCACCCAACAAAGCAGCAGCTGTACGGCCATTTACCACCCATCACGAAAACCATTAAAGTTAGACGAACCAGACTTGCGGGACACTGCTGGGGAAGTAAGGACGAACTCATTAGTGATGTACTCCTGTGGACCCTTTCACATGGACGAGCAAAGCCAGGACGACCAACTTGAACCTACATACAGCAGCTCTGTGCCGATATGGGATGTAGCCCTGAAGACCTGCTGGAAGCAATGGACGATATAGAAGGGTGGCGAGAAAGAGTTAGGGATATCCGTGCTGATGGCGCGACATGATGATGATTATTAATAAAATTCTACAATATAAATTTAAATATAAATTGGGACTCCTCGTAGTGTAATCGCTAAAGAACTAGATTACGGCCGCAAAGTAAACGAGTTTGAACTCCAATAACGCCAATACGTTCACTTTCGGACAAATACTATAGGGAAAGGCATGAATCCTTTATCTCCCCAGCTAGGAATAAAAAAGTAGCACAACGGTTCTTCTACAAGGATGGTTTTGTCATTAAATAAACCACGAAGGTTGATATGCTATTAGATAACTAATACTATAAATATAAAGAACAAAAAAGTGATAACGATGTAGAAATCCTCACACCTGAGTGATGACATAGACTATATGTCAATAAAAGAATGTGGAAGAAGATTCGCTAATACTGCGAATTCGTATAGATGCAACAATTCGAGAAATATACAAGAAAGAGCAAAGAAAGACTACTTACAGCAACATGTATGAGCTATATCAATAGAAATAAGGATAAACAGTAAAACAATAATGAAAAAATCTAGAAAACAAAAACGGGAAGAAAAGCAATGACAGAGATACCTCAAGTGATAAATGAAAGAAATTGCGCATGAGATGACCTGGACATCGCTGAGGAGAAACCTCGAGATAAAACAGAATATTTTTGATAGCAGCACAAAATAATGCCATAAGAACTAATTATGTCAAAGTAAAAAATCATAATACGAAGTAGAATTGCAAGTGGTGATAGAGGGTATATATGTATGCATAATAATTTGCACACTATCAGCGTCGTTAGTTATAAACTAATCTAGGTGCTTCGGGTGGTGTAATGGTTATCAAGCGAGACTAGTAAACCTTCACGAGTTCGAATCTCATTGGGAGCCCGGTTCATACGGCCTTGTGCCATATCTAAGCGATAAGCTCGCAAATTACGACTCATAGACTAATATATATATATTTTTTTGATAGCATATATATATATATATATATATATATTGATAGTCTAGAAACTAAGGAAAGTTTACACCGTTCTTGGTTCTTCATGAACTGGAGAAAATGTCAAAAAAGGAGGACACTCATCAGATAAGATGAAAATTTGGGATTGATTGGTGATGAATTAACACTGAGCAAATTATATACAGTGTTGTCAATCTGAAGAATTAATAAATAAATGAACCAGGTTTATTACTTTTCTAAACTTTTGGGCCCAAAAGAAAACTTATATATATATATATATATATGTGTGTGTGTGTGTGTGAAAATTCTTATGATCAACTTAATTACAAATCGATATTATCACCGTTAGGACTTATAGACAAATCACATTTAAATCACCGGTTGCCATCTGATCACTGATGTTAGCAGCGTTGACCCTACTCAGCACTTAAGAGGGCGACCATTTAATAACAGTAGGTACTGTAGGCAAACTGAGGCCTGTATGCCTGACTAAGCAAAGCTGATTAAATAACAAGAAGTGGAGCAAAAAGTACAACACTTCACTTAAAAAAATTAGATTCACAGGAATAAGACTTTCTTGTGGAACACCAAAAGTTTTGAAAGAACTTTCAAAAAGATTTTTGGTCGCGGAATCATTCATAAAATTCAATAGATTCAAGAAGGTCTGAAACTAATCTGGTTGGTCAGGTTTTATGGCATATTTAACCTTGTAGGAAATTTAATACCAAATCCTGTTTATATATATATATATAATTTGTACACGAATTGTTTCCAAGTAAAATTATTTTTTAACGAGCTAGAACTCCTGTCTTTACACAGTTAAATGGTTTCAAGTATTGTAACCTAATACCAATAACTTTATTTGCACACAGTTTCAAGTATTGCTTCCTAACACCAAAAGTTTTATTAGCACACAGTTAAATGGTTTCAAGTATTACCATTTAACACTTGTAATTCTATTCAACAAAAATGGTTTCGAGTAAATAGATTAAATAGTTCTATTTGATCCATACATAGGATCTTAGCAGGTGTTTCCTCTCCGGATCAGTTAGGATCTTGGAGTAATAGGAATGAAGGGGTACTCCACATTCCCCATAGCTCCAGGAGTGGAACTTCACCACCTGATGGCTTAGTGTCATAACCAGGACACTAATGGGGGGGATCTTACCCCTCTGAAGAGATGCCGTCTGCGATATTTACTTTTTACGGGGTGATTTTTTAAAATATTCGCATTGTTGTCAACTGTATGTCACGTGTTGCGTTGAGTTGCTTAGAGGCATTGTTTTCTGCATGAACTTAGATAAAAACATGTTGAATATTCGGGTCTCTTCTTACGATGGTTGTTACCTTCTTGATCTCCACGCTGTGTGTGATGCCTTACTCCTCTCTTTCATCGTGGACAAAATGTTGCTTAAATACAGAGACATTTCTGACCGAGAAGAATCAACAATAAGTCTGACTTTATGTACTTCCTGGCAAGGGGAGAGTTTCATGGATGAAAAGATAACTAAATACACCCATTCTCACGACATCTCGAAACCAATTAATAACACTCTAACTTCTAACATTCGGGGTTTATGGGATTACTCGTATTCAATGGGAGCCGAGTTTTCATGTGATCCCCAGGTCAATAGCTGTCATTCAAACTGAATGACCAAATGGTATTTTTCCACAACGTTTAACGGTTAGAACTTATTGAAATGCTGCATTACATGTCCATAATAGATTTCAACAATCTATTATGTTACAAACTGAGTTCAGGCATTTTGATCAAGATGTTGTCATCTTCTCATTGAATGTTAAGCCTCTGAAATTAGCCAAACAATTCACTTACTTCGGTAGCAATATCACATCTATTGAGAGCTATGTCAACATATGCATAGGTAAATCATGGACTACTACTGATATGTTAACGACAATATGACCCCTTTGATAAAATAAAACGGGTATTCTTGAAAGTTGTAGCTATGTAAGTACTATTTTATGGTTGCACCATTTAGACTTTAATGAAAGAAGAAAAGGCTAAATGGGAATTACACAAAGATGCTACTTGCGGTTTTGAACAAATCCTGAAAGTAGAACTCTCCAAAACAGCAGCTTTACGGCCACTCACTTCCAATTTCACAAACCATTCCAGTTAGACAAACAACGCATGCTAGGAGGTAAGGACGAACTCATAAGAGACGTTCTCCTATGGAATCCTATACATGGAGTCATCAGTATTGGCAGGCAAGCTAAAACTTACATTTATTGTGGACACTGAATGCCGTCTTGTGGACTTACTGGATGACGAAACAGTGTGTGTGTGTGTGTGTGTGTGTGTGTGTGAGAGAGAGAGAGAGAGAGAGAGAGAGAGAGAGAGAGAGAGAGAGAGAGAGAGAGAGAGAGAGGAATCAGTGCAGTCAGTGAGCTTTGATGATGATGATGATGATGATTGGTTGGAGTTCTAGACAGCTTGACTAAAAACAGTCACTTGATGAAGAAGATATGTCTTAGGGTAAGATTTTGAGCTATAATCTTTTAGATCGACGGGGATGGGCAAATGAATAGATTATAAAATTTACGGGCATAGTTCAATTAATTAGTGGTTTCTTAAGAATCATGGCTCGTAGTGTGGGCCGAGAAGAGGCTTTTCCTCGGTGTTTTCAAATGACAACTGGAATAAATATTTTTCTGGTCTGTCGTCTGATTCTTCTATATATTCAACCATGCATTTCGCCGTGGCTGTTTGTTTTATGTAGATAACGCAGATGAAACAGAATCGAGATACGAGCAGTCACTCAGAGAACTAGGTACAGTCCGTCGCCCTGTTGGGTTAAGTTACCAAAAAAACAAACAAACCCAAGAACGTAAGAAATCTGTCACAAATCTTTTGAGAAAGTATTTGAACTTCGATTAAATTTAAATTGTAACGAAGTATGAATGAAAGTATCTTATTAATTTAAGACTGCTGATCAAGAAAAGAATTCATTTTAATGATCCAGATTTTCTTTCCCGGTGAAATTTCTACATGTCTTTGTGTTTTTATCCAGTACAGACGAGCCTTCTTGTTTAAGAAAACCAAACACAATTTTGGAGAAGTAAGTGAGTTGGTCTAAGACGTATGGGAGTAGGTTCATAATTACTTAAAAGTTTAACCTTATAATTCTTATTGCATACTCCAAAGGGTACACGTACTCCAGTTTCCTGCCATAAACAGACGATTAGAACGCACGGACCATGTTAGCATTTAAGCACATCCAGTTATCTTTACTGATAAATATAAACAGCACAGTGAATTCCTGTGAATTCCAGTAATAAAATGCCCACACACCCAAAATGAAAGAATTTGTTCGTGAAAAGGAATAGGTAGAATTACATTTTCTTTTATTTAGTCTTATTTCTCGTGATGTTAATGGATGAGAGTTGATAATCATATCCCTATAACATTTTTATAGTACTAATGAGACTATTTTTTCAGATTGGCAACCCTGATTAATCTTATATTATTACAAGTGTGTTTGTCTCTTTTTTCTCCATACGTTTAGTTAGCGTCCATGTAGTGCATCCATATAGTAGTATCGATACGAACGCTGCTTGTAAAAAACTGCGTTTTATTTTATCAGTCAGGTCTGACTTCCATATGACCGATAGTCAATAGATAGTTGTCCATGCCTTTGCTAGTCACGTGTTGATATCTGTCTCGGTTGATGAGACACAGCTTCCTAGGTAGGTGAACTTGTCTACTAGTTTCAGAGAACTACCATTTAGTGTGGAGATGCTGCCTCTTTGATTAAAGCACATCAGACATACAGGGTACTGCTGGAGACCCCTTCACATGGACAAGCAAAGGCAGGACGACCAGCTAGAACCTATATACGACAGATTTGTGCCGATACTGGATGTAGCCTTGAAGACCTACCGGGAGCGATGGACAATTGTGAAGGGTGGCGGGAGAGGGCCAAGGAGATCCGTGCTGGCGTCGTGACAGGATGATTATGATGGTGATATTGGTCACAAAACATTTAAAAAAATTAACACAGGCTGGTCGGGTTCAAGTTCTATCTCAAGTAGATTTTTAGGACTCATATCACGTCTGATTGACGTTTGACGATGAGAATGAAAGTGAAAATAAATGATCAGCTGATTCCCAGTCATGGTTTCCAACCTGAAAAAAATGTCAGTCTCATTATTTTACAGGCACAAAAAATTAGTTTCATTATTTTCTTGACTCTCTGGGAACGAGTTTTGAATCAAAAGTGATATTACAGTTTTCATTACTCCTCTGAAATGAAGTGAAGGTACGTGGCGTAACTGTTATCGACTTAGAAAATTGAAACAGTGAGCTGGACGAGGCTGATTGCGTTTCACTTCATACAATAGACTTGGTTAGGCAACCAATGTAGGAGAGGGAAAACTCTGAATTAAAACCAGCATAACTCCGTTTAAGAATTGATCACGTGATGCATTCTGTACTTGGTGGTGGAACTGGGTAAATACATACACATCTGATCTGAGCACTTGTGACTTTTTCCTATTCCCAGTATTAAAAAACCAGCGACGTGGTCGCCATGAAGAAACTGTTGTGATGAACTAACCAAATCCAATGTAAACTGAAGATTTCCAGCACATTTTCTCGGATTGGAAATAATGTTTTCATCGGTTGATGGCTTCCTATGAGAATTATTTTGAAGGGGGACAAAATTGATGGAAACAGTTAAAAGTTAATCAAATTTACGGAAATAGCAAGGAACAGACAACTGATGTGTGATAGGACCTCAGAAGCGTTTCTGAGCAGTAGAAAGACATTGTATTCTATCTCGATTTTAATTAGAAGATTCAGCTTTATGCTTTTACATTGCTGAGTGATGGGCAATTAAACTGGTAAGAGAATTTGCGGAAGTGGCAAAATTAATAATTGTTTTTTCATGAATTGTGTGGGCCGAGAATTCAAATTTCATATCAACTGGTTCAGACATTTTCCAGTTTGTGGTTTGGTTTACCTATGTATCCAGATATGGTTTTCAGCTCGGCAGTTTAAGTTGAAAACTTAATATGTTAGGTTCAGAGGAATCGAGAAACGAGCAGTCATCCAGAGGACTGGGTACAATCCGTCCGCCTGTTGGGCAAAGTTACCCGAGAAAATGAGAGTAATCCAAGGGTTACAAATCTCCTGAGAAAGTATCAGTGCTGAGATTAAATCCAAGTTATAACACAATACGAATGAAAGAAACGTGCACATTCAAGAATGGTGTTTTTTTTTAAATTCTTTTTGGCGATCCAAACTTCTTTCTTGATTAAACTTTTCACTTCCAACAAACAGACGTGCATATCCAGAACTGGTTTTGGCTTGGTTTGGTTTTATGGCATATCAACCATTGTTGGTTATTTAATATCAAATCTTGTTTTACACATGTATTAAATATATGAATCGTAAAAGACTTCCTTGTCAAAGGATTAAACAGTTTTATTTGTAACAAATCAATTTAGCATAAGTCAAAGTTAAATCCTTCCAAGTATTGCTATATATCACTTGCAATTCAATTAAACATCAGTCATTTGTTTATATGGTTAAATTATCAAGCAGTTTTATTTCTAACAATCTAATTTAGTAGAAGTCAACAAAGTTAAACGATTACAAGTATTGCAATGTGTCACTAACAATTCAATTAAACATCAGTCATTTGTTTAGATAGAGATAAATTTCTAACAATTCAATTTAGCATAAGTCATTCGTTTGTATTCAATTTAAATGTCAAACAGAACTATTTGAGCCCTAGAAAGGACTCTATCAGGTGCTACCACTCCGGGCCAGAGTGGACCTGGGAGCGATGGTAATGAAGAGGTACTCAGCATTCCCCAAAGCTTCAGCATTACTGGAACATCACCTTGAGGTTGTTTAGTGTGATATCCCGGACAATCATAAAGGAAGTCTTACTTCTCTGGAGTGATGTAGTCGGTGTATTCTACAGCCCTAGCCGACTGAGCAAACCAAGAGGTTAGATAATTGCTTACATTGTACGAGGATCATTAAATAAGTTTCCAGACTTTTTCGTTTGGGCACTTTTATTGATAGTAAACACAGGAAACTCTTGTCCCCTTCGAAGTAACCTCTTCCAGCTGCAATGCACTTGTTGTACCGTTCCAACAACTTCTGGAAGGTACCATGGAAATCCTCTTGTCTCAGCGTGTCAATGACCTTCGTCACAGCCTCTTTCATCTACTCAATTGTCTCATAACGACAGCCTGTGAGCTTAGGGAATAACAAAAAGTCACAGGGAGCAAGGTCTGGACTATAGGGAGGCTGAGGAACTGTCTTGATGCCCATCTTGGTCAAATAGTCCATGACAATAACTGTGCGTAAACAAAAACTGGTGGAAATGCCACTGATCCGATTTGAAGAGTGCTGGCCTCTTCCGACGGAATCTCTTCTTGAACTCCCTTAAAACCTCAACATAGTAACCCTAACCCTAACCGTTTGGCCAATCAACTCTGGTGTATTGACTTCCTTACTCCTCCTACACCTCTCAACATCCCTCATCAGACTTATGTAATCCAAGAAAATGTTGAGATGAATGAAAAACGCTGGACATTATTTTCTTCCATTCTGTCCCGTTGACTAACTTGATCCAGACCCATTCTCCCACTCCAATATCTCACATCAACAACATCAAGATGTTTCGCAGATGCAGAGACCTACTCAAAAACAAGAAGACTTCTATAACCAACTTTACACAAGAAAAATCACACCTACCTAAATGTCCAGCGTTTTTCATTCATCTCAACATTTTCTTGGATTACATAAGTCTGTGCCTTGAAGATTATATTCATATTTTTGGATTTTCCTAGGCATATACATTAATATTAAAAAAAACAAAAAAAATAACCCAGATTTATATGATTTGAATTTCGTCGAAAACGAGGAATGATTCGAAATCTCTCGATGAACTAACGGAACGTGGATTATGCACAATGTTTCTAATATCAGGTGACGTATTTTAAAGAAACCAACGTTGATTCATTGATCAAACAGCCAATTTTTCTTGCCATAAACAGCCAATTTTTCTTGTTATACAATTTTTCCAAATTTTTATATATTTTTACACTTTTTATACATCCATCTATGATGGTTTAGTAGAACCGAAACGCGATAGTGTCGACTGACTGTGTTTCTCTATAAATCCTACTTTCTATTTGGATTATTTGTTGTCAATTTTTCTTCACAAATTGTTGGATTACTATCCATTATTTTCTTCCATATATATATATATATATATATGTGTGTGTGTGTGTGTGTGTGTGTGTATGTGTGTGTGCGCACGCGCGTAATATTATTTATATATTTATATATATATATATGTAATCAAGGGTTGGTATATGTATTTATATATTTATATATATATATATATATATATATATATATATATATATATATATATATAATCAAGGGTTGGTATATCATGAAACATAATCAAGCAACCATAGACAGAACCCCAACAAGTACTACCATTTTGGGTCAGTGGGGACTTGGGAGTAATGGCAGTAAATAGTACACCAAACTCCTCAGATTCAGACCTGTGGCCCTCACCATTTAAGCTGGTTATTGTGTTACCTAAGATACCCCTTTTTTGTAGAGAGGGGTCTTATCCTCTGCAGGGAGTACAGTGAGCGTATTTTGAAGGAGATAAAGTTCATTTATAATTAGGTTTCTAATGATTTCTTTTTTTTTTTCTCAATTAGTTTCATTACTTAATAGACCGACCTTTTCGTTCATTTTCGAGCCAGGGGTTATAAAAACATCCATGCAAATGATCAGGGCCCTGGAATTCTCGAACCTCAACATAGATGGCACGTTACTTGAAGAATATTTCGGTCAGACAAAGAAGTTGCTATTAAGAAACTGAGGCTTGTTAGATGTTTGGGTCACCTGTGTTGTAAAGGTCATACAAATAATATAATGAACATATGGCAGGAATTTCTATCATTTAGCCTACGCATTTTTTTTTTTCGTTTTAAAGTCAACCCTTTTCTCACTCACCATTCACAAAAAATTAAATAAAAGTTATTCCCCGCGCCGTGCGCCTAAATATAGCGGCTGATTTTACAAGATTAACAAAGAAGAGCGTTATGCATTTATTAGAACATGAGGTGCTGAGAATGGGATTATAACCGATAACTATTTTTCAATTTCCAAATTTGATGGCGAAGATATCTAGCAAATATGGATTACTACTCCTTTGCCATTACTCCCAATTCCACTCTGATTCGGAGTGGTAGTGTCTGTTAGGGTCCGGGAGATGTCTCCATAGTGTAATGGCTCAAGTGCTGAACTGCATTCTCGAAGTAAACGAGTTCGAACTTCTGTCATGTTATTACGTTCACTTTCGGACTAAGACCTTGGAAAAGGAATGAGCCGCCTAATCCCCAAGATATGGGATAAATAGTATCACTGTTATTTTTTACAAGGATGACTTTGGCATTAAATAACCCACGAACGTTGATATGCCATTAAAAAACCGGTTAGAGTTCCATGTATGGAACAAGTAAGTCTGTTTAAAATTATTCATTATTCGTGTTTGATTGGAATACTTGATGTCATATAACTAGCTTATTTGTGTTAATAAAAATTATAATTAGGTTTGGTTATTTTGTTTTAACGCCATATCAACTGCTGTGGTTTATTTAATGCCCAAACCATTCTTATAGAAAAACAGTTGTGGTACTATTTAACCCATAACAGGAAAAAAAGTGGGTTCATACATTTACCGATGCTATTAGTCCAAAAGTTAACGTAATAGCGTGACTGGAGTTCGAACTCGTTTTCTACGATGTTACTATCTAACACTTTAGCCACTACAACACGGGGACTCCCCCTAGCCATTGTTTGTTACTTGAGACCATATAACTGTGTGCAAACAATTACGATTATCAAATAGAAATAATTACTTGAAACCATAATTATTAGAATTAGATAGGAATACTTGAAACCATTCGACTTTGCAAATCTTATATTAGGTAGAAATAATTGATAATCATAACTGTACAAAAAATCTATGTCCAGTCGGCTAAGGCTACAGAAGAATAAGACCTCCCACCACCAATGAATGTCCTAGATATGACATTAAACAATCTGATGGTGAGGCTCCATTAATGCTGGAGCTTTGGGGAATGCGAAGTACCTCTTCATTGTGATTGCTTCCTGGTACACTCTGACCTGATAGGGTTCTATCTATAGGTCAAATAGAACTGTTTGACATTTAAACTGTGTGCAAACAAATGATTTATGCTTTTTACTTTATGTAAACAAATGACTGATATCTAATTGAATTGTTAGTGATATATAGCAATACTTGGAAACAACTGATTTATATTAAATTGTTACTCTTACATAGCAATAACATTTAAACTACGTACTTACGCTAAATTGAATATTTTGAAATAGAACTGTTTTGACAATAACTGTGCGTAAACAAAAACTATACTTATGCTAAACTAAATTGTTTGGAATAGAACAATTTACGATGTAAAAAATGATCTCAGACTTTTAAAAAAATGTTATCAACAAGATGTGTTTACAAATCACACACATATGATCTACCTGTTTAAAGAGGATATGGCACTAAATAACCTACAGTGGTTCACACACACACACACACACACACACACACGTAAACATGAACATACAATGAGCACGATTCTATAATTTGTAGTATCAACCTATAAACCGGCTCAGTGGCCTAGTGGGTAGAGTGTTCGCCAATGGTCCGGGAGACATAGGTTCAATCCCAGGTCGCGTCATACAAAAGACTTTTAAAATGGTACCTGATACCTCCTTGCTTAACACTGAGCAATATAAAGTATATATCAATGGTAAAGTGGAGCAATCCAGGAAAAGGAGTAGCGCCCTCCCATACACCTCGGTGTAGTAGCTATTGAAAAAGGAGCCTTCTGGTCGCCCTCGACGACGGTCGCCAACTTTACTGTTACTGTTACTGATCTACCTATAAAAACTTATTACTTACACAAATACTGATATTCCTCTAAGATGAATCTCTGCAATAGAAAATACGAGAATAGCACTTCCCTGTCTAGATATGATTGGCACATCGAAAATAGGGTTAATGTTTTTCCTAAGATTAAATGGCCTATAGTCAGGCATGCCAAGGCATATTTTGGCAGTGGACCACCTTGTAATTTATGCTTAGAGGAGACACTTTAGATTTTGTTTTTATTAATAAAGATAAACGATTAGATAATCATACCAAATTACCGTCGCCTGAAATCCAAGTTTTTACTTTAAAATTTAGAACCTGATGAGGTATCCGACATTTAGTTGCTTATTCTCTTTGCGTTGGTTTAATGTTGTTTTATGCATTGATTTGTATATGCTCTGATTATTGCATTGACTTGCATATATTTCATTATTATTGCATTGATTTGCACACAATTCTTATTACTGCATTGATAGAAATATATTTTTAACTTTGCGTGGATATGCATATACTTTTATCATTGCCCAGTCAGTTTGGGGTGTAGAATACACCGATTGCAACTCTGTTGAGGGGTAAGACCCTACCTAACGAGTGTCCTGGATATGGCAATAAACGATCTCATAGTGATGACCCAGTAATGCTGGAGCTTTGGGGAACGCAGAGTACCTCTTCATTGCCATCGCTCCCAGGTCCACTCAGGATCGGGGTGGTAGTACCGGATAGGACCCTATTTATGGGTCAAAGGAACTAAACTGTGTACTTATGCAAAACTGAATTGCTTGAAATAGAATTGTTTTGACATTTAAACTACGTACTTACGCTAAATTGAATAGTTTGAAATAGAACTGTTTTGACAATAACTGTGCGTAAACAAAAACTATACTTATGCTAAACTAAATTGTTTGGAATAGAACAATTTATTTGTATTAAAATGGATTTGGCGTTAAATAACCTACAACGGTTGATATCCCATAAAACCCAAACAAACAAACAAACAAACTTTTTATTATTGCATTGATTTGCATATATTTTTATAATTGTATTGATTAGTCTATATCTTTAATGAACACATATTTGGGCGCCACAGGTTGTGTGATGGTTAGCAAGCTAGACTAGTAAATCTTCACGAGTGAGTTTGAGGCTCACTGGGTAACCCATTCAGATGGCTTTGCTCTATATCTAAGCAAAAAGCTTAGTAAATGACTACATACATACATACATACATACATACATATATGTTTGTGTGTGTGTGTGAATCTACCTACCCCTCTGCACAAGCAGTGGGTGACACAAGGTCAATTTTTAAGCAGAGTTTAACAGGTTTGAATTCAGAATTTTCTTTTTCCTTGACCGGTTGCCATATTAAAGGTTAAAGTGCCGAGACTACCCTACTATTTGCTCATAGCTGCAAGGAGAATAGTTGGATACATACCTGTCCCAAGGTTATTAAAGCTGTGTGAAATGCAAACAGCCTCGTCCTGGATTTGAACTCGGGTCGCAGTTTTCATTTCGGTGTTCATTTCCTACCCCTTCTTTACACACACACACACACACACATATATAGATAGATAGATAGATAGATAGATAGATAGAGAGAGAGAGAGAGAGAGAGAGAGAGAGAGAGAGAGAGAGAGAGAGGAGTTGATAAACAAGGTAATCCAATCAGAAGAATTTAAAGTGAAAGGCAGCTATAACGCCTTGGTTTTAATGAACCATCATCAGGACTGGAAAAGGAAGGATGATATCTAATGATGTTGAATTACCAATGGATGTTTAATAAAATACAAAATATGGAGAAAATACTATCTCACTTGATATCACCCTACTTAGTCGTGATGATGGTTCTTTAGAACCGAAACGTAATAGCGGGGACTGACTTTCTTTCAGATTAAATTCTTTTTCTTCTTGGATTACCTTGTTTATCAATTTTTCTCTCCATGATCGGATTTACTTTCATTATTTACTTCCATATATATATATATATATATATTGTCACGTGATATCCCACTGGGAGGAGGGAGATAAAATTACTACTCCTCGTGTTTGAATTGACAGTATCTAGCCGTCAAAGAGTGACCGTTAAGGAAGAATGTGGGTCACAGAGGGGATATCAACAGGTGTTGGTACTTAGTAACCTCAGGTCGCCGGACACCAAGGGGGAGAAGAGAGAAGCCAAATGATTGGCTGGGACCCCAAAACGGAAGTGGGGACTCCTTCTCCTCAGCGGAAGTAAATAATAAGAAAGTTAGTTTTTGAGCAGGGGTCATAGCGGGAGACGAACCATAGCCAGTATTCCGGGTTGAAGACAAAAGAATATCTGAGACACGAGGGACCCCAGGTTCTTCAAGCCAGTGAAAAAAAATAGAATAAAGTCTATTAGCCTGTGAAAGAAGAAAGATTCTCCAGTGGAACCCCGTCGAAAAATAAGATAAGTAACTTTGGGGCCATTTCTCCTTTATACCCAAATTTTATATACCACTCTCTCTCTCTCTCTCAATTTGAAGAAAAACAAAAGTCAAGAAAAGACATTTATATTCGTGGACTGTCCAATTATTATTATGTTTTGACACTTTGAAAGTGTATATAACTGTAGTAAAGGAATTCATGTATTTTTATGTTACCACGTGGTCTATGTTGTTACTTCATGCTTCCTTTTCAGCTTCTATTCGCCTTATGTTATCTTGCTTAGAATTGTCCTATTAATTCCTTAAAAATATCACACGGGAAACCGGAGTTGCCGACTACTACAATATAATATTATTACGACTAAAACCTATAGGCTCATATCTTCTGTTGTCTAAGGGAAGAAGTTTAGCGGCCTGGTGGGTGTATGATAGGGTGAAATTTGGAACCCCTTGCCAGCGGCGGTCAGTCTGGCCCTAAATTAATCCCTCACGTAATATGCCAGTTCTTATATGCCGGAGAGAAAAACTCTGAACGAGGACTTATTCTATAGGGGATCAAGTGCCAACCTGCCCAGTCTTCACACGTGCAAAAATAAAGTCCCGTTTTGGGATTTTAGTCAATTTGCCGTCACAATATATATATATATATATATATATATATATATATATAATAAACAGGAGGCGTTACAGGTGTAGATTGAAGCAAATGATTGAAAATTTGGTTTTTGTGTTTAGGCAGTGAGATTTCTGGTGTACTACAAAGTTGATGTGTGATCTTGGTTTTGACGTTTTGACGTTTTAGAAGGTCACTTTTTCGGGGGTTCGACATTTTTGGAAACCTACGGAAAAGACCAAGCTGATTTATCAATAAATTAATAAACACTGAAATCAAACTGAACAACGTTTTGTTCTTTTGTTACTGATATCAAGTGGACATACTCTTCCTCTCCAGGGGGTGTCCTCGTGGTGTAATGGTTAAAGTGATAGACTGCGGAATCGTAGTAAGCGAGTTTGTACACCAGTCGCGCTATTACGTTCACTTTCGGGCAAATATCCTTGGGAAAGGTATGAACCCCCTTATCCTCCCAGCTATGGGTTAAATAGCACCACTACTGTTCTTCAAGAAGAATAGCGTTGGCATTAAATAACCTACAAAGGTTGATATGCCATTAAACAAAGAAACCAAACCAAACCATCTTCTTCTCCTCGTCTTTTCAAGAGACTCCCCAACAAAGTTAAATTATATATATAAATATATGTGTGTGAAGATTTGTGATCTGTGTGAAACTTTAAGTAACGGTCTTTCAGAGTACATAATTTAGATAGACTGTTACTTGAAGTTCGACGTTGAATAGACTGGTGCGAGGACTATATTAGAGAGGTGTCTACTCAAGCTGAGAGTATGAGTATGACTCTGAGTCAATCTGTTTGTCTTTCCGACAACAAACGAGTAAGGTTGCTGACATTTGTTGGCGAACTGTATTCTTTTCGTAACTAAACATACATATTTACCAACCCCTCCGCTCGGACAGGATATGACACAAGGTCAATTTTTAAGTGGAGTTTAACATGTTTAAATTCAGAGTTTTCCTTCTCCTAGACTAGTTGCTTCACCAAGGCTGAAGAACCCAGTCTGCCCTAACATTTACTCTTAGGTGGAGGGAGAATAATTGGATTCATAGCTTTCCCAAGGGTATTAGTGCTATGTGAGATGCAATCAGTCTCGTCCAGGATTTGAACTCGTATCGCCGTGTCCATTTCCTACGACGATAACCATTACACCACCTCCAACCAAATATCTTTTTCATGTGTGTCGACGCTTACAACTCACGATACGTATATAATATCTAAATATGATATAGATACATACGGCTGCCACTCGCTACATGTCTAGCCGTACTGAAGAGTTGTGATACAACGAAACAGTCTGTCTGTGGATGACATTATCCAATATATATAGATATATATACATACATTGTGTACTCTTAAAGACCGTTACTTGAAGTTTTATGTTGGTTTAACACATACACACATTCATATTCATATAAGTAAAAGTAAAGTTGGCGACCGTAGTCAAAAGCTACCCGAAAGCTCACTTTTCAATAGCTACTACACCGGGGTGTAGGGGAGGGCGCCACTCATTTTCCCTGGATTGCTCCACTATATCCTTGAAACGTACCATATAATGCTGAATGCTAAGCAAGGAAGTATCAAGTACCACTTTGAGTTTTTGGTATGACTCGACCTGAGATTGAATCCCAGTCTCCCGGGCCATTGGCGAACACTCTACCACTAAGCCAATGAGCCAGTCATGTCAATCACACAAATAGTGGAAAAAGTAGCTAATCAACCGTATTTATAGAGTGAGGAATTTATCACGTGGCATGTTTGTACACGTAACAGGCACACGGAAATTTTTTAGACTAACCATATTTCAAAATAAGTGAATTATAATTTTTTCTATGTGTGTCACGTGAATAAACAATATCATGCGACGTGACAAACTCCTCACTCCAAAAATACAGTTGTTCGGCCATTTTTTTTCTCCCATTTCTGTCTGATGATTGAATAGTCTACATAAAACTTTAAGTGTCAGACTTAAATAGTACTTAATTTGGATATTTTGGGTCGTAGACATGCTATGGCATCGAACACTTTTTATACACTTTTCTTATTTGCATTTTATCATTATATATATGTATTGTGACGCAGCCTAAAATATTAATCCTAGGACGGGAGTTTATTTTTCGCACGTGTGAAGACGGGGCAGCACGGCACTTGATCCCTCGCCGAATAAGTTCCAGTTAAGATTCCCTTTTTGGGCGTAGGGAAACTAGCAGATTATGTTGGGGTTAATTTGGGGCTAGACTGACCGCTGCAGGCAAGGGGTTTCTAAATTTCACGTTACACACACACACACACACACACACACACACACACACACACACACAACAGGCCACTACCTCTTCCTACCCCTAGGATATTGGAAGATATGGGCCTCTAGGTTTAGATATAATAATACTATTTATCGTAGTCGACAATTCCAGTTTCCCGTGTCATATCTTTAAAGGCGAATAGAACAATTTAGCGAGAATAACATGAGGCGAGCGAAGCTGAAAAGGAAGATGCAAAGGACAACTTGATAGGCAGACAACACAATGAATAATTTTCGACACGAGGAGAGGTATAAAATATAACTAGGTTTTTAACACATGCGGACACACATATTTAACGTGTCGGCTATATTATCAGCGGATAATATCCAATATACAAATGTCTTTCGTCCTTATTCTGTTCTTTCTTCCTTCTTTAAATTGAGAGAGAGAGAGAGAGAGAGTATGTAATTGCAGTACTTAGGAAGAGTGTAGGGAGAAACAGTCTTAATATTTACTTAGCTTTTTGACGGGCTACTTCTGAGAGTATTTTCTCTTTTACGGGCTAGCGGGATTTTATATTGCTCGGCTTGAATGCGTCTGTCATCTTGTCCAAGAGCTTTCCGCTTTTCCCCGGGAATTTCGGCGGTAGTTTCAATATATCTTATCACCCCAGCTACTGTCCTGAAAATCCTGGTTCAGCTTCTTCGCCCGGGGTCTGGCACGAGATTGGCCCATCTGTTCACGGCGACATCTGTCTTCAAAACTGATTTCCTTATCCCTATTTCCGCCGACGAAAAAGGTTGCTACTTCCGCTTTAGGATTCTGGCCAATCATTTAGCCTCTTTTTTCTGTCGGCGATTCGTTCGGACTACTATATCTCTCATCTGGCCACAGAGTGCAAACATCTGTTGGCTTTCATTCTGACCTGGATTTGTTACTTCGGCCGCGAGGAATTGACCTACATTCCTATTCCTCTTTTTAACGGTCAGTCTTTGGCGGCCTGCTAATTCAAACACGGAGGGGTAGGGGAAGTTTCTTATTTCTCTCCTCACAGTGGTACCCCACGTGACAGTGTGTATATATATGTATATATATGAGTATACATATATATATATATGATCATTAATTCGCGCTGATACCGCAGAGTTTCCTGACTATCTCTCTTGCCATCCACTCCTATCATCAATCACTCTCGGTAGGTTTTTTAGACAGCATACAGTGTCTGTACAGAGCTAGTCAGCCAAATCTCAGATGTTAACGTGTAGGAGTCCATGAGAAAACATCTTTTATGAGTTCATCGTTGCTTCTTCAGTCATACCCTGCATTTCTTGGTCGTCTTGGATAATTCGTGAGATGGGAGACAGGTGGCCGTATAGCTGCTGTATTGTGGGATGCTGCTTCCAGGATTTGTTCAAGACAACACGAAGCATTCTTGTGTTGTTTCTATCTAGCCTTTTCCCTGTATATTTTGTTAGTGTCCACGTGGTGCATCCATATAGTAGTATGGACACAAGTACAGCTCTTGTGTTTTATCAGCTATATATATTGAGAAAACCGTATGCATTTAGTTGTTAATTATATATAATGATAACAATAATAATAATATTGATGATCATGATGATGATGATGATAATATATACATATATCATAATAACAATATCTATATCCGTATCTATATATATATAAGGTGTGGAAGCGAATTTGGAATGATTTTAAAAACGTTTTTTTAGTCTGATGAATGCAATTTTTGAAAAAAAAAAAAAAACGCGATAAATTTAAGTTTTCTTGATTCGCTCTATTATTCAAGTGCTTTTTAAGATTAAAATTCAGCCTAATATGAGTGAGCAAGAAAAGAAACGACAAAGAATCTATGATTTGTTTAACGCCGAAACCAAGCCAAGTTTCTTTGTCGACCGCATATAAAGCAGAGGAATTTTTTAACAGAAAAAAAGCTTTTTAAGGAAAAGGAGGAGTGGATGAATAGAACAAAAATGAAAAGAAGGCCTTTTAACTGCTCTCACGATTGAGAAGAACCCCACAACATCAATAAAAAATGTAGCCTAATGAATTGAAAGTCCACGAGAAAACTGTGAGGATGCAGAAAACAAAAAAAAAAAATGCAACTTCCCATCAAAATATCGGTTCGCTTAAGACTATTATTGCGGAGGAATGGAATAAAATGTCTAAAAAATTTATTTTAAAGGCATGCAAATCGTTTCGAAGGCGTGTTCAGACGATAATTGAAAAAAAAAAAAAAAAAAAATAGTGGCCACATTGAGAAAATTTACTGTTTTGTGTCTATCTTCTTTTTTTTTTTTGTTTATTTTTAAAATTAAAATTTGTCTTGTTTTATGATTGAGTCGTTTATTATTATACTAAAAAGTATACCGGACAATGGTTAGAGTGTTCGCCGATGGCCCGGGAGATCTGGGTTCAATCCTAGGTTGAGTCATACTAAACACTCAAAAAATGGTACTTGATGCCTCCTTGCTTAACACCCAGCGTTATAAGGTACAGATCAAGGGTAAAGTGGAGCAATCCAAGGAAAGAAGTAGCGCCCTCTCCAACATCTCAGTGTAGTAGCTATTGAAAAGGGAGCCTTCGAGTCACCTTTGACAATGGTCGCCAAATTTCCTTTACTTTTATTATTATACTAGAATATTCTTAATTTTGCTCCTCACCATATATATGTACATATATATATATATATATATATATATATATATATATATATATATATATATGTGAAATATGTATATATTATTGTATATAATTTCGAACTCATAAACAACATACTCCTGCGCACCCATTCACATGGACGAGCAAAGGCAGGACGACCAGACTCTGATCAAAACCAACAAAGCCTGGTGATATATTGAGGTATTGCCATAGTTTCCTTGGTTGTTGGTAATGATATTTCAGACCCGAAACTGTTTCTGATCCCAAAGTTATCAAACTAAAGACTTTGCTGGAAGCACTACTGCTACTTTCGCAGCAATAGTTATCTGCAATTATTATTCGTATGTGTATTTGTGGACGGGAAATAGAGCGTAGGTGTATGTATGTATGTATGTGTTTTGCTGGCAGGGAGGTAGAGAAGATTTCTATCCCTGACAGATGTCATGGTGCCTCCCAGTCTGTTCTGGTTTTACCATACAAACAGGAAAGATGATGGGGCTGAAGACCATCATTTTTTTTATTATGTCCCTCAAAATATATACAACTTTTATCAGACTTTGAACATGTTTATATACTTGGAGAAGTAGCTTCATTTTTTTATATTGAAGCATTATTGCTTTAAAGATCCTTAAATTTAAGTAGCTTATAAATTTAGTCAATTGATTATGGCATAATTGAATTCAATGAAAATAAACAATGTAGAAATATCGCAATCATTTACATGATACGAAATTACTAATTATGTTCGCATATAATCGTAACAGCGCAATAAGGGCACATCATCTTTATTAGAAAAAATCACTTATGCAATTGGATTTGTAGGAGGAGATATTGTGATTTTTTTTGACGAGAAATTTGTTTGTTTTTAGCGAGGAAAGGTTGTAACATGCGTGTGTGTTTACGTTGAGTTGTTTCCTCGGTAAGTTGTTGATAGGTAAATAAAGGAGAGAGAAGTTCCAAGATGTCGAAGTCGAAATGTTTTTAGGAAGAGTTTTTATTTGCAGCATGGAAAATAGAGTTTGCTTTTGTGCTGCAAGCCTCATAGGAGAGGTTGTGAGTAAAGAGACGAAATGGAGTTATGAGAAAGTTGAGAAGGCAGCGCGTATCGTTCGCCGTAGTTTAGCGAAAGTCTTGTTTGCCGTTGGAGGAAATAAACTTTGGAGTCACCGTGAATTTTTTGCGTCTGGTGGATTTGGGGGAGAGGCGTGCGTTGTCTCTATTAAAGTGGCCCAGAGGTGAAATGAGAGCTAGGTGCCGAGAGCGGAATAAGGCATCGCATCGACATAGCCAATTTTGGGGGTGACATAAAGTTGTTCCTGTGGTGGCGTATTGAATGTATCTAATTCATATTCAACTGAGATTCCTTGGTCTAAAAGATATAGACGCAAGGAATCCGTAAATCAGATAGGTTCCCTCATGTGTCCATGCTGCTGCTGCTATTGAAGAACGGCCAATGGGACGTCTGCACTGGACGGCGTTGTTCAGCCAAAGAGAGTGTGTTTGGCAGCTTACCCAATTTCTGCTGCCCGGGAAAGAGATCTGGGAAGAATAGGATAGGTCATCCTGATTGGGGGAAATTATGCGTCAAATTAAATTGCACGCCAAACCAAAATACCTTCAGTTATAAATTAAAAATTTTGTGGAATTTGCCTTTGAGACTATCTATTAAAAATATTTAGAAAAACTAAAAATTAAATAATAGAAATTAAAAAAAAAAGAAAAATTACCGGAGGATCAGCAAAGTCAGCTAATGAAGCTGAACGAAATGGTGAAATTAAAATATACGAAATTAAACGAAACGAAATGTTAAAATGAAATAACGAAACATGAAAACGAAACAGCGAACAACAATATTTTATATGCTTGTTACATTCCTCTATTATAACAGCAGGGTGTCCCAAAATTTTGGATGCATAAGCATATCTTTAGTAAATAAATGGTTCAACATTTTATTCAATTGGAATATTAACCAACAATATCTTCAATGTGATTTCTATGATTTGTAAGGTAAAGTTCAATGCATTTTGCGAGATTCACGTGAACCCAATGCATTAACTGCATATCAAACTTTCTAACCACCTTCCCCATAATTGAAAACCAATTAGAGTCCTTCTGGGATGACGTGCATAAAAAAAACATTTATCTTCCGATATGACCGTCTTTCACGTCCATTGAGAAATTCTTGGTTGAATTCATTCTTCATTCAACCAACTCTTGTTTTATCTGTAGGGGTAAAAATTATATATTACATATTTGTAGTTATATGGTATTAGAATTATATATGGAAGTAAATAATGGATTGTAATTTTTCTCTACATAAAATTATATATATATATATATATATATATATATTGCAAGCTATACTGAACAAATCCTGGAAGCAACATTTCACAAAGCAGCAACTGTACAGCCACCAACCTTTTACCTCTAAAACCATTCGAATCAGACAAGCAAGACATGCGAAAGTAAGGTCGAACACATAAGCGAGTGGAATCCTTCACATGGACGAGCAGTTGTTAGAAAACAAGCAAGAATTTATCTACAACAGCTATGTACGGAGAAAGAATGTGGTCAAGAGGACCTGGCGAATGCGATGAACGAGAGAGACTAGTGGCAAGGCAGAGTCAGGGAAATCCGTGCAAGCGGCACGACATGAGGATATATATATATATATATATATTAGATAAAGACCGAATTCTTTAATATAGTTAAATTAGTTATAAATATTTACAATATCCCTTATTTAGATTATTTTTTTAACCCTTTGATTAGCGTATTTTTATCGACTGTACCATCACCTTTCACACAACAAGTTTTTTTGGTTGCTTCAGCAATGCTATGACCCTGTTCGAGCGGTGGCTTTCAAATCACACACAGAGTGAAGCAATGCACGACGAGTTAGTGCACTATCTAACTTTATACTATCAACCACAGCAGGTACCTTTCACAGCTTGAACTGCTTCGGTGACGTGATATACGCGCCGGAAAATAGCACGTTACTAAAATATTGCAAAACTTTTGACTCACCCCTGTAGGAAGAGATAACATCGATTTTAATGGCTAACAAAGGGTGACCTTAAAAACAGTAATAATACTAAAGTATTGAGTGTATAGATGAACGAGTGGGGATAATACAGAGGAACTTGGCCTAGTGGTTAGAGTGTTTGCCAATGGCCCGGGAGACCTGGGTTCAATCCCAGGTCGAGTCATACCAAAGACTCAAAAAATGGTACTTGATGCCTCCTTGCTTAACACTCAGCATTATAAGGTACGGATCAAGGGTAAAGTGGAGCAATCCAGGGAAAGGAGTCGCGCCCTCCCCTACACCTTGGTGTAGTAAGCTATCGAAAAGGGAGCCTTCGGGTCACCCTCGACTATGGTCGCCAACTTATGCAAATATGTAAGTAAGTTTGACTGGTTGAAAACAGATTAAGTTTGTCTTTTTGAAAAAAAAAACAACGTCTGAGTTCGTGGCAAGAAACCTCATCGTCCTTGCACCTTTAGAATCTAAAACTGGGTGACTGTAGGCTGAAAATGTTACAAACGAACTATGCCCTCGGGTAAAAAAAAAAAAAGAAATGTTCGGCTGGTTTTGTGTTTTCAATAGATGGTGCAGTGAAGTGAGTGAGGGACAGGGGGAGTAAAAATGACAACAAACTTTAATTTCAGGTTGGCATTTTGAGTGCAATGCGCACTTGCGATCAATCGTTGACTGCGAGGTCAAGGGACGGGGAAGTGTCGGGTCATGAACGGAGATATCGGTCTATGTTCGTCTATTATCTCACAAGTACACTTTCTGTCCTACTTATTCACACACACACACACACACACGAATATATATATATATATGATATGAAAAACAGGGAAAAGACAACGAGAAACTTTGATTCGCATGTCGTCTTTTTCGACTTATCTATCTATCTATCTATAAAAAATAATGAAAATATTAGTATGTCCTAAGTACTGTCCATTCACATTTGTTTTTATATTCATCTTTCTCCTTTCTCTTTCTTTCTGTATATTTCTATCACGTCTCTGTGTCTGTCTCCCGTTCTTTTCTCTCTTTCTCTCTCTCTCTCGATATATGTATATATATATATATATCTTGAGAGAGAGAGAGAGAGAGAGAGAGAGAGAGAGAGAGAGAGGGGGGGCCGATATATATATATATATATATATATATAATAAATGAAAAACAATGAAAAGATAACGAGGAACTTTGACTCGCAGGCCGTCTTTTTCCGACTTGTTTCCCTATTTCTGATTAATGTCCATTCACGTTGTTTGCCTCTTTATGCATCTTTTCCCTCTGTCTCTCTCTATATATTTGTTGAGATAGATAGATAGAGAGAGAGAGAGAGAAAGAGAGAGAGAGAGAGAGAGAAAGAGAAAAGTTGATATATATATATATATATATATATATATATATATATATATATATAAGTTCTTATAATGTAATTACTTCTGTTTTGATATATACGTGTCGACTCATAACTAAGAAAAGAGATGTCATTGTACATTAAAATCTTGCGTACACTTTAATATGTTTCATCATAAGGAAAATACAAGATTTAGTTTTTGATTTTTACTGATTAAATGATATAATTCAGTTATTATAAATCAATCGATTTGTGGAACTCTTCACAGTTATTCATAAATAAGTACAGAATAGGTGGGAGGAAACTTTTCTTAAGTCCCATCATGTTTAGATATCACACAGATAGCAAAGACAAAATTTGAATTTATTGTTTTTTTCGGAAATTATTGTTTTGTAAATTAGTACTACTACTTATTGTAAAAAACAAAAAGAAAAAAAAAAAGAAAAAAAAAAAAAAAAAGAAAATCTTAATTTTTCGGAGAACTAAAAGAACCAAGAAACTATTTCAAACCAAGAGGTACGTTTTTTAAAATACTATTTTAAATGATAAAAAAAGTTATTTTAATACGAAAAATTTTACATTCTTAATTCTTTACTTATTTTTATTTAAACACTCATTTTTAATTCTTAGTTTCTTTTTATTGTTACATATAATGTTACATTGTTAGAGGATAAAAAAGAAGAAAATACAAAAATTATCGATGATTCAAAAACTAATTTTTTAAACAAATACTTTTCGTATTTGTCAGAACAATGTTTATCAGTGTAACTTAAGTGTTTTTTTAGATAAATAAACTATAGAATAAACGTCTTTTCATTTGAGTTAATACAAGAAAATTTCACCCCAAAATAAGAACACATTTTTAATTCTTAGCTTCTTTTTATTGTTTCATTTTTATTGGGTAAAAAAAGAAAGAAAATTAAACGAATACCATTTTTATTAATGTATCTCAACAGACAATTAAGACCTGAATTTAATTGTTTGTCATATTTATAAAAAGTCTTTGAAAAAATAAAATTATAATAATATTTCAAACTACTGAATGAGTTTATGGTTACATTTAAAAAAAAAATAATATTTGGAAAAAAATCAAACCTAAAATAAAAGAATATAGTAATATGTGAATTCTTAGATTCTTTTATGGTTAAATTTTTGGTGTGTAAATAAAAATTTGAATTAAAACAATACTGCTTTTTCGAAAATTATTAACAAAAATAGTTCTCTAACTGAGTACAAAATAAAGACTTACTGGAGACCAACAATAACAAAAAAAAAAAAAAAATCATGAAAATGTTTTAAAACTTTCATCAATATAGAATTACATATTTTTACATATTATTTTAAATGTAAACTAAAAAAGAAAAAATATAAAATAAAAGAATACTTTTTATTTGAATTAATTGGTCAAATTCTTCAGTAATTTCAGAATTTGTTAAAAAAAAGAAAAAAAAAGAAAGAAAAAAAAAACACTTAGCATCCACGTATAGGTTACATCTAGCTTTTTCTCGAAGAGTTGTTAAATTTCAAGCAGTGCAACTATACAATAGTACTGATACGGCTACGGCTTCAAAGGATTACCATTTTATTTTATCAGAGAGATCAGACTTCTATAAGCTTGTTAACATGATAATAGTAGTGTATGCTTCACCTATGCGTATATTGCAATCGCTTTCAGTAGATGAGTTATTACTACCGAAGTATACAAACTGGTCTATTAATTTCAGAGTCTGCCATTTAATGAGGAGACGGTACCATCGTGATCAAAACATATGAAGTATATTTTTATGGATTCCTGTGCATACACACACAAGGTTTGGCCGACCAGCAAAAACTTACATTCATCAGTTCTTTACGGACACTGTATGCGATTTAGAGGACTTACCATGAGAGATAGCCGATAGGGACGGATGGTGAGAGAGAGAAAGGATTGAGGAAACCCGTACAATCAATACGCCTTGATGATGATGATATATATATATATATATAAGTTGGCCGACTGTAGTCAAGGGCGACTCGAAAGTTCCTTTTCAATAGATACAACACCGAGCTGGAGGGAAGGGTGCTACTCTTTTCCCTGGATTGCTCCACTTACCCTTGATCTATACCTTGACTTAGCAAGAAGTACCATTTTTTGAGACTTTGGTATGACTCGACCTGAGATTGAATTCCAATCTCCCGGATCATTGGCGAACACTCTAACCATTATACCAACGGGCCAGTTGATATATATATATATATATATATATTCTTGTTTATTCATCACGTTTCTTATCTATCTATCTATCTATCTATCTATCTATCTATCTATCTATGAGAGTGCGTGCACATGTATACATAAATATAGGTAGCGAAAAGCAATGTACATACATGGTGCTTCAAAGTAGATGCAATACATTAATATGATAATGATTTATTACTGAGACTAGCGAAATGGCGATCATTTGGAACTCGTCCAGTAAATGCATCATTTGAGCTAGAGACATCAAATCAATGTTTTTTTAAAATTGTTATTATATCGGCTTCCAGGACATGCATTATTTTTTTGAGTTTCTTGTCTCATTTATAAATCATTATCATTAATTTTGAGAGTTTAGAATGATTTTGTCTCCATATAAGTAGTGACGCAAAATTTTTCTTCTCTTGTCCAAAGCTTTGTGATCGAGAATTAATAGTTATTATAGTATTCTATTTTCAAATCTGAAACAAAAAAGAACTCTGTTTTATAATTGGAAGAGTTATTAGCTATCATATGGGCCCCTTGTATATTGAGAATCTCTATACTTAAATTATTGTATATTAAACATTTTTTAAACAAAATGACCGTGCATAAATCAAGGATCAAAAATGATAGATTGATAAAAATTAGATTCATTGAAAAGAAAAAGAAGAACATTTTAGGATCTGCAATCATTTAGTCTCAAACATGAACCAAAAATGTCTCTAGGAGCCGTCGTGTTCATGCTTCAGGCAAAGGCACAGTTGAATGCGGTGAGCAAAGTTGTTGATAACATGTGCACATTCCTCCTGGGTGATCGAAATTCCAGATGGTGAGGAACCTGTTATTCTACGATCTTCACAAGCGTCATGAGCTTCTAAGTTCTATACCCACTTAAAAATCTTACTCCTGTTTGGAAATATGTTGAAATTGAACTTCGCCCTGTATCTTGCTTGAACAATTATAAAAAAAACAAAACTTTAATTACATATCTTAAATAAATCAAATATATCAAAATGTTAATTATTTCTTTGCTGAAAGGCGAAAAAGAATTTTGTCTAAATTTCTGAAAAAGAATTTTGTCTAAATTTCTGAGACGAAGCTTGATGATAAGTCCCAAAAATTCACTCTGAACTGTCCAGCAGGACACATAGCGTAATGGTTATAGGGAACTAAGCTTCTAAGGAGACAATTATCTGGAGGTTGCAGGTTCAATCCTAACTGCAGGCGAGTAACAATACAGGAATATTAAACATTTGTACCGGGTTATGGCTTATGGAATCAGAACAGGCAACCCCCGTGGATTCAATAAAGGATGTAGTTCGAAGTTCCGTGAAGATTCTCGTGTTCGACGAACACCTGAAGAAGGCTGGAGGACATATCGGCCGAAACGTGGTATTAACAATAAAGATGAAGATAATAGTCCGAAAACCCTTAATGATAAAAAGAGAATGTATTCAAAAGGGAATAACTTAGAGGCCGCTGCTTTTTTTCAGCAACTGTGAAACACCCTGCACACGTTGTCTATTTTTCTTAAGCCGTATATTTTTATATATTTCTATTATTTGCTTATATCAATCTGTACAACTTAGAGTGAGTGTCTGTCCGAAGAATCTCGACCTAACGGAAAGATCGAAGGACCTGATCTTTTTCAATGACTTATTGATGTTAAGTAAAGAGAAAAGTTGTGTAAATATTTTACTCCTTGTGAGCTTTTCCCAGTAACTTTAAGTGGTGATCATTTTAAGTGTGCGAAATACACTTGGTATCACCGTCACCTTCTTGTTCCACAGCCTTTTCATCTCCCGGGAAAGATCCATTATTATTATTATTATTATTTTACTATTTTGAGAGTTTTTAACCCCAGTGTTAGCTGATGGTTTCCCAATGGAGTTCGAGTGATAACCAGTCTCCTCAAATCTCCAGGAATCTTCTTAGTATTCAGGGCGATCTCAATAATTCTGTAGTTTAGATGGTCCCCTCTTATTTCCAAGTCCTCCAGTCCCTATACCAATCCTTCGGTGATTGTACCGAGCACGCCAATTACAATTGGTATCACGGTTACTTTCATGTTCCATTTTTTTTCAGTTCTCTAGCAAGGTCTAGGTACTTATCTCTCTTTTCGCTTTCCTTTAATTTTACCCCCTGATCAATCGAAACGGCAAAGTTCACTATTCGGCAGGTTCTTTTTTTTTTTGTTGTTGACTATCACTAGGTCTGGTCGTCTGACTGAGATTAGATTATCCGTTTGTATCTCAAAATCTGAAATATCTTTCTTCGTCACATTTTTTAGAACGGATTCTGGGTTGTGCAAATACCATTATTATTATTATTATTATTTGCGAGTTTTCATACCAGTTTTCACTGGTGGTTTTCACTGATGGTTTTCACAGGGGGGTTTCACTTGTGGTTTTCACTGGAGTCTGAGAGACAGCAAGTCTCCAGAAATTTCCTGGACTCTTCTAAGCATTCTAGCTGATTTCAACAGTGCTGTGGTCTGGATGGCTTCGATTCTTTCTCTGATCTCCGATTCCCCCAGTTTCTTTAGGGGCCGTTAAGTATCACCGTCATTTTTATGTTTCACAGCCTTCTCGATT
>OY757922.1:40459704-40529704 GCA_963585895.1 Sepioteuthis lessoniana | reverse complement strand
TCATTTAAAATTGTCGTAGGCTCTTGAAAACTCAGTATGTTACTGCTATATATCTTATGAGATGACTGACGAATTTTTATGATTTCAGCTTCGAATGAACAGCTTTTGCAGGAATTGGACTACTAAAGGTGATTGTCACAGCTGCTGAATTTCAAAATTTCAATGTGGATTCGATATGCAATAAAATTCTGTTTTAAACTTGGAAAAATGCCAGTGAAATGTATGGAATGTTTCAGACTGCTTTTGGAGCATCTTGCATGAATTTAGCATCTGTTTTTTAGTGGCATAAGAGATTCAAGGAAGGCAGGGAGTCTGTGAGGGATAATTAGGGGTGTGGGAGGAGTAAGGAAGACAATACACCAGAGTTAATTGGTCAAAGGGTTAGGGTTACGGTTAGGGTTACTATGTTGAGGTTTTAAGGGAGTTAAAAAGAGATTCCGTCGGAAGAGGCCAGCACTGTTCAAATCGGATCAGTGGCATTTCCACCAATGCACCAGTCCATTACTTCATCTTTGTCACAGACTATTTGACCAAGATAGGCATCAAGACAGTTCCTTACCCTCCCTATAGTCGAGACTTTGCTCCCTGTGACTTTTGGTTATTCCCTAAGCTCAGACGCAGTCGTTATGAGACAATTAAGGAGATGAAAGTGGCTGTAACGAAGGTCATTGACATGCTCACACAAAAGGACTTCCATTGGGCCTTCCAGAAGTACTACAAGTGCATTGCAGCTGGAGGAGATTACTTCGAAGGGGACTAGAGTTTCATGTGTTTACTATCAATAAAAGTGCCCACACGAAAAAAGTCTGGAAACTTATTTAATGATCCTCGCATATATATATATATATATATATATATATATATATTTTTACCTATATATATATATATATATGTATATATATATGTATGTATATATATATTAATGTCCGTATTTATATATGTATGTACGTATATATATATTTGTATGTACGTGTGTACGTATATATACATATATACACATATATATATATATGAACGTATATATATATGTATATACGTATAGATATATATGTATGTACGTATATATATATATATGTATCTATGTACGTATATATATATATATATGTATCTATGTACGTATATATAATTATGTGTATGTACGTATACATATATGTATGTATGTATGTACGTATATATATATATATATATGTAAGTATATATATATATGTATGTACGTGTATATATGTATGCATATATATATATGTATGTACGTATATATATGTATATATATATATATATGTATGTATATATATATGTACGCATATATATATGTATGTACGTATACATATATGTATGCATATACATATACGTATATATGTGTGTGTGTATGTACGTAAATATATATATGTACGTACGTATATACACATGTATGCTTTGAAACAGTATAAAAACTCATGACCCTGACTTTCACGAGAATTAGTATCAACTGCTCACTCTCTCGCTACTCTTCTGTTTCTTCACATTATAATATATATATATATATATATATATATATATATATTGGTGTTTCTATACGTTATCTTTTTAAGGTGTTCAAAGACAGAATTTCGAAGGGTGATTTTCGTGTCAAATCAAGAAGCAAACACTTTTTATTTGGATCTCAAATTGCGAAAATGTTTGAATATCCATTTTTTTATATTCCTATTCAAATATCAATTTCTTACATTCCTGTTGAAATAATCCACTCATATATTCAAAATACCATTTTTCTCATATTGAAAATACCAGTTTCTAATATTCCTATTTAGAATATCATTTTCTTCTATTTAAGAATTCTCTTTATTATATTCAAAATATAATTTTTCTTATTTTCAAAATAAGTTTTGATATTGAAATTCGAAATCACAGTTTCTTATATACCTTATAAACTTAAAGAAACAAGTAGAAACTGGGTATGTATGAGCGTCTCCAATTTATTTATTCATTCTAGTTGGAACGAGTGAGTGCCATCGTGTTCAAAAAGACCCCCAAATTTGCTTCAACTTTGTATTTCATTTTCGTATTAAATAAGAACGCCGCCGTCGCTTCTTCTTCTTCTTCTTCTTCTTCTTCTTCTATTAACAAATTCTGAGGTCTTCAAAACAGCCCTAGGTTCCTCAGTTCCAAAACAGCTTTCGCAATCTCCTTTCGCGACACATGCCGACATCCACTGCCTCATTAAGAGATAAGGCTCAGTGATAGGCTTTCGCAACTTCCGTTGCATTGGTTTACAGATTAGACTTAATAATGACAGATGCACCTTTTGAATTCAGCCTTGGTTTTCTAAAAAAAAAAAAAGAAAAAAGAAAGAAGATAAATAAATAAAAATAGAAATAAATAATTAGTCATGTTATTAGAGTGACGGCAATTATGTAATACTTTTTCATATAACTAAGACCAATATTTGATTGATTTTAATGGCATGTCAACCAATCTTGGGAAAAGGAATCGGGGTCGTTGTGCGTTCAGATTTTTATTTTTGTGTCATTGTTTTTTTATATTTAGTTTGGTTTTCTTTGTTTAATGGTATATTAACCTCCATGGATTATTTGATGCCAAAGCCATGCTTGTAAAAGAACAGCTGTAATACAATTGACACATAACTTAAGGGTTAAGGAGATTCATACCCCACGCCCAAGAGTCCAAGTCCGAAAGTGAACGTCATAGCACGATTGGGGTTCGAACTCGTTTAGTTCGAAGGCACAATCCAGCACATTAACCACTGCACCACAGGGTCTCCTGTGTTCGTATTTAACACAGTTATATGATATAAATTATGCCTAATAAAAACTGGCAGACGGATTTATTTGGCGCATTGATGGGACCCGTATACCGTGTGAGAGTGGACCTGTGATTAATACCAATAAAGGAGTATTTAACTCTTCCCAGCACTCCAAAACTGAAACTTTATTACCAGATGCAGTTGGGTGTTATAGGCAACCCCCCTTTTCTTGGAGCCTCTTGCCCTCAAATTTATTGTTCCAAAGAGAGTCAGCAATTTACTATTTTCGGCATAATCAAGGACACACACACACACACACACACACACACACACATATATATATATATATGTATATATATATCATGATCGGCCAAGTTTTTTTTTGTCCGAGAGCAAGGCTCCTGCACGGTGGTTCTAATAATTACTTGATTCCGTCGGCATTTTCCTTTCAGGGTACTGCATGCGCCCAGTAACTAATTCAACCTTCTCACCCTTTCAGACGCGAAGAAAGGGGCTGCCTGGGAGGAAGGTTGCCAGGAACCAAGCAATTATAAATTCATCTTACACCGATCCGGAGACCACAGTCCAATGTCTCAGAGAGAGTATAATTCATATTGAATTCAAATTGATTCCCCACAATCTATCCATAATATATTTATCAATGACCTGCGCATGCCGAGAATCAGCGCCAAACTGGTATCAAAGCACCTAATTCAGATATAGATGGACAACAGGTATTTTGACTTGTGATTTATTCACCTTCTGAATATTAATAAAAAATTCATTTTCTGAACAATATTTAACCACTTTTGTTCTTGTCACAATAAGACAATTTCATAAAACAACAGTCGTTTATTAACCAAAATGTTCTCATTTTATGGATATAAGATCCGATGGTTAGTTAGAGTCTAAAGGAGTCTATTTTGGTCTTATTCTTTTACGAACTTTTATTTTCTTATAAAAGAAAATGAAAAGATGAGTAGGTATATATTGTATTATCAATCTCAAGGTTTTTTTCCTAAATCTAAATTGAACAGAATTTGTAGAAACTGTGTGTCTATGAGTTTAATCTCTTTTCCTTTTTTTTTATTTGCTTATAACGACTGGGCTTCTCAAATGATCGTCCATTCGAGTTAGCGCTTTTCAGATCAAACATTGCTTAACTTCACCAATTAAAGTGCTCACCGTTAATTCCGATGGCACTCAATCCCAGAAATAAAAAACGCAAGAGGCCACTGAAAAACAGAAAGCAGAAAGATAACGACATTGATAAAAATCTGATATAGAAAGAAAGAAAGAAAGAAAGAAAGAGAGAGGGAGAAGAGCAAAAGTCCGGTGCGTGAACTGAATTCTTAGGATTTTTTCATTATGACTAGAGAAGGCATTCCATATAAGATAGGAAAGCCAAAGAAAAAAAAAAAAAAAAAAAAAGGAACCGTTAGAGTTATTTGTTACTTTTTCCTCAAAACTGGCCTGGGACCAAAATATTTCGAGTGAACCGAGTTAGGAACGAACTTAAAATTACCCGCTTCTGGGGTCACGCCTCTGTCATGACGACGTTTTTACACTGATATTTTAGCAAATCGCTGACAATGGGTTCATTTTTTTTAAAAAACCCAATTAATATAGCCATGTGCTAAACTTGTGCCACATTAATGCCTATCAAAATACACGCTTGATTTTGTAGCAGCTACAAGTAGTTTAATAACTGACTCCTATGCTTTTAGAGAAGGCATGAATCTTCTTCTCCGTAGTCTCTGTGCTATATTCAGATATCCTGATGAAAATATCTTGTCGGCATGACTCAATGGTAGATGGAGAAGATAGTGAGTGAGTGAGTAAGCTGTTGGAAAAACCATTCTCTCATAACTGCCCAAGTATCAGTAATAATTAAAAATCAAGATGGCTGTTTGGCTGGTTGGTTGGTTGGTTGTTTTTGTGGCATGTCAACTCTTTGTGGATTGTTTTTTACCCAAATTAGTTTAACAATTTTAGTCTCCAATTATATACGTTCACAATTATTTTAAACGGGAAAACACTTCATACTAATGAGCAATATCAATACTTTAAAACCGAATATACTTGTATAGCCGTAAACCATTTTAAACATTATCTCAAATAGATTTTGTATGAGAGGGAATCTCCGTGTTGTAGTGACTAACGCGTAGGACTTCAACATCTCGTCGCGCTATTACGTTCACTTTCGGACTTCCCGTTTTGAAAAAGGGGCTAATATATCTCATTGTAAGACGCTAGCGACAATATCAAAGAAGTCGGTGAATCATTGATTTTGTGTTCTTTACATTACAGCGGTAACAATCTCTTTGGGAAAACATTTGCTCTATCTTTCCTTTTTGTATGGAATCAAATACCTTGGAGAATTTTACGAACGATAGTGTTGTCTTTACATTTTTTGCACATACTCCTTCGATGATTCGACGTATAGTCAGAATGTGTGAGGTTGTGGATAGATTTCTCCGAAAGTCTTTCTAATTTTTCTAAGAGTTTTTCAACCTCAGGCCCGATACAATTGAGAAGTAGGGCATTATAAACCTTAGTAGCTATAGCAGTAAGGGTTATGCCTCTGAGGTTCTCAGTGATTCTGTGGTCACCTTTTTGGAGAAGGGGAAGATGCAGCCTTTCGTCCTTTTCTGTGTTGTTTTGTTTATACATTGTTGCATAATGGAAGAAGTATGTCGACAAATTTTCACTTCAGGATGAAGTTTTTAATTTCTTTTTCAGTACTGCTTCAAGTTCTGCCTCAGTATACTGTCCAAGTTTCATGTCTAGTTGACTATTAATAATTTCTTTCGTAGGTTTATCCATGATTTCAGGTTTCCAAGTAGATTCTGGAGATTTTCTTTCTACTTCTGAAGTCTCTCTTCTTGGTTGGTCGCTTTAATTTTGCTCTCGAGGTGCTTTTCTTTCCACTCCCTTCATTTACTGTCTGCCATGCTAATCGTCATGGTTATCTTTCGATGGCTGTTTTTGTTCTCATCTATAGAAGCCACTCTTATAGATGAGCAGCAGTAGTTCCCCGATCGAACTGACAATCTTGAGCGTTAAGCCGCAAGACTCACACGTACATCATGCTGCTTCCCATGTGTACGCGGTAGAAAAAAAAAAAAATTTTTTTTCTCTTTTTTTTATCTTAAGTTTTAACTTAGTTAAAGTCCAGGACTGCTGGATGTTAAAATTCAAAGAAATTTTGGGGTATATTACATGGTCATCTAGTGGTGGACAGAGAGAGAGAGAGAAAGAAAGAGAGAGGAGGAGTCAACTCTTTTATGGCTTTCGTCTTTAGCACGTGTTAGACTACATTTGAGGTGTTTTGGATTTTTTTTCCTTTCTTTTCATTGGGGGGGGGCAATTTTGGGGGTTTTCTTTAGCAAATTTAGAAGTTCGTCTTCCAAAAGTAAAGTTTTTCCTGAAAATTAAGTCGCATAAGTCTTCATTCTTCATTTAAACAACACAGAATACAGCTGAGATTTAAGACATTACTATTTTAAATCAAATGTGCATAGAGGGTCAGGGATATCCGCGCTGGCGGCGCGACATGATGATGATGATGATGATGCTAATCGTGATTTTCCATCTTCTACCAAGCTTCTGATTTATTGATTTGGCCTTGGATGTATTCTAGTTGTTCTTTTTGGTATGTTTAATTAGTTTTCCCGTGGCTTTCTTAAGGTTTTGCTCATTGGCGTTTTCATTAAGTAAGGATGCTTTTTTCATGTTATCTTGTATTTCTCGAATTGATATTGACTCCTGGGGAACTCTACATTTGGTTGTTGGTTTGGTTGGTTTGCTCTCAGCTCTATGAAGTTGCCCAATCGGCTGGGGCTCTAGAATACATCGACTTCATCTCTGCAGAGGGGTAAGAGGTCCCCAACGAGTGTTCTGGTAAATGACACTAAACAATTGATTGTGAGGCTTCAGTAATACTGGAGCTTTGGGGAATGCGGAGTACCCCTTCATTGCCATTGCTTCCAGGTCTACTCTGGTCCGGAGTGGAAGCACCTGATAGGGTCCTATCTATGGGTCAAATAGAACTAAACTTTATACTTATGCTAAACTGAATTGTTTAAAACAGAATCGTTTTGACATTTAATTTGGTGTTAAATGACCCGAAAAGGGTTAATACAAAACAACCAACCAACAAAACGAAACAACCAATCAACCAACCAACCAACCAACCAATTCACCAACCAACCAATCAACCAACCAGCTTTATGAGGGTAGTAACGAATTCGTTATTTGGAGTATGTCTTTCAGATCTTACATGAAGAATATTACACTTGTTTCTTACCTATTGATTAGCAAGGGAGGATCTGTCATGTGAGACTACTTTTTTAAAAAGATTTCTAATCATCTTTATTGAGACAATTCTCTGATTGGAAGATCCTCCTTTAAAGGAGGAGTATGCCTCACAGTTCAAAGCGCTGTTTACCCATCTCTTGTTTATAAATGAGTAATCTAGTTGCGCTCTTCACTTATTATGGTAGATGTCGGTTGATTATTTTCCTTTATTCTTTTTTAATTTTGTATTTTGACATATAGGCCTGTTCTAGAAATTCACTATTCCTGTTTGGCGAGTTGTGTAAATAGAAATTATCATTTTCTTCTTAAACTATGTCGGCATTCATATCTCAACCGATGATCAAAACGCTGTGTTAGGAAATGTGTTGGAAAACAGAAGATAGCTCATTACTGAAGATGGTGAAGTCCTTTTCATCAATGGCATTAGTAGGACTATCATGAGATGACATTTATGGAAAGGTCACCATTGATGTAGTACACATCATTTTCGGTTGGATTTTCTCAATGCTATTTTGTGATTTTTAAGAAGCGTTTTGACACCTCCAGTTACGTCATTGATGGAGTTTTTCCGTGCAGGTGACGACACAAATGTCCATCAGCTCTGTTCAGACTCTGGATGCAGTCTAGAAGACCTACCAGGAGCGATAGATTATAGGGACAGATGGCAAGAGAGCATCATGGAACCCCGTGCTGTCACGTAGTTTGATGATTCGATATATATATATATATATATATATGTATACCGGACCATTGATATAATGGTTTGAGTGTTTGCTAATGATCCGGGAGACTAGGCTTCAATCCAATGTCGAGGCATGCCAAAGACTCAAAAAATGGTACTTGATGCCTCCTTGCTTAACATTCAGTATTATAAGTAACGGGTCAAGGGTAAGTGGAACAATCCAGAGAAAGACGTAGCACCCTTCGCTACATCTCGGAGTTGTAGCTATTAAGGAAGTCTTCGGTTCATCCTCGACTACGGTCGGCCAACTTATATATATATATATAGAGAGAGAGAGAGAGATATTTTTGTTTTACAAGATTTAAGTTTGGTTAAATTTATATTTAAAAAATTGTACATAATTTTCTTGTAAATTATATTTGTGGCATTATTGGAAATGTTGCCAGCAGAATTTATCTAAATCAACATTTCAAAGCATGAAAATAAAACAAAGCTATAAAAATTAGTGAGCTCAGATAATGATTTATGATGGTTCAAGTGAGGACGTTAAGTCCAACCAAAGTCAAGGGCAACCGACTTGTTCTGAGAGAAATTTTATTACTTCGAAATAGATAGACTTGAGAGAATAGGTCTTTGAGCAGACCCCGAAAAATCCTTCTCCCCGGCAATTGCCACCGATATACAAGGTGCAAAGGGTAAATGATCACCATTTTGTATTATCAAATTGGCGCGTGTGCTTTATTTATTCCAGGTTTGGTCTACTGTACAGCAAACCAGAGTTAGTTGGGCACTGTCCGTAAGAAAAGCAGCATCATGACACAATTCACTACTCAAGAAATTTGGAAATAGCATGCTTTACTGCTTGGCATTCAAGCTGAAAGCTTCAGTGCGAATGTTTGGGTGTCAATCTGAGGACAGATTCATATTCACATTGAAGACCACCAAACACCCAGTCCACATCATCGTGTTTGGGGGTGGTCATTTGTGATTGTAATTGTGTCTACATTTATCTTCCCACATGGTCTCAGATTCAACATGTAGGAGGCCTACATCAAGTTTCTGGAGGTGTAGTGCTGTTTTGAATCGAGAGGGTGGCTGCTGGATTATCCTATGTTAGACTGTAGGATTCTGCCGCACGAGCAGGAGAACCCAGTGTTGACTGTAAGAAAATGTATACGGCTACATCACCTAACATGTGGGTGGCTAACTCTCCAGATTACAATCTCTTTGATTATTATGTGTAGGGTGCAGTTGAGCAAGAGACCAGAAAACTTCGTGTAACACTAAAGAGGAATTGAAAGCAAGAAGAATGGTAGCATTTACCAATTTAAACAAGGAGAACATTGGAATGGCTTACAGGAGATTTCAAAGTCGTCCGCAGGCCGTAGTTGAATCCAATGGAGATTTCTTTGAATAGATTACATCTATAATATTTCAAGATATTTTCATGTAATTTTGGTAAGTATATCGGATAAAGTGCGATGTCAGTGTTATTTTCTTTTTTGCGTAATTTAGACGACAGATTACTCATCACACCCGATATATATATATATATATATATATATATATATATATATATATTAAATGCATCACATCAATTCCAAAGAGTCTAGTAATTTCGAATGTTACAATCATTAACATTCTAACGTAACTATATTCACACAAAACTCTTAGCAAAATTCACCAATATATTGTTTGAGAGACGCTTTTGGTGTAATAGTTACCTTCGGAGGAAATGAACCCCCATGACGTAAGTTCAAATCCCGTCCTAGGCTGTTAGTATTTCACATAGCTCTGTTATTCTTGGCAAAGGTATACTTGCTTGGTTGTGTTTTACGGCATATCAACTCTTGTAGATTATTTAATACCAAATCCTTTTATTCATACATATTTAATATATAGGATTTGGAAACGAATAGTTGTTGGTATCATCATTTTTAAACGAGCCAGAGCTCATTTGTTAGCGCAGTTAAATTATTACAAGTATTGCTAACAATCATAGTTTTATTTGCGCCCAGTTAAATGGTTGCAAGTATTGCTATTTGTTAGTGCACAGTTAAATGGTTTCAAGTATTGCTATTTATTTGCACACAGTTAAATGATTGCAAGTATTGCTAATAATAATAGTTTTATTCGATTACAGTTAAATGGTTGCAAGTATTGTTTTTGTTTGCACACAGTTAAATGGTTGCAAATATTGTTTTTATTTGCACACGATTAAATGGTTGCAAGTATTGCTAACAATAATAGTTTTATTCGCATACAGTTTGATGGTAGCAAGTATTGTTTTTGTTTTCACACAGTTAAATGGTTGCAAGTATAGTTAACAATAATAGTTTTATTCGCATAGAGTCAAATGATGGCAAGAATTGCTATTTGTTTGCATTGAGTTAAACAGTGACAAGTATTGCAAACCATAATAGTTCTATTTGCATACAGTTAAATGGATGCAAGATTTGCTTGCACACAGTTAAACGGTGGCAAGTCCTATTATTTTTTACATATAGTTAAATGGTTGCAAATGTTGCTGTTACTTTGTACACAGTTAAATGGTGCCAAATATTGCTATTTGTTTGCATACAGTTAAATGGTTGCTTGTATTGCTATTTGTTTGCACGCAGTAAAACGGGGTTAAGTATGTATATTTGTTTGCACACAGTTCTATGGTTTCAAGTATTGCTAACAATAATAGCTCTATTTGCATACTGTTAAATGGTTGCAAGTATTATTGTTTGTTTGCACACAGTTAAAGGGTTGTAAATATTGCTGTTTGTTTGCACACAGTTAAATGGTTGCAAGTATTGCAAATGATAATAGTTTTATTTGCATACAGTTACATGGTTGCAAGTATTGCTATTTGTTCGCACACAAATGGTTGCAAGTATTGCTAACAATAATAATTTTATTTGTACACAGTTAAATGGTTCCAAGACTTGTATTGTAAAATGAATAAATCAAGAAGTCAAACGAAATTTTTTTGGGGGTAAACTTTTTGGAGGAGAATGTTACACCAATTCACTACAGTTTCTCCCGAATTACACATGTCGGCTTTTGAATGAAGGGTTTTCCTTCTTCCTGACTGGTTGCCTTACGAAAGCAAAAGAGCTCAATCTGCCATACTATTTACCCATAACAAAGGAAGAAAAGGAGTTATGTCTTTTCCCGAAATCATTTACACGAAATGAAACGCAAATGGCATTGTCCAGGATTTGAAATCGGACTGATATGTGACGTAACCACTCGTCTGCCGCGCATGCATCTGCTCATTGCATCGTGTTTACTTTGTTGCATCGTGTGCATATTTTGCTGCACCGCGATGTCAGACCCAACGTTGCTACATTTTGCAGATGCATACTACAGAGCACGATGTCTAGAAGACTGTGGTATCACAAAGGAAAAAGAAGAGATGACATAAGGTTTGAAGGACTGGTCTTGTTCACGTATGAGTGCGTGTGTGGGCGTGTCACTTCGGAACCTTTCTCTATCTCGACTTCCTTCCGCTGTTTGCAGCGCAATTTCTAACTTGCACATTGTTATGTCGGGTCACCTCCAACAAACTGATTCCATCTTTCTCGTCTCTCTAGTCACTGCCAACCACTCACAACCGCTCTAATCAACTGATTGCACCTGTATATATTCACGGGTCAATCTTTTGTTAATTCCGGGTTCAGGATGCCCACAAACTATTGCCAGACTGTATGTCTCTAAGATACCAAAAAGAGTTTAACAATAAAAGTTAACTCTTTTAAATTTCGCCCTGAGTGGTATTTTCATCTGAATATGACAATCGCATCTTTAACTTGAAGAAGGGAATGAAAATCCTTTCTCAGCCAGAATCCACAAAAACTCATTTACTTTCATAATACAAATACTCAACGTATACTTATACACGCAGATACGTCTAGGCTTATATATATATATATATATATATACATCCATACCTATGGTCAACTCGAAGCTATACCCATATGTACACACAAATATATCTAACTCTATATACTACCACACTAAAGATCCACCGTGTTACAGGTAGTACCTATTTGGGTCTAATCTTTGGATCAAATAGATGTGTTTGTAAATTATTTGTATTAGGTTTGTTTTCGGTTTGGTTTCTTCGTTTAATGGCATGTCAACCTCCGTGAGTTATTCAATGCAAAAGCCATCTTTGTTAAAGAACAGTAGGGATAAGAAAGTTCATACCGATAGTTAACGTAATTGCGCGACTGGTGTTCGAACTCGTTTACTACGATGTCATCGATCAACACATTAGCCACGGGGACTTCACCAATTTATTTTAGGAATACTTGATATCAAAAACTATGCGCAAAAAACTTAAGAAACTACAAAAAATGTAAATACAAACGTACAATATATTCAATTGTCTCGCCTCAAGGTATAAAATAACCCTATACGAGTTGACATGCCCTTAACACCAACCAATCAAGATTACTCAGCTGATTGTGAATTCTGAGGAGCTGAAATAGGTAGGGAGGAGTCAAACGGAAACTTCACGTTTTCTCACGTGTTCAACGTCAACATTGATCAGCTGAATTTCAATGACGGTTGCTAAACTGAAAAATAAATTTTCAATAATTTCTAGACAGATATGTAGTAAGTTATTGATTTTGAGTCCAATCAAGGTAATAACAGTAACACCCAATCTGTTCACATTCCCTGAACTTTTGGGTACCACCTCAAATATAAGTACGTTCGTTCGCCCTTTCCACGTATCCTATTTCCCTAGATTCTTTTAAATCACCGATTACTCGCCAGGGGGAGTTGCTTGCCTCGAACTAATTACCATTCAAAAACTGTCACTGCATCATGCCGGAAGCCATGTAACCATTAGTTACTTTATAAGCGTCGCACAACATAAAGATATTGTTTTAAGTTAAGCGTCGGGTCCGCCCCAAATTCCACACTCCTGGTGTTGTTATCTCACTACAAGCATTCACTGACTTCCCATAACCTTTACCCTATCCCTACCCACTTCTTTTGGCCAACATCACGCCTCCCCCAACCATCTCGCTCTATCTCAGTTTCCCGCCATTTTCCTTAAACGGTTTTCTCTTCTTAAGTCTTTTCTTTCTTTTTCTTTTCCTTTTTTTATTTCCTTTTATTTTTATAGTTTTTTTTACACTCTTCCTATTATTAGGGAAGAAAGTAAAATTTATTGCAGGTATGTCAGTACACAAAGAGGCTGATTTCCTAGATCGTCACCTGACAGAAAATTTGAGATGTGAAGTTATACAATCGTTTTCTCCAGCCCTAAAATAGTACACGGAAGAACCAAAGAACTGCAATCTTTTTAAGCAACCGTAACACAGCAAAAAAAGTACGTCACAGCTAGATTTTTACTAGAGCAATACACTTCAAATAGTATTATTGAATAAAAAAAAAAGATCCTCGTTCAATTTGAAACTGAACGATAAAATTGTGGGTTCTGCATTGGCACTTAAAGTCATTTGAAAAAAAAATCAGTTTATATATACACACGCACATACTAACTCACAAACATATATATATATATATATATATATATATATATATGCTGGATGGTTGGTTGGTTGGTTGGTTGTTTGGTTTTTATGGCATATCAATCTTTGTAGGTTATTTAACGCCAAATCCATTTTTATACAAATAATCAGTTCTCTTTCAATGAGTACAGTTTAATCGTCAAAAACATTTCTATTTAAAGCTATTCAGTTTATTCAAACAGTTCTAATTCAGCTAATTCAGTTTAGGTTTGGTTTCTTTGTTTAATGGCATATCAACCTTTATAGGTTATTTAGTGCCAAAGCCATCTTTCTAGATAAACAGCAGTGGTACTATTTAACCCATAGCTGGAAGGAGAAGGGGGTTCATACCTTTCCCAGGGGTATTTGTCCGAAAGTGAACGTAATAGCGCGACTGGAGGTCGAACTCGCTTTAACCATTACCCCACTAATTCAGTTTAGTATATGTACGGGTTTTGTTTACACTCAGTTAAATGTCAAAACAGTTTATATTAAACAATTCAGTTTAGTGTAAGTATAGTTTCAATGTCAAAAACACTTGCATTTCAAATAATTCAAATTAGCATAAGCATGCAGTTTAAATGTAAGTACAGTTTATTCATCAAAAACATTTCTTTTTCAAGCTATTCAGTTTAGCAAACAGTTCTAATTCAAACAATTCACTTTAGTATAAGTATGCAGTTCAGTTCTATTTAACCCATTGATAGGGCCCTATCAGGTGCTACCATTCCGGACCAGATTGGACCTGGGAGCAATGGCAATGTAGAGGTACTCCGCATTCCCTAAAGCTTCAGCATCACTGGAACCTCACCATCAGATTGTTTAGTGTAATATCCAGGACACTCAATGGGTGGTGTCTTACCCCTCTGCAGCGGTGCAGTCAGTGTATTCAACAGCCCCAGCCGACGGGGCAAATATATGCCGTAGGAGTGTTTATGCTGCCAATGTGACCGTCGTTGGAAACAGACACGGCAACTCGCGTTCAAATACTGGACGAGACAGTTTGTTTGCATTTCACAATTTGCTAATACCCTCAGGAAAAGTATGAATTCAATTATTCTTCCTCCAGCTATGGGTGAATAGTTAGGCAGATTAGGCTCTTAGTATGATAAACGGTGTAGGAAAAAATATGAATACAATTATTCTTCCTCCAGCTATGGGTGAATAGTTAGGCAGATTAGGCTCTAAGTATGATAAACGGTGTAGGAAAAAATATGAATTCAATTATTCTTCCTCCAGCTCTGGGTGAATAGTTAGGCAGTTTAGGCTCTTAGTATGATAAACGGTGTAGGAAAAAATATGAATTCAATTATTCTTCCTCCAGCTCTGGGTGAATAGTTAGGCAGATTAGGCTCTAAGTATGATAAACGGTGTAGGAAAAAATATGAATTCAATTATTCTTCCTCCAGCTCTGGGTGAATAGTTAGGCAGTTTAGGCTCTTAGTATGATAAACGGTGTAGGAAAAAATATGAATTCAATTATTCTTCCTCCAGCTATGGGTGAATAGTTAGGCAGATTGGGCTCCAGGAAAAAAAACTTTGAATTCAAACTTCGCTTGAAAATAGCCTTGTATCGCATCCTGCTGAGCAGAAGTGTTGATATATATATATATATATACTATGATTACGAAAATTAACAAAAGTGATAAGACAAGTAGGAATATATATATAACCCTATTTGCCTTATCCCTTTTGTTTATCTATCAATCTATCTATCTATCTATCTAGCTTGCTAGCTAGCTAGCTAAAATAGTTAGTCATACACAATTCACCACTACTATCAGAACATTGTTCATCTGGTATGTAATTCTGAATAATGACAGGGTCAGGGAAGTAAGGTCTATAAATCTAACGATTTTAAATCGGATGAACTTTTTTTAGTTGAATCGTGTACTTTTAAGCGTTTTTAATTGTCATTCTCTTTATACTTAAAAACGTATTTTGGTCAAGGATTTGTTATCATTCAAAATTATATATATATATATATATACTTCAAGAGTTCATAATGAGAATATTCTAGTTTTTTTTTTGTTTTTACCTGCTCAGCAATAACATCAAACACTTTTACTGCATTGTTCTTATTTGTATTTCCCAAATAAATATATGCCCTAACCAATATTAACCTCTTGAAGACGACTATGAAGTCAGAAACACGTGTAGAACAAAGTTAAGAAAAAAAAAACTAAAATGCCAAATTTACATGCAGACCTATTTGATAATATTTACTTTTCTCTCGTGAGGCCAATAAAAATAATATATATATATATATATGTGTGTGTGTGTGTGTGTGTGTGTGTATAAACTAAAAATAAATTTATTTAGTAGATAATGTTTCAAACTTTCTTTTCCTGTTTAATGAATGTGGCATTTTGTGACACATGAAATTGCTTAAAAACATCTGATTTTATATTTCTATTACCTTAACTAGCTTTTCACATCAGTTTCTTATTATATATATATATATATATATATATATATATATATATATATATATATATATATATATATATATATATACCAAATGAGTTGGGTTCTACACGAGGTCTAATGGAGGAAACATGCTTTGAATTCAGTTTTCTCCTATCTCCTAGATTTGGCAGAGAACTCCAGTCATGCTATTACGATCGGTTTGGACTTAACAAAAAAACCCAAACAAAGCAAGTATTTTTGACTCTATAGTGTAAAAATAAAGTAACTGGATGGATCTTGGTATCGAGATATGTTTGTCAGTACATCCAGATATTGGATACAATGGAAGAAGTAGATTCACTTGTTCCTTAAGAGCATCAGTCGTTGTTTATGGATCAAAAAGATGTGGTTTGGTTTGGTTTGGTTTCTTTGTTTGGGTTACTTCATGCAAAAGCCCACCTTGTAGAAGAATAGTTGTATTATTTGACTCATAGCTGGGGATATATGAAGGTTCATATAATTATGGTTATCGTCGTAGGAAATGGACACGGCGACACGAGTTCAAATCCTGGACGAGACTGATTGCATTTCACATTGCACCAATACCCGTGCGAAAGGTATGAATCCAATTATTCTCCCTCCAGCTATGGGTAAATAGTAGGACAGACTGGTTTTTCAGCCTTGGTGAGATAACTAGTCTAGGAGAAGGAAAACTCTGAATTCAAACCTGTTAAACTCCGCTTAAAAATTGACCTTGTGTCATATCCTGTTCGAGCGGAGGGATTGGTAAATATGTATATGAAGGTTCATATATTTCCAAAGGGTATTAATCTGAAAATGAACATAATAGCGAGATTGGAGTCTGAAATCGTTTACTACGATGTCGCAGTCCAGCACGTTAGCTAACTATGTCTCAGGGACTCCTCTTCAAACAGATCACTCATCTGCATTTGGTGGTGAGGCTCCAGTTCTAGAGCTCTGCAAGAGTGTGAAGCCACATCTTCATTGCCATTACTCCCAGGTCAACTTTGATGGAAGTTGTGATACCTGTGAGGGTCCTATGTATGAGTCAAATAGATCTATTTAAAAATTCTTTGTATTTGGTTTGGTTTCACTTTAGTTTCTTTGTTTAATGGCATATAAACCTTCGTGGGTTATTTAATGCCAAACCCATCATTGTAGAGAACAGCAGTGATAGTATTTAACCTATGGCTGGGGATATAAAGGGATCATCCTTTTTTCAAAGGGGGAAGTCCGAAAGTGAACGTAATAACGCGACGAGAGTTCGAACTCGCTTACTAAAATGTTGAAATACTACACGTTAGTCACTACGACACAGAGATTCCCTCTCAAACAAAATTTTAAGTTTAAAATGGTTTACGGCTATACAAGTATATTCAGTTTTAAAGTATTGATATTGCTCATTAGTATGAAGTGTTTTCCCTTTTAAAATAATTGTGAACGTATATAATTGGAGACTAAAATTGTTAAACTAATTTGGGTAAAAAACAATCCACAAAGAGTTGACATGCCACAAAAACAACCAACCAACCGGCCATCTTGATTTTTAATTATTACTGATACTTGGGCAGTTATGAGAGAATGGTTTTTCCAACAGCTTACTCACTCACTCACTATCTTCTCCATCTACCATTGAGTCATGCCGACAAGATATTTTCATCAGGATATCTGAATAGAGCACAGAGACTACGGAGAAGAAGATTCATGCCTTCTCTAAAAGCATAGGAGTCAGTTATTAAACTACTTGTAGCTGCTACAAAATCAAGCGTGTATTTTGATAGGCATTAATGTGGCACAAGTTTAGCACATGGCTATATTAATTGGGTTTTTTAAAAAAATGAACCCATTGTCAGCGATTTGCTAAAATATCAGTGTAAAAACGTCGTCATGACAGAGGCGTGACCCCAGAAGCGGGTAATTTTAAGTTCGTTCCTAACTCGGTTCACTCGAAATATTTTGGTCCCAGGCCAGTTTTGAGGAAAAAGTAACAAATAACTCTAACGGTTCCTTTTTTTTTTTTTGGCTTTCCTATCTTATATGGAATGCCTTCTCTAGTCATAATGAAAAAATCCTAAGAATTCAGTTCACGCACCGGACTTTTGCTCTTCTCCCTCTCTCTCTCTTTCTTTCTTTCTTTCTTTCTTTCTTTCTATATCAGATTTTTATCAATGTCGTTATCTTTCTGCTTTCTGTTTTTCAGTGGCCTCTTGCGTTTTTTATTTCTGGGATTGAGTGCCATCGGAATTAACGGTGAGCACTTTAATTGGTGAAGTTAAGCAATGTTTGATCTGAAAAGCGCTAACTCGAATGGACGATCATTTGAGAAGCCCAGTCGTTATAAGCAAATAAAAAAAAGGAAAAGAGATTAAACTCATAGACACACAGTTTCTACAAATTCTGTTCAATTTAGATTTAGGAAAAAAACCTTGAGATTGATAATACAATATATACCTACTCATCTTTTCATTTTCTTTTATAAGAAAATAAAAGTTCGTAAAAGAATAAGACCAAAATAGACTCCTTTAGACTCTAACTAACCATCGGATCTTATATCCATAAAATGAGAACATTTTGGTTAATAAACGACTGTTGTTTTATGAAATTGTCTTATTGTGACAAGAACAAAAGTGGTTAAATATTGTTCAGAAAATGAATTTTTTATTAATATTCAGAAGGTGAATAAATCACAAGTCAAAATACCTGTTGTCCATCTATATCTGAATTAGGTGCTTTGATACCAGTTTGGCGCTGATTCTCGGCATGCGCAGGTCATTGATAAATATATTATGGATAGATTGTGGGGAATCAATTTGAATTCAATATGAATTATACTCTCTCTGAGACATTGGACTGTGGTCTCCGGATCGGTGTAAGATGAATTTATAATTGCTTGGTTCCTGGCAACCTTCCTCCCAGGCAGCCCCTTTCTTCGCGTCTGAAAGGGTGAGAAGGTTGAATTAATTGTTGGGTTCCAAATGGAACCAAATATTTTATCATGTGGGAGTCTTGCTTCCTGGATGACACTTCGCTACAAAACGACCTTGTATCATATAGTTGGAAGCTAAAGAATAACTGAAATGTTGATCAAATTTGATTTGTCTTGTTCTTTTTTTATTTTGGCATTTTTCATACTTAAAGAAGAGACGAGTTCACAAAAACGCACTTAATCGTAGACAGTCTCTCCGACAACCCCCCCCCCAAAAAAAACAAAAAACCCCAAACAAACCAAAAAACAAACTTGGACGACCAGTATATATATCGCTGACTGTATGTCTACTGAGAGTAATGTTCCCCTCTCTAACAAGTGACCTGGATATGACTCTAAAGTGCATCTCATAGGGAGAATCCAGTTCTGGGGTTTTGGTGAATATGGAGTACCCCGTTCATTACTATTTTACGCCCTATCTGAGTCGGAGTATTAGAAATGTTTGTATCATATAATAATACTTAAAACGATTTAACTTAGTGCTAACAAATGGACTCTGGCTTGTTTTAAAATTTTTACCAACAAATTTTCCTTTTACAAATCATATATATATTCAGTATATATGTATAAAAATGATTTGGCACTAGACAATCTACAAAGTATGATATGCCATAAAACACCACCAAGAAACTATATATATATATATATATGCATGTTTGATTAAATAATAAAGACACATATTGTTTACATAATTTTAAGATCCTTTCAAGTTTCCTTTTAAGTGTCTTGGTTTTAGATTGGAAGTAGTAGATGAAAGCGCTCGGGACAATTTTGGTAAATTCATCAACCGATTCCAACCTAAAACCAAGACACTTATCAAGAAACTTGAAAGGATCTTAATAAAATTATATAGAAAAATGTGTCTTTATTATTTAATAAAAAATGCTTAAATGAAATATTGCTTCCCAACCACACACACACACATACACACACACACATATATATATATATATATATAAAAAGTAAGTAAAATTAGCGACTTTAGTCGAGGGTGACCACAAGGCTCCCTTTTCAATAGCTACTACCCCGAGGTGTAGGAGCGGGCGCTACTGCTTTTCCTGGATTGCTCCACTTTACTCTTAATCCTAACCTTATAATTCTGAGTGTTAAGCAAGGCGGCATCAAGTACCATGTTTTGAGTCTTTGGTATGACTCAACCTGGGATTATTGGCGAATTCCCGACTCATTAGGCCAATGGCCCGATATATATATATATATATATATATATATCCTGCAAAATGCTGAAAATGATAAATTGTAAAACAAAAAAGAAAGAAGAAAAAACAAAATAAAATTGATCTCTTATTGTAGACATATCAATAATTTTTTCCTGAGTCATTTACCATTTAACTAATCCTATGATGAATTTATTTTCCTGTATTTAAACTACTCTCATTTCTAAAATTATCAACGGCTTTTTTGCGATAGTATCACGTGAACAAATATTTGGCCTCGTGACAAATTATTCACAACATAAATACTATTATTTAGCCACTTTTTCTCATATATCCGTCTGATGATTGTGTGATCCACATGAAAATTTAGGTAACTAACTTCAAGGGTTCGCAATTGGCTATTTTAGCTTTTAAACCTACTCAGCCAAACAAGCATCGAGCACTTGTTCATATGCGCTTTTCTCATTTGCATTATATATTTTTTTATCACATATATAAATATATATAGTTCTTTAATATATATATATATATATATATATATATATATATATACACACATATATGTGTGTGTGTGTGTGTGTGTTTGTGAAGAAAATACAAATCAAAGTAATCCAAAAGTGATGAATTTGTTATAACGTTTCGGTTTTAATAAATCATCAAGAGGACTAGGAAGGAGGATATCGAGTGATGTTTAATCACCGATGGATCTTTTATATAAATCCATCGGTGATAGAACCGAAACTTCCATGGAAGTAAATAATGGAAAGGAATCTGACAATATAGAGAAACATTGAAAAACAAGGCAATCCAAAGAGAAGAATTTAATGCAAAAGAAAGTCAACGTTACAACGTTTCGGTTCTATCACCAACGGATTTATTGCCAAATCCTTTTTATACGTATATATTAAATATATAGGATTTAGTTTGGTTGCGTTTTATGGCAAATCAACCATTGTCGGTTATTTATTGCCAAATCCTTTTTATACGTATATATTAGATATATAGGATTTAGTTTGGTTGCGTTTCATGGCAAATCAACCATTGTCGGTTATTTATTGCCAAATCCTTTATATATATATATATTAAATATATAGGATTTAGTTTGGTTGCGTTTTATGGCAAATCAACCATTGTCGGTTATTTATTGCCAAATCCTTTTTATACGTATATATTAGATATATAGGATTTAGTTTGGTTGCGTTTTATGGCAAATCAACCATTGTCGGTTATTTATTGCCAAATCCTTTTTATACGTATATATTAAATATATAAGATTTAGTTTGGTTGCGTTTTATGGCAAATCAACCATTGTCGGTTATTTATTGCCAAATCCTTTTTATACGTATATATTGAATATATAGGATTTAGTTTGGTTGCGTTTTATGGCAAATCAACCATTGTCGGTTATTTATTGCCAAATCCTTTTTATACGTATATATTAGATATATGAATTCCAAACACGTTTTGTAGATTACATTTTTAAACTAGCCGGAGCTCATTTTTGGCACTGTTAAATATGGTTTCCCTTATTTCTATCTAATACAAATAATTCTGTTTACTGACAATTTAATTAAACATCAGTCATCTTGTTTACATTTTGCTAAATGTAAAAATAGTTCTATTTCTAACAATTCAGTATACGATTACTACACAGTTTAAATGTCAAAAAGTTCTTTATAGATAGGACCTTATTAGGTGCTACCACTTCGAGTCTGAGTGGACCTGGGAGCGATAACAATGAAGAGGTACTCCGCAATTCCCAAAGCTCCAGCATTATTAAAGCCTTACCATCAGATTGTTTAATGTCATAACCAGGACACACATTGGGGCCAGTCTTACCCCTCTGTAGAGATGAGGTTGGTATATTCTATAGTCCCCGCCGACTGGGCTTGATGATAATGATGATAAATATTGTTAGTTACCTGAAACGGTGTGCAAACAAATGATTATTATTAAACAGAAATAATTACTTGAAACAATCTAATTATTAGTATTAGATAAGAATACTGGAAACCATACAACTGTATGCAAGTTTTTAGGTTAGGAATACTTGATATCATATAACTGTGTGCCAATATTTATACGCGCTGATGGTAAAGATTCTCTCGACTCTCCGTCACCATCCATCGCTATAGGCCATTGTTCTTGGTAAGTCCTCGTGACAGCATCTAGAGTTTGCACAGAGCTGATAGGTGAAAATTTTCCCTGGTCGTCCGTCACCGGTATCTTCATGTGTAGAGGTCAAAAGGAAAACGTCGCTTAAGAGTTCGTCTTAACTTTATCAGCACTGCCCAGAATGGCTTGTCCGGCTTACTTGGATATTTTTTTTTTATATTGGAGGTAAGTGGCCGCACGTTTTCTGTTTTGTGGGGTACTACATCCAAGATTTGTACAAAACAGCATGCAGCATCCTTTTGTAATACCCATCTAGCTTTTTCTCCAAGCGTTTCGTTAAAATCCATACCATACTACTGACCATACCATACTACTGACATAGCCACTGTTTGGAAGAATTCCCGTTTCATTTTATCAGAGAGATCAGATTTCCATATGATCATTAATCAATTAATAGCAGTCCATGCTTTATCTATCCGTGTGTTGACGTCACTTTCAGTAGATGAGATACTGCTACCGAGTAATATGAAATGGTCAACTAATTTTAAAGGTTTGCCATTTAATGAGGAGGTGGCATAATCTTGATTAAAACTCTTTGAATCGAAATAAATTGCAATAAACATAGATTGATGTTGTGCGAGCAAAACGACGAACAGTGCTTAGGGTTTTTGTTCTTAAAGGAAAAAACATTGAGCTAAAATAACAGAAAAACGCGGACACTGTTTTAAAGTATGTCATAAAGTAAGATAATCTTACACACACACACACTCACACACACACACACACACACACACACACACACACACACACACACACACACACACACACACATATATATGTATGTGTGTGTGTGTGTGTGTGTACTAGTGTATATTTACACACACAAATATGTATTTGCGCATGCATCTATATTTACTTTGGTACAAATTTAATCACAGGTAAACACCCTTCCATATATATAATTATCTCTCTTTTTGTCTCTCTCTTTCTCTCACTCTCAATATATATATATATATATATATATATATATATATATATATGTATGTGTGTGTGTGTGTGTGTGTGTGTGTGTGTGTGTGTGTGTGTGTATCTAGAACTATAATTGCATAGGTAAGTATTTTTTCATAGGTAAACTCCCACACAGAACAATATGCAGTTAAGCATGTATTTAATTATACACATACACCCCCATATATATATATATATATATATATATATATATATATATATATATGTGTGTGTGTGTGTGTGTGTGTGTGTTTGTATATTCGGGTATATATATATATATATATATATGTATATATATATACTAACAATACTGTCATAAAGTATATTTTTACATGAATACACACACATAAGAATATTATAAGTATGTGCCTGTATTTGAAAAAAAAAGTATTTTATTTACATAAGCACACACACACACACACACACACAACTACACACGTATATATATATATATATATATATATATATATATATATATATATATATATATATATATATATATATATATATATATATATATATATTTACATATATATTTCTATTAAGACGTATTTATATATAAATCTATATGTGGCGCGTGTTTGTGTTTACGGGTGCGGGGAGATTGGAAGCAGGTAGGAGGGGGTAGGTTGACTTTTATCAACTTCTCGTGCCTGAAGCTCAAAAGCCTGCTGACGTGAAAATAAATAATATTCTCCGCTTCCGTCCCTTACTGGGAATACACACTCCAATAGGAAAATAACTACCTAGCGATTTTGCTGTTACTCCACTATGATATTTCCCTTCGACCTAGTTATTTATGGCATACCATAGACGTCTCGTTGCTGGAAATTTTGCAAAACGTTACCAAAAAAAAAAAAAAAAAAAAAAAAAAAGAAAAAAGAGAGAAAAATTTAAATATATATATATATATATATATATATATATATATATTGAATTCACACTCAAATATTTATAATTAAGAATTAAAAATTAAATGCAACCCCAATAACAGAAACAATCCACCCCATAAAATAGCCCGCATATTCACGTCTTTATTAGTTCGCCTATCGCTAAAATCCCCCAGAACTCCACAATTATTGCAAATAAATAAGTAGATAAATAAATAAATAAATAGATAAAATCAAGTTTTGTATTTGCTTTTAGTGACTCACTATTTGCTATAAAGTTGTCAAAGATCATTTAAACAACAGATCTTCAACAAAAACCCCTGTCGGCTGGCGCTGTAGAATACACCGACTGCATCTCTGCAGAGAGGTAAGACTCCTCCAACGAGTGTCCTGGATAGGACACTAAACCATCCGATAGCGAGGCTTCAACATTGGAGCTTTATGGAATGTAGAGTAGCCCTTCATTGCCATTGCTCCCAGGTCCACTCTGACCCAGACTGGTAGCATCTGATAGCGTCCTCCTATCTTTGGGTCAAATAGAACTGTTTGACATTTAAACAGTTCGCAAAAAAATGACTTGTATTAAATTGGATTGTTAGAAATAGAACTGTTTGACCATTTAACTGTATTTGCTTTGGTGCATATATTTAACAAGTCAACACTAAGATTTTTATAAAATGATAAAACTGTAATACAAATTTAGTATGATGTTAACAGTATATCACACACTGTTTATAAAAGCTGATGCACTGACCGTAAACTCCAGCTATGGGTAAATAGTAGAGCAGACTGGGTTCTTCAGCCTTGGTGAGGCAACTTGTCTAGGAGAAGGAAAAACTCTGAATTGAAACCTGTTAAACTCCGCTTAAAAATTGACCTTGTGTCATATCCTGCCCAAGCGGAGGGGTTGGGTAAATATGGTAAACACCGACCGGAACGTTACAGCACCCAGGCAGCCAGTCAGATAATTCAGGCGTATTTTCATTATAGCACAATACATTGTGAATCCATATGAATATATAAGTTCTAATGCGTAAGACTTGCATGTTTTATATATGTCTATATATGCCATTGGTTTAATGAGTAAAGTGTTCGCTAATGGTCCGGAAGACCGGGGTTCAGTCTCAGGTTGAATCATATCAAAGACTCAAAAAAAAAAAAAATGGTACTTAATGCCGCCTTGCTTAATACTCGGCATTATAAGGTAAGGATCAAGGGTAAAGTGGAGTAATCCAGGGAATGGAGTGGCACCCTCCCCAACACCCTGGTTTCGTAGCTATTGAAAAGGAGCTAATGTTTAAAATTGTTTAAAATAGAACTGTTTAGACATTAAAACTGCGTATTTATGCTAAACTGAATTGTTCGAAATAAAACTCTTTTGACATGTAACCTATGTACTTATGCTAAAATAAATTATCTGAAATAAAACGTTTTCGACATTTAACTCTGTGTATTGCCCAGTCGGCTAGGGCTGAAGAATACACCGATTGCACCTCTGCTGAGGGGTAAAACCTCTCTCCCAACGAGTGTCCTGGATATGACACTTGACAATCTGATGGTGTAGTTCCAGTGATGCTGGACCTTTGGGGAATGCAGAACACACCTTTATTGCCATTGCTCCCATGTCCACTTACCCGGAATGGTAGCACCTGATAGGGCTCTATCTATTGGTTAAATAGAACTAAACTGCATGCTTATGCTAAATTGAGTTGTTTGAGTTAGAACTGTTTGACTAAACTGAATAGCTTGGAATAGAAATGTTTTTGACTATTAAACTTTACTTACATTTAAACTGCATGCTTATGCTAAACCGAATTATTTGAAATGGAACTGTTTTTGACATTGAAACTGTACTTACACTAAACTGAATTATTATATATAGAACTGTTTTGACATTTAAGTGTGTGTAAACAAAATATGTACTTATACTAAACTGAATTAGCTGAATTTAAACTGTTTGAATAAACTGAATAGCTTGAAATATGAATGTTTTTGACAATTAAACTGTGTATTCATGCTAAACTGAATTTTAAAAAATAGAACTGACTATTTGCATAAAATGGATTTAGCGTTAAACAACCAAATTGTTAAATAAACTGAATTGTTTAATATAGAACTGTTTTGAAATTTAACTGTGTAAACAAAATCTATACTTATACTAAACTGAATTAGCTTAATTAGAACTGTTTGAATTAAGTGAATAGCTTGAAATAGAAATATTTTTGACTATTAAACTGTGTACTCATGTTAAACTGAATTGTTTGAAATAGAACTGATTATTTGTATAAAAATGGATTTGGCGTTAAGTAACCTACAAAGGTTGATATGCCATAAAACCCAATCAACCAACCAACTACATCATCTATAATTTCCTGTTTCACAGCCGTTTTAGTTTCAAGTATTTTTCTATCTTTTCCCTTTTATTTTTAATCTGTGGTCTGCTGGAACGGCAAATTCCACTCGAATACAGTTTATTTTTACTTGTTAATTAACTCTTAGTGTGATCCTCTTCCCGGAATTAGGTGACCCGTTTGCATTTCAAAGTCCCAGAGAATTTTATACGTTTTATTTTTTTGGACAGAATCTGGTTTGCACATATACTATTGATTAGCATAGCCAAATTTTAATTTCTTGCACAGTTCAAGCAGAGCACCTTTCGCTGGCAATCGTGCCTAATTATATATTTCTTTTGTGCTAGTTTAATACAGTCACTTATGAGATTAACTATTTTATTTCTGTCACCACATAACCTAAACTTACTGTTTTGTTACGTAATATCAATTTTCGCTGTGACATAACAATTTTTATGGCATTGTTTTGTGATGCTCTTAAGAGAGATTTTGTTTCTCTTTTTAGGTTTTCTCTTCTTAGCCATGTCTTGATTATCTCATATTCAATTTTCTTGGTTTATCACTTGAAGTATCCACACAGTTGTTTTTCTTCACATTTGTTTTCTAGAGTTCGTGATTGTCGTTTTTCTGTGTGTCCTGTTGATATTATTGTTGCTAGCCCCAATAAAATCTTTTTTCCCAAGTCCCCCAGTCCCTTTATCAAACTTTTGGTGACTGTACCGAGTGCACCAATTACAATTGGTATCACCGTCACTTTCATAATTATCTTTAATTGGAATCATTTTGAGATGAGGTTTCTTAATCTGAGAATTAATTTTTATTTATTGCGGACTTTTTGTCCTCATCTTGGTAGTTTTTGTGTTGTTTCTTCTTTCACTACGTTTAGGCCAAATTTCACCTCTGGCCTTCTTCGGGTGATTTTACCGCAACCTCGGATATCGGATAGGAATGCTGAGTCTTGTAACCGTATCCCCAGTAATTACTGCCTTTAATAGTTGTCTATCGCATCACGTTTTTGACCAAGTAAACCTCTGGCCGGCTTGGGTAGGATTTGAAACCGGTATCTTCTGACAGTGCTCACCTGGAACCGTAGAGACTCAACGCCTCTATCCGCTGCGCCACGTTCTATAGTTTTTTTCAATTCTCTCGCAAGGTCTAAGAACTTATCTCTCTTTTTGATTTCTTTTAGTGTAGTCAGCCGGAACTGCAAAATCTATTCTGCATGTTATCTTTTTTTGTTGACTATCACTTGGCCTGGTCACCTGACGAGATTATATTCATCTCAAAATCCCAAAGATTTATTTTCTAAGATGGATTTTGGGTTGGGCGTATACCATTTGTTCGTATGGTCAAATTTAAACTTCTTGCACAATTCCCAGTGGATTACCTTATCCACACACCCGTGTCTACTGTTATAGTCCCTTGGCGCTAATTTACTATATTCGCTTATTGTGTGATTGCTCGTTTCGTCTCTATCACTACATAGTCTACATCTGCTATTTTGTTGCGTTTTGTCAATTATTATTATTATTATTGCCGACCTTAGTCGAGGGTGACCCAAAGGCTCCCTTTTCAATTGCTACTACACCGAGGTGTAGGGGAAGGCACTACTCCATTCCCTGGATTGCTCCACTTTACCTTTGATCCTTACCTTATAATGCTGAGTGATAAGCAAGGCGGCATCAAGTACCATGTTTTGAATCTTCCGTATGACTCGACCTAGGATTGAACCTAGGTCTCCTGGACGATTGGCCTAATGAGTTGATAGTTCGCCAATAGCCGGGTATTATAAGTAGTATTATATATATATATATATATATATATATATATATATATATATATATATATATATATATATATATATATATATATATATATATATATATATATATATATATATATATATATATATATATATATATATATATATATATATATATATATATATATATATATATATATATATATATATATATATATATATATATATATATATATATATATATATATATATATATATATATATATATATATATATATATATATATATATATATATATATATATATATATATATATATATATATATATATATATATATATATATATATATATATATATATATATATATATATATATATATATATATATATGTATATATCAATAGGCTTGTAATTATCCATCGTTCGCTCGTGCGTATCACACCTTGCAATTTAAATAAGTGCTTATATGAAACCAAATGCTTTTAAAAAAAGTCTAAGAGGGTGAGAAGAAGAAGAATCTTTCTTTTGTTTAATGGCATATCAGCCTTCGTGGATTATTTAATACCAAATCCATTCGTGTAGGAGAATAGAGATACTATTAGTGGGGGATAAGTGGATTCATATCTTTCCCAAAGGTATTAGGGGTGTCCTCGTGGTGTAATGGTTAAAGCGATGGACTGCGGAATCGTAGTACGCGAGTTCGTACTCCAGTCGCGCTATTACGTTCACTTTCGGGCAAATACCCTTGGGAAAGGTATGAACCCCCTTATCCTCCCAGTTATGGGTTAAATAGTACCACTACTGTTCTTCAAGGAGAATGGATTTGGCATTAAATAACCTGAAAAGAGTTGATATGCCATTAAACAAACAAACCAAACCAAAGGTATTAGTCCGAAAGTGAACGTAATAGCACGATCAGAATTCGAACTTGAAGAAAAATAAATCTTAACTCAAACGTGTAGAAAAAGAAAAATGGAGGAGGAAAAAGTTTTGTTAAGGAGGAAGGGGAGACCGTTTTCTTCTGATCTTACAGCCCTTTTCTTTATGTTTTATACCTACACTTTCTTTCTTTCTTTCTTTCTTTCTTTCTTTCTAAAATATTGATCAATTTTTTTCTTTTTAAATCAAGCTTTGACAGATTTTGGGGGGCATTATCTTTGCAGTAGTGATTTGCTTAATTTCCACAAAAAAGCGGCCGTTAAACGATACACTATTCTGTTATTTATTTCTACGAATATCTACGTACCATTGGAGTAAAAATTGAAATACAGTTTATATATGATAAGTTTTGCCAGATTATAACGTTTAAATATGGGGATTTATTTCTGTCTGAGTTTTTTGTCAGCGGATGCAAAGTTGATAAAGTTGTAGAAAATAGTTTTAAAATCCCTACTGACTCACTTATTTCTATTGTACACATTTCTCTGAAATGCAGAAATCATTGGAATTTTTTTCTTTGAAAAACCTTATGCTACAAATACATTTATGCAATATATAGACATTGCATATATGTATTTGTGCCGTAAGGTGCATATTGTCGGCATCTGGCGACGGCAAGATCGTTCGAGCTTACATAATGTATATTTCTTTCTCCCTCTCTCTTTCTGATCCACTGTCTTTCTTTCTCTCTCTCTCTCTCTCTCTCTCTCTCTCTATATATATATATATATATATATATATATATATATATGTATATATATATATATATATATATATGTGTGTGTGTGTGTGTTGTCTTTCAAACACAATCGTGACAAAAATTTTCATGCTTTATTAGCGATCCTCTTCTCTCTGTCGATCTGTCAGTCTGTCTGTCTGTCACACACACACATACACACATACACACGCGTGTGCTCACATGCACATATCCACGTGCGCGCGCGCACACGCACAAACACACACACACACACACACACACACACACACACACACACACACACACACATATATATATATATATATATATACAAGAAAAAAAATCTTCTTTGTTAAAATTGTCTGGAGATCGCTAATTAAGCGTGAAACTTTTAGTCACGATTATTTATATTTAAAAAATCTTCGTATTTGCTTATACAGTGACTACGGTTTTACTTTGTTCTGCAAGCCAACACCTTTTTTTGTTGACAACAATGACAATTAATCACTAACAATGTATATATATATATATATATATATATATAATATTTACTCACATATGTATCTATTTAAATATACATTGGCTCGGGTGTATATACCGCATATAACAATATAGTATGTATTTACCCAGCCCCAATTTTGAAGCTGATTAAAACTGGTTTAAATTCAGAGTTTTCCTTCTCTCGGACTGTTTTCCTAACAAAAACTAAAGAAACCAGTCTACTTCAGGATTTGAACTCGGCGAGTCGATTTTATTTTCTACCACCAATATCTGTTATACTAAGTACATTTTCACATAGTAAGATACTTTTCCGATATATTTCTTCGAAATTCAATTTATCTATTTTTAATTTAAAAGTGGATCCTTGTAAAATCTGCATTTGAATAGAACCTTGTCTCGTTGCTAAATGAACAAAACCTTAATTAGAAGACAAAGAGGCGACATCTCAAATACTAAAGGGTGGGTCTCTGAAACTAGTGGACAAGATCACCTACTTAGGAAGCAGTGTCTCATCAACCGAGAAAGACATCAACACACGACTAGCAAAGGTATGGACAGCTACGATTGGCTATCGGTCATATGGAGGTCACACCTGACCGATAAAATAAAACGCAGTTTTTACCAAGCAGCGGTCGTGTCGACACTGCCATATGGGTGCACTACATGGACGCTAACTAAACGTATGGAGAAAAAGCTTGGCGGCAACAACACAAGAATGCTCCGAGCAATATTGAACAAGTCCTGGAGGCAACACACCACAAAACAGCAGCTGTACGGCCACCTACAACCAATTACGAAAACTATCCAAGTTAGACGAACCAGACAGGCGGGACACTGCTGAAGAAATAAGGAAGAATTCATAAGCGATATACTCCTGTGGACCCCTTCACATGGACGAGAAAAGGCAAGACGACCAGCTAGAACCTATATACAACAGCTCTGTACCAATACAGGATATAGCCTGGAAGACTTCCCAGGAGCGTCTTGGCATCTAGCAGTTCAATGTATTTCGTCACCTTCATAACCTCTTCGGCAAAAGTATGGGAAGCTATCGTATTGTGCTTCACGCTACCAAAATATTGCAAAACTTTTGACTCAACCCACAGTGTTGCATATTGTCCTTTGACAGAACCGTAAATCAGGGATTTCTAAAATAGGATATTCCAGCTGTGTAAACAAGAGAATAGCCCACGTAGGTTGACAGTCGAAAGCAGATCACGTAGGTTGACAACCGGAACGCGTAGTCGTTAGGAAATCATATATACACAGGTACCCATGGTCAGAGGGAATTACAGTTAGTCACGGTCAGTCAGTCAGTCAGTTGGGCAGTCAAGACGTTCGAAGAGCGGCCAGAGAGTGCCTAGAGATGGCAGGGGCTAAGTGGCCCTCTGGGGGAACCTGGTTGAGAAACTTTCGTCAAGGAAGCAAAGACGTAAAGCTCTGAATATGGAATCTCAACGTGGATTAAGAAAAGCTCAATATAGCAGTACTTCCGCCAGTCTGTGTCTGCGTCCTTTGTCTCTGGTTCTCTTTCACACGTACGGCCAATTTCGGACCTTTCGAGAAATAAAGAGAGAGTTATATATTTTTTCTTTATCATTCCTTTATAATAGTCCTTCATTCATTCATTCATCACGGCTGTACAAGAATTGTTTCTTCGAATTTTCTCGGGTTTAGTTATTATTATTATTATTATTATCGCTTCTTGCGAATTTTTCACACCAGCATCAACTGGTGGTCATTCACTGGAGTTTGAGTGATAGAAAATCTCCTCAGGTTTCCAGGACTCTTCTCAGTATTCTGGCCGATCATAACAATGTTGTTGTCTGGATGGTCTCTATTCTTCCTCCGATTTCCAATTCTTCAAGTTTCCTTTCCAAGTCTTTCGGCGCCGTTCCAAGTGCACCAACTACCATTAGTATTACCATCACCCTTATGTTAAATTTTTTTGTTTTCTGGCAAGGTCCAAGTATTTGTCCATCTTTTCGCTTTCTTTTATTTTCACTCTGTGCTTCGCCAGAACAGCAAACGCCACAAGATGGAAAATTCCTTTTTTCTTGATAATGTGCTTTAATCAAAGAGGCGACATCTCCACACCAAACGGTAATTCTCTGAAACTAGTAGACAAGTTCATCTACCAAAGAAGCAGTGTCCCATCAACCGAGACTGATATCAACACGCAACTAGCAAAGGCATGGACAGCTATCGATAGACTATCAGTCATATGGATGTCATACCTGACCGATAAAATAAAACGCAGTTTTTTTTTCAAGCAGCGGTCGTGTCGATACTGCTATATGGATGCACTACATGAACGCTAACAAAACGTATGTAGAAAGAGCTTGACGGCGACACAAGAATGCTGCTAGCAATATTGAACAAGTCCTGGAGGAAGCATTCCACAAAGCAGCAGCTGTACGGCCACTTAATACCCATCACGATAACTATCGAAGAAGCTGACATACGGGACATTGCTGGAGACGAACTCATAAGTGACGTACTTCTGTGGACCCTCTCAAATGGATGTGCAAAGGCAGGACGACCAGCTAGAACCTATATACAACAGTTCTGTGCCGATACAAGATATAGCTTTGGGACGATAGAGAATGGTGGCGGGAGAGGTTCAGGGAGATCTGTGCTGATGACGTGACATGATGATGATTGTCTTCTGGCTTGGGTTGGGTAAGCCGTTTGTATCTCAAAATCCATGAGAATTTTGTGCGTCTCATTCACCTGGACAGATTCTGGTTTGTGCATATGCCATTTGGTATAAATTATTTTTATCTATATCATTTTACTCTTTGTGAGTTTTTCACGTCAGCCTTAGCAGTGGGACTTTCACTGGAGTTTGAGTGACAGTGAGTCTTCTCAAGTCACCTGGATTCTTTTCAGTATTCTAGCCGATCTTAACAAAGCTGTAGTTTGAATTGTCTCAATTCACTCTCCAATTTCCAACTCTTCCAGTTTCCTTACCGAGTCTCTGGGGAACGTTCCAAGTGGGCCAATTACAAATGGTATCACCCTTACTCTCATGTTCCACACCTTTTTTAGTACTCCGGCAAGATCAAAGTATTCATTCCTCTTTTCGCTTTCTTTGATTTTCTCTCTGTGGTCCACCGGGACGGCAAAATCCACTTTATGGCTAGTTCTCTTTTTTTTTCTTAGTTATCACTAAATCTAGTCTTCTGGCCGGGATTAAGTGATCTGTTTGTTTCCCCAAATCCCAGAGGATTTTGTGTGTCTCATTCTCCAGGTCGAATTCTGGTTTGTGCTTGTAACCTTTGGTAGCATGGCCAAATTTCAACTTCTTGCACTGTTCCCCGTGGATCACCTTCTCCACCCAGTCATATTTAGTCTTTTACTTTTGCTGCACTAGTATTCTGCTTTCACTAATTATATGATTAATCGTTTCGTTTCACCACATATCCCACACTTGCTATTATGTTGCGTCTTATCTATTTCGCTTTAACATAATTGGTCCTTATGGCGTTGTTTTCAACTGCTATTAGAAGAGATTCAGTTTCTCTCTTAAAGTCTCGAGTTTTTAGCCATGTCCAGGTCTTGTCGTGTGAGATTTATCCTGTTTGTTGTTTGGAATATTTATGTAGCTATTTTTCTTCTTATTTCTGTTTTCTTGTTATTGTTGTTCTGTTTATCTTCATGTTGTCAGTGATGTTGTGTTTTGGTCGCTGTAATAAGTCTATTTTACATTTTTCATCAAGTCATCATATTGATGCATCTATGCTGACCTCAATGCTGGCGAATCCTCTCCCTTTTTCTTTTCTTGACACATATAGTCTATGTCATCTCTCGGGCCTTAGGCATTGCGCGTCAACTTTCTTGTCCTCTGATCCATTTATTTGAATTCCCCCATAGTCCATTTTAAGAATGGTTGCGAGTACCTTATAAAGGGAACAGTCCAGATGTTTATTCCTTTAATGAGATCCCTGCTGCAGAGTTTAGTTTCGAGAAGCTTTCTCGTCTGTTTTTGTTATTTTTTCTATCATCTTGGCTTGTTTGATGGTGTCCGTTTCCAATATTCCCAAGTACTTGTAATTTTCCTTTTCTCCCAGCGTTCTGATTCTTTCTTGATTTGGCAGTTCTATTCCTTCTGTTATTTGTCTTTTTCCACATGTCATTATTAGCATGTCACATTTTTCTATGCCAAAATCCATTCCTATATCCTGACTGTATATTCTTATTGTTTATATTAGAGTCTCCAATTCTTTTTCATTGCAAACAGTTTGATGTCATCTATGCACATGAGGAGATTAATTTTTTCTTGCTATTTAGTAAATTTGTTGCTCCCAGCGCATTTTCTTAGGTGACTGAGTGGCATCATTGTTATTTCAAATAGTAATGGTGAAAGTGCACTTTTCTGGAAGATGTCACACTTCTGCTAAAGTTTTTCTTTTTGCCGTCAATTCCACGCTCCAGTTTTTTTTATAGTTTCCATAGTGAATTTTATCACTTCGTCGTATATCTTGTACATTTTAGACAGTCTACTACCCACGATAGCAAGACCATATCATAGGCCTTTTTATAGTCAAACCATGCCATGACTACATTTTTCTGCCTCGCTTTACTGTCTTTGAGGATGTGCTGATCCCTGTCCTCTTGTTCTCTTGTGGCATCCTTGCTGTTCTTCAGAAAACAGTTTGCGGTTTTCATAACGGTTTCCTAATCTGTGTTGTTAGAATTTCCATATCGCAGATAGACGCGTTATCAGTTTATCCTATTTACCTACCCCTCCGCTCGGGCAGGATATGACACAAGGTCAATTTTTAAGCGGAGTTTAACAGGTTTCAATTCAGAGTTTTCCTTCTCCTAGACTAGTTGCCTAATCAAGGCTGAAGAACCTAGTCTGTCCTACTATTTACCCATAGTTGGAGGAAGAATAATTGGATTCATACCTTTCCCAAGGGTATTAGTGCTATGTGAAATGCAATCAGTCTCGTCCAGGATTTGAACTCGTGTCGCCGTGTTCATTTCCTACGACGATAACAATTACACCACGGGCACCTCCACGCGTTATCAGTTTATAGTTTCTAGGGATGGTTCTTTTTTGGAGGTCTTTCTGGATCTGAGAAGTTTCCCCTTAGTTATCTATTTGGGTATATTTGTTTCTTCTAAGTATTAACTCAGTTCATGGATAGATGTACATTTTAAAAACCAGAATCCATGTGTGCAATCATGGCTAGGCGTTTTCCAGTTCGATACATTTTTGAGTGTTGAACTAAGTGATTTTAGGTGTACGTCGTGCATTCAATAAGTTTCCAGACTTTTTTGTACAGGAATTTAAAATTGTCGTATACTCTTAAGGATTCAGTATGTTATTTCTATACATCTTATGAGATGACTAACCAATTTTTATGATTTCAGGTTCAGATGAACAGCTACAGCAGCAATTGGAATACACCCTACTAAAGCCTGAATGTCACAGCTGGTGAATTTTAAAAATGCAATCTGGACGTGAGGACACTTTAGAAGAACGATATGCAATACTATTCTGTTTTAAACTTGGAAAAAATGCCACAGAAACGTATGGAATGCTTCAGACTGCTTTTGGAGCATCTTGTATGAATCGAGCATCAGTTTTTGGGTAGCATAAGAGATTCAAGGAAGGCAGGGAGTCTGTGAGGGATGATGAGAGGTGTGGGAAGAGTAAGGAAGTCAATAGACCATAGTTGATTGGCCAAAGGGTTAGGGTTAGGGTTACTATGTTGAGGTTTAGTGGCATTTCTACCAGGACAATACACCAGTCCACAACTCCATCCTTGTCACAGACTATTTGACTAAGATGGGCATCAAGACAGTTCCTCAGCCTCCCTATAGTCCAGACCTTGCTTCCTGTGACTTTTGGTTATTCCCTAAGTTCACAGGCTGTCGTTATGAGACAATTGAGGGAATGAAAGAGGCTGTGACGAAGGTCATTGACACGTTGAGACAAGAAGACTTCCCTGGGGCCTTCTAGAAGTTGTTGGAACGGTACGACAAGTGCATTGCAGCCTGAGAAGATTACTTCGAAGGGGACTAGAGTTTCGTGTGTGTACTATCAATAAAAGTGCCCATACGAAAAAAGTCTGGAAACTTATTTAATGATCATCGTATGTCCGCCTCGGCTCCTTGTAATTTTTTTCCATGTTGTTTATCTATTCAACCTATTTGATATGTTTTTTCTGTTTGCATATTTTCTCCAAAATTGTTTGGATTCCTTTCCATCTAGTTGTTGGTATATCCTTGAGCATTCTCCATCTACGTACTTGTCGGTAGAATTTTCTTTCATTTTGGAAAATCCTATTTTGTTTATATAGCATGACCATGTCTCAGAATCTTTTAAGTCTCTCTTCTTTCGCCAATATATTTTAAGTTATTTCTTCAAGTTGCATTACCAGACTTGTGTGCTGTTTTGTTTTGGTCTTTTCATCCCAACATATCCGTGTGTTTTTATCCTTCCTTGGAATCTTTGCTTGTTGTCGCAATTTTTTTACCTGTCCTTCAAGCCTAATTTCCTAAATAGGCTTTGTATTTCTGTTCGCGTTCCTTAGAAAGACACCGATTTTATCGCAGGCTAATTTCGCTCCAACCTAAATTAGCTCGTTTAATTCAGTGATGTTGACCAATGGGATATTTGAAAATAATTTGTTTACCTTTTCGGTTTCTGCTTTAATTTTTTCCATTCTTGGTTCTTTATTATTCTCCTTGAGAGTTTTTCACATCAGCGTTAGTTTCTTCAAGTCTCCTGGACTCTTCTCAGTATTCTAACCGATTTCAATAATGCTGTAGTTTGGACGGTCTCCACTCGTCCTTTTATTTCCATGTCCTCCAGTCCCTGTCCCAATCCTTTGGTGACTGTACCAAGAGCACCAGTTACAATTGGTATCACCGCCCCTTTCATGTTCCGCAGTTTTTTTTTAATTCCTTACCAAGATCCAGTTATTTATCCTTCTGTTCACTTTATTTCAATTTTACTCTGTGGTCAGCCGAGAGAGCAAAGTCCACAATTTTGAAAGTTCTCTTTTTTTGTTGATTATTATAAAGTCTGGTCGTCTGGTCGAGATCAGGTGATCCGTTTGTATGTCAAAATCCAAGAGGAGTTTGTGCGTCTCATTCTCCAGGACAGATTCTGGGTTGTGCACATACCATTTATTCATATAGTCAAATTAAAATTTTTTACACAGTTCCCAGAGGATCACCTTGTCCACCTAGTCGTTTCTAGTCTTATACTCTTTCTGTGCTAATTTGCTGCATTCGCTTATTATGGTGTAGATGCGATCGAAAAGGGAGCCTCCGAGTCACCTTCGACTACGACTACGACATTCTCTAGGACAGATTATTGTTTGTGCATATACCGTTTGGTAGTATGGTCAAATTTTAGTCTTTTGCGCAATTTCCGGTGAATCGCCATTCCTAACCAGTCGTACCCCGTCTTGTATTCTTTTTATGCAAGTTTGGTGTATTTACTTATGTATCGAATGTTAGCATAATGGTTAGAGTATTCGCCAATGGCCCGGGAACCGGGTTTCAATCCCAGGTCGAGTCATACCAAAGACTCAAAAAATGGTACTTGATGCTACCTTGCTTAACACACAGCATTATAAAGTAAGGATCAAGGGTAAAGTGGATGGTTGGTTGGTTGGATTTTACGGCATGCCAACCCATCGGGTTATTTTATGCCGAAAACATTTTTATTATTTTTATTTGGTATAATTTTTATGCGTATAGTTATTTGAACGCTATAAACAAATACCAACGACATCAGAATAAAACGATGGGTAAAGTGGAGTAATCCAGGGAAAGGAGTAGTGCCCCCTTACACGTTGGTGTAGTAGCTACCGAAAAGGGAGCGTTCAGGTCACCCTCGACGAAGGTCGCCAACTTTACTTACTTATGTATCTCTATTTCCATATAACTTACAGTTGCTGTTCTGTTGTATATAATCATTTCTCGATTTAAGTGGTTTTTTCAAACATTATTTTGTGCTGCTATTAAAAAAGATCGTGAATTTTCCTTTCTTAGCCATGTTCAGCTCGTCTCGTGTCGTTTGCCGTATCCATATAGTTATTTTTCTTCCCATGGTTGTCTATTATGCTTTTGTTGCTTTTATGTTTGCCCTTATGTTGTCATTATGTTACTTATTGGTGTAATTATAATTGTTATTGTAGTTGATATTATTTTATGACTTATAAAGTAGAAATCATAGATTGTCTATGTGAATAATGCGGAAGTAACAGGAAGACGGTGTAATTGTCTAAGTAGGCACTTATAAAAAAATCTCGAGAAGATGGAATTACATCGAAATACGACAGTCTAAAATGCTCGTAGAAATTATACATGAAATACCGCCGAATTCAAATATAATCTACAGGAATAAAAAGAACAAAAAAAAAAAAAAAAAAAAAAGCACAAAAACAAACAAACAAACAAACAAACAAACAAAACAAACAAATTCGAAATGTTCAATATCCAACTTTATTTGTTTTTATCAACGTGGGAATAAAAATCATCTAATGAACACATATTTTCACGTAACTTGGGGGCCCCTTTCTTCACATGATACAAGCATGCCTTCGGTGCTAAACCATTAAAGATAGTGATATCTTGCCAATGCAAACAATGCAGTCCTTATGCTCTGAAGACGATACGAAGGTTGTACTGAAAGTAACGCTCGCCAAGAATTTTCTCTGAAACTATTGATTGAAATGTCATGCTTTTTATACCACCAGAAAGTCTAATTGTGGTTATTCCCTTTCCGTCCATCTCTTTTTCATGTCTGTCTGTCTGTGTGTATATATAAACCCCCCAGTATTATAAATGATCTAAAGACGCCATATATATATATATATATATATATATATATGGAGTCTGTAGATCATAAATATATATATATATATATCTATATAAATATATACATGTATATATATATATATATATAAATAAACATATATATACAAAGATATATATATATATATATATATATTCACACATTCATATATATGCACACACACACACACACACACACACACACACACACACATATATATATATATATATATAAATATATATATGTATATAACTGGCTCATTGGACTAATAGATTGAGTGTTCGCCAATGGCCAGGGAGAACGGGGTTCAATACCAGGTCGAGTCATACCAAAGACTCAAAAAATGATATTTGATGACGCCTTGCTGAACACTCAGCATCATTAAGTATGGATCAAGGGTAAAGTAGAGCGAACCAGGGAAAGGAGTTGCGCAGTCCTCTACGCCTCAGTGCAGTAGCTATTGAACTGGAAGTCTTCGAGTCGCCCTTGACTACGATTGCTAACTTTACTTTTCATACATATATATGTTTGTATATATATATACATATAAATACATACGTATATATATATGAATATATGTGAAAAGAAATGAGTTTATTACGACATAATGTACGTAGAAAAAGTAAAACGGAAGAAAGATATATGTTTGATGGTTTGTTTATTTTCCAACGCGTTTTGACTTCAATATTTTCTTCTGAATGCAAAAATATTTTCTCAAAATTATTGCAGGACGAGAAATAATTATGATGGATAAATTTTGATTCAGTAGGAAGTCTTCATTTGGGTTTGTAGATATTGTTACGTGAAAAAACAGAGTAATGAGTAATACTGGTTGAAATGTTCAAATTGCATCATGTCATGCGATGGAATTTTTTTGAAAGGTGTTTTGTGGTTTGAGAAACGGATTTGTGACGTTTTATTGCTTTAAATGTTAAGAGAAAGGGGAGCTAATCTTTAGAGATAATTTTGAATTCTTTTAGTGTTATTTTTCTTATAGATGATGATTTTTGAAAAAAACTTTGTCGTTGTGGTATTGTGTTGTGGTATCCTATGAAACATGCTTCAATTATTCGTTTGTTTTTCTCATGAACAAAAGCAAATATGGCAGAATTTTGAAAATCGAAAGTGTGGTTAGTTAAAATATCATGAGAAACTAAAGAGTTTGTTATGTTACCAGTTCTAAAGTCTTTTTTTATGTTCTCTAGTAAAACTATTCACGCTCCGGCAGGCGCAAGTATTTAAGTTTTATGCAATAAAATATTATATTAAATTAGAAATACTAACAAAACTAAAAGATAATTTTTCTAAAAAGATATACTCTTATGCTATTTTCAATCGGTTTCTATATAAAATTATACGTAGGATTGGCTTTTAATACATTTGGGAATAAGATAAGAATATTAGAAATCACTTCACAAAGTTATTTATTAAACCCAATTTTGTTAAAAACAGTAAGGAAATTATCTACCCCATATATTGAGCAAGTCTTTATTTCTAAGTGATATGTAACACTCGTCACATAATTTTTGATGAATTAATACCATCAACTTCCTTCCTGTTTTTTTTTCTTTTTTCCCCTAAAATCTTCGGCGTTGCAACTCTAACCAAAAATAATAATGTATACTAGCAAAACTATGTGCCCTCTGATTACGAGTATCTAAGTTTTATGTAACAAAATATTATATTAAATTGGAAAGCCTAAATAAATAAAAAACATATAAAAAGATTACAATTATTTGTATTTAATTTTAGTTGATTTCTATATAGAATTAAACATAGGATTGCTTTTAATATGTTTGAGAATAAAACAATAATATTAGAAATATCCACCCTCCAGATGCAAGTATTCAAATTTTATGTAATAAAATATTATATCAAATTGGTAAGACTAACGAAACTAAAGAATACATACAAAAGATCACACTTATCTTTTTTGTTTGTTTGTTTGTTTTAATTGATTTCTTTATAAAATTATACACAGGATTGCTTTTAATATGTTTCAGAATATAACAACAATATTAGAAATCAATATCACCAAGTTATTATTAATCAAACCCAGTTTTGTTAAAAACAGTAAGGAAATTATCCACCTCATATATTAAGTAAACCTTTATTTCTTAGTGATATATAACACTCGTTGAAAGATTTTAAATTCATTAAAATGGATATTGGGCAAAGCACAATAAATAAAGTAATAGATAAAAAAAAGAACACCATTCAGATACTGAGGGACGTTTACCTTTACAAATTAGACATTAGTATTAGGAATATTTGAAACCACATAACTACATGAAGATTATTGTATTAGACATATTTGATATATATAACTCTATGCAAAGAACTCTTTAGAAACAACCACGCAAAAATGTAAATAAAAACGTACGCGATTCTCTAACCTCTTGGTATAAAATAACTACTGATGGGTTGAAATGCCGTTAAAATCAATCACTCAATCACTATCGATATCATTACTTTCTAGACGGCCCTCGTGTACCAACAATCATTTTTTCAGGTGTGGAGGAGTCTATGTGGTGTAGTGGCTAGCGCACTGGACTTCGATATCGAGTTCGAATTCCATTCTCGCTATTACATTCACTTCCGAGCTAATACCTTTAGCAAACGCATGAACCTCCTTATCCCTCTAGCTATGGGTTAAATAATACCATATACTGTTCTTCAAAGATGACTTTGGCATTAAATATCCCACGAAGGTTGACATGTCATTAAAAATAGAAACTAAGCCAAACCGAACCAGTCATTTTTAGCCCCTTCTCTCTCTCTCTCTCTCTCTCTCTCTCTCTCTCCTGTCTCGCATACTCGTCACATTCCGGGCGCCCGTTGCGAGAGCTCACGGATCTGGGTGTGGCGCTTTGTGGAGACGCTAGTCGGTCGAGGCTGCCTGGTGCGGGTGCCGGAGAGGCCTAGCATTTGCGTCACGTAGCCAAGACTGACTTACTCTTCGAGTCTCTGGGGGGGGGGCGTCCCCACTGGCTCTAACCTTTCTCGGAGGGGTTAGTTTTATCGCTTGGCGCTTGAAGCACCACTTTTTTGGAAAAGCCGACAATGCCCGAGGCGAGCGTGTCTGGACTACGGCCCTGTGCCGGCTACCCACATTAAAAAAGGCCTTGTGTCATACTCGCGCGTAAGTGGGGTGCTCGACAAATACCTCTCTCTCTCCTGTTCGGTCTGCTGGAGCTATAGGATATGCCGACTGCAACTTAGCAAAGGGATAAGATTTCCCCACAACGAGTGTCCTACGCATGACCCTAAACTGCATCTGATAGCGAGGCTCCATTCCAGGATTTTAAGGTATATGGAGTATCCCTTCATTGCTGTTACTCTCAGATTCTGACCTAACTATGTGTCAAATAGAACTGATCAATCATTTACTATGAATCATAATTATTGGTTATTTGAAATGATACAGCTGTATCCAAATTATTTGTATCAGATAGAAATACTTGATAAATAGAATTACTACTGTTGAATTGCAATTCTTGAAACCATTTAACTGTGTGCAAACAAATAATTAGTATTTAATTGAATTATTAGTGTTAGATAGGAATACTTGAAACTGTGTACAAACAAATGAACTCTGTCTCATTTAAAAATGTGACACAAACAATTCGTTAACAAATGATTGGTTGGTTGGTTGGTGGAATTTTATAGTATATCAACCGTTGCAGGTTATATGATGCTAAATTATATATACATATATATATATATAAGAGGTTTATGGTTCTTATTAGCTCACTTGGTGAGTTAATGGAGGACCAAATGTTGCAGTATTGTTAAATAGTGCTCGATATCAATTTCAGAGCTGATGATTGCTAAATGCATGAAACCCAGGGTCACAGACTCTGCCACGTAATATATATATATATATATATATATATATATATATATATGATTTATAAATGAATAGTTTGTTGGCAATATTTTAAAACGAGCCCGAAATTATTTGTTTGCACATAGTTAAATGGCTTCAAGCACTGCAATTCATAGCTTGCGCACAGCTAAATGTTTTCCAGTATTTCTATCATGCACAAATAGTTCTATTTGCAGAAAGTTAAATGATTTCAAGCATTGCTAGGTAATACAAATATTCAATTTGATATTTTTTCACAGTGTTAATAGTTTCAATTATAGTAAATGATTCTATTTGACCCATAGATTGGACTCTAACAGGTACTATCATCCCAGGTAAAAGTGGACCTGGGAGTAATGGCAATGAAGAGGTACTCCACATTTTCCAAAACTCCAGGACTAAATCAGATACTGTTTACGGAGACGGATTTGGCATTAAATGAACCACAAGGGTTGATATGCTATAACCAACCAACCAACCAACCAACCAACAACCTTTCTCTCTCTTTCTTTTTTTTTTTTTTTTTATCAGTGCCTACGTTGAAAATTTTTGATGTTTTTTTCTCAGCGAATTCTTTACCATCATGATGCAGATTAACGAGTGCATCGACTGTTTAAGCCATCTATTTATTTTTCTTTCTTTCTTTCTTTCTTTCTTTCTTTCTTTCTTTCTTTCTTTCGCAAATATTCGTACGTTACTTCGGGCATCGCCCGTTCCCTCTTGCACCGACCACTGCGTACTTTCGTTTTATATAGATTTTTATAGATAGATAGGTATGCTCACTCAGTAGTTTTTTTTTTTCATTTTTTTTTTTTTTGTTTTTCTTTCTCGTTTTATTTTTAATTATCGCCATGGGACATATATTTTTTTATGACAAGTACGTATCAAATAGTTACCCAGAGGTAAACACGTATCTATATTTACCCATATACACAAGCCTCCATGCATATTCCAGATTATTGGAATAAAGTACTGTAAAACCTCCACACCTACGGAATCACTAAATCGCGGTTTCAGCAATCCGCGGTCGGCCGAATCAGCAAAAATTTTTTTAAGCTAAAACAAAATGGAATCGGCGGGCCGAGTTCAAATCTGTACGAGGTTGTTTTCGTTTCACTTTTCATTAATATCATTAGGAAAGGCATGAATTCATATCTTCTCCACGATATGGATAAATAGTCGGGTAGATTATGTTATCATGCTGGATGTTTGGGATGACAAAGGATTACTTCTCTAGGTCTATCTTCACTGCAAATGTTATGCGACAACTTGCAGTAGATTAAACAATGATACCAACTGCAGACAGGAATATCCGACCACAAAAGTCTTTAATTGATTTCTCAGGCTACTTTGCAACTGAACAAGAAAGAACCATCAGAGCCATCAACACATATGGGGGACACGAAGAGTGGATTAAACCTGCTATCGTAGAAATACTGGGTGATTGAAAAGTAATTCCCTATTTTAAAATTCTTATTATTATAACTTTTTACAAGAAGTAAATTATAAATATTTCAAAATAGGGAGTTCCTTTTCTATCACGTTGTAGTCTAGCAGGGCCAAGTTGTAATTTACTAAGCTTTTTGCTTAGATGTGGCACAAGGCCATATGAATGGGGTACCCAATGAGACTTGAACTCACTCGTGAAGATTTACCAGTTTAGCTTGCGAACCAGGGCTAAGTTGCGAACTAGTTCTTTACTTCAGCGTAACGGCTATCGTCGTAAAAAGAGAATCCAGTGAACTGAGTTCGAATCCTAAACGAAGCTGTTTGCGTTTTACTTTCCGCGTTAATACCTCCGAGAAAGGCATGAATCCATCAATTCTCCATGATGCAAGTAAATAGAAGGATAGACTGTGCTTCAGGATGACCAAATTTACTTTTTTATGTTTGTCTTCGTTGTAAATAATATGCAACACTTTTGTACTAGGTTCAACGGTACCAACAGCAGGCAGTAACCTTTAACCTAACTTTTACTTCCAGCGTAACCCTTTTTTCTTGTATGGGTATGTTGGCCTAACCCTTTGGAAGATCATAGGGTAAAATGTGAGAAAATTGAGAAGCAAAGTCGACACTATAGCGTTTCGGTTCCAATGAATCATCATCAGGTCTAGGGATGACATTAATAATGTTAAATCAACGATGGATGTGTAAAAAATAAAAACCTAGGGAAAATTTGTATAACAAGTTTGGTTTCTTTGTTTAATGGCATATCAACCTTTGTAGTTCATTTAATGCCAAAGCCATTCTCCTAGAAGAACAGTAGTGGAACTATTTAACCCATAGCTGGGAGGATAAGGGGGTTCATACCTTTCCCAAGGGTATTTGCCCGAAAGTGAACGTAATAGCGCGACTGGAGTACGAACTCGCTTACAACGATTCTGCAGACCATCGCTTTAACCATTACACCACGAGGACACCCTCTTGTATAACAAGAAAAAGTTGGCCGTTTCATTAATGAATCGGCGTTTGTTGTTTTAAATTACTTCATTTGACTTATTAGAAATATGGTGTAGAATTTATGTTCAAATGTTCGGAAAATTTTAAATCAGGAATAGAACTTTCAAGGTGTAGACGTATGTAATCCAGGAAAATATGTTGGGATAGACATAGATAGTATGTAGTAAACCAACTCCCCCGCCACGAACAGGATTTGACACAAGGTCAGTTTTTAAGAGGATTAGAACTAGTTTGAGTTCAGATTTTTCCTTCTCCGAGATCAGTTGTTATACCAAGGTTAAAGTGCCCAGTTTGTTCTCCTACTTATCCATAGATAGAGGGAGAATAGTTGGATCCATACTTTTCCCAAGGCAATTAATGCTATGTAAAATGCAAACAGCCATGTACAAGATACATTTGAATTCGAGTAGTCGAATCAGTTTTCTTTGACGATAACCGTTACGTTAAGCACGCCTCCTATCTATGGGTTAATGCATGAGCACGAAGTTCAGCTGACACAAACGTTACAGAAACTTATACATATATGAACATATATATATATATATATATATATGTTACTCCTTTTGTGTTGAAAGCTTTGTTTACTTCGGACTTTCGTGATTTCTCTTCCTTATTTTACTTTGAGAAAACATGTTTTTGACCAAATAGTTATTTAGACGGTCATAATCAGAACTCAGATAAAACCATTTAACTATGTGTAAAACAACCCTCAGAAACTATTAATGTTAGGGAGCAATACATAAAACCATTTAACTGTGTATAAACAAATGAACCCTGGTTCTTGTAACCAAAAAATTATTTATTTACAAATCATATCTATTTAATATATATATATATATATATATATATATATATATATATATATATAAAAGCTGGATTTAGAATTATATAACCTACAATGGATGAAATATCGTAAATAACAACCAACCAACCAACCAACCAAATACCAACCATCAATGAAATGTATTTGCAAAAAAATCTTCTGCATGCTTCTCTTGGAGCGTTGAGCTCTTTAGCGAAGGAATTACCGGTTGCCACTCGTGTGTTACAAAGCTCTTCGAAATGAATTGAGTTCTCGGTAGAGTACATATGTAAACAAAACAAAAGTGATACATATACGTTTAAAATCCCTTTGATTACGCTGAGTTTTCTCGTGGTTGTGCGGTAGAATCTTTGGCTGGCATTAAAGTCAGCCGTGTTTTGATCCCAGCTTCGAGCATCTTGCGTGTCTAACCACATTGAAGAGTTGCAATACAACGAAACAGACTGTCTGTGGATGACTGTATATATATATATATATATATATATATATAAAGGCAAATACCAAGAAACATATGCAAAATAGGAGATTTACAATATGAAGAAATTTTATTTAAATCGCCAGTGCCCTTTCATCTGAGATTTGTCAAGCGACTGCCTTCGGAAGTCGTTTAAAACAATGGAAATAATATTAAACAAAGGAAGGAGTGAAAATGAAAAATGATAGCCAGACAAAGGGGAGGGAAAAAATTAAAACTACTCCAAGTCAAGCGCAAAACATCTCACAATAAGTTCAGAGAGTGTTTAAGATTTTGTTTGCATAGAGAAGGCCTATTAAATAAAATATAGATGGCCTCTTGGGCAATGAGATGTTGTTTAGTCCTAGCTTTATGCAAGACCACAAAACATTCATCGCTGTTATCAATAAATATTAATATATATATATATATATATATATATATATATATATATATATATATATATATATATTGATATTTTCATTTTCTTAACTGCCTGATGATTGTTCTTTTGCAAAAAACTCCATGAAACCCCGAGGTCACGGTCTAAATTCCATGAATTAAATATATATCTATTTATTATTATTATTATATAATAGCTCTATCCTAGATATTGAGCACTCTCCATATTATAGTGCACTTTGTGCGACACAAGCCCACAAAGTGATTTAGTGACAACCAACACTGTTATAATATATATATATATATATATATATATATATATATATATATATGTCCTCGAATGTGGATTAGAGTCATACCCAAGAAACACTGAAAAAGAATTGTGACTACACTGAGATCACCTAGAACATCAAGAAGAGTAAATAGAGATCTGAATTGACTTTCTGTCACTTGAACAGAGATGACCACCAGTTCATGACCACCAGAGATGACCACCAGTGTAGTGAAAAACTCGGAAAGACAAGTAATACTAATTGATTTTTTTGATATGCACATATAAGAAGTGTTGCAGTAAAGATTGGAAAAAGTTCTTCCAACTACAACTACAAATACTTGTAATGATGATGGCTATTAGAATAATTATAAAAAGATAAAGTCTTCGATAGTCATTAGATGAGTACATAACATAAGGTTTATTAGAAATGTAATTACGTGAAATAGTATGTATATCCTGATATACGTTAATATATGTATATATTAACCAAATATGTATAAAATGGAAAGAAGATATATATGTTTATATATTAGAAATAAGTTATGAAATAAGCTTTGGAGTAAAATATCCCTTAAAAAACGAAAACGCTTTTGATGCATCCTGATATATTGTTGTACTCCCTACATAATGGACTCGCCCTCCTCCATAAATACATATCAACGAAAACGTCAGACAGACTCCACCAATCCGCTTGCTTGGGCGCCTCTGGTGGTGTAATGGTTAGCAAGCTCGACTAGCAAACCTACACGAGTGAGTTCGAGTCTCATTGTGTGCCCCTTTCATATGGCCTTGTGCCACATCTAAGCAAAAAAAAGCTTAGTAAATTACCACCAATCCGCTTGCTTAGGTCACACTTCGGCCGGCCTTGTTGTGAAGTGGACGGTCGGGTGTGCCTTAGCACTGGAGATTCCTCTGGCCTCAGGGGGGCGTCCCGCCCCAGACTTTAACCCTCTTCGGAGGGGTTAGGTTAATTGCGTGGCACCTGAGGCGCCCGTCTTTAACGGAATGCTGACGGGGCCCGAGGTATTTTTCGAAAATGCCGGGCGCATGTAGGCTACGGCCCGGTGCCCGGACCCACCTTAAAAAAGCCTTGTGCCATACTCATCGGGTTGGTGGACCGGACCACAAATACCACTCTGCATGATTGGTGCGCCTCCCCAGTTGCTTGGGTCACACTTCGGCCGGCTGTGTTGTGAACTGCACGGTCTCAGGGTGCCGTCCCCCAAGACTTTAACCCTCTTCGGAGGAGTTAGGTTAATCGCCTGGCGCCTGAGGCGTCCCTTTTAAGGGGAATGCCGGCGGGGTTCGAGGCATTTTTAGGACTTCCGGACGCGTCTGGGACACTGCTCTGTGACCGGGCCCACCTAAAACAGCCTTGTGCCACATTTTTACGCTTGGTGGGGCGTATAACAAATACCAGTTCACCAATCAGCGTAACACAATCACGTGTGGTACCATTTACGTAGTGGACGTACCAAAGACTCAAAAGGTGGTACTTGATGCCGCCTTGCTTAACACTTAGCATTATAAGGTAAGGATCAAGGGTAAAGTTGAGCAATCCAGGGAATGGAGTTGCGCCCTCTCCTACACCTCGGTATTGTAGCCAAAGAAAAGGGAACATTCGGGTCACCCTTGACTACGGTTGCCAACTTTACTTTATATCATGACATCGAAGCACTTCAGAATGGGGCTGGTACCGCTGTGGTTAGTAATACCGTGGTAGTTGGTTCGCTGGTACATTGTATATTGTATTTGTCGCTGCATCCCACCAGACAGGACTTGACACAAGGTCAAAAGCCCGAAGGCCGATTAAAGTGGGAATAAAGGGGAGGGGAAGGTCAGGAACGAGCCGAGACTCGAATCCTGCTGGTCTGCGCTGCTCATCGATCCACTAAGTGCAATGTGGGTCTAGTGAGGCAAGCAGTATCACGAATCCAAATTTGGATCCGGGAACGTATGCCGGGTTATAGCTTAAACTAGACAGCAAGGTCTAGTGCTATACATAGGGGCAAAGGTTGCAGCTCGCCCACCCGAAGGTGGCCCAACCGAAGTTGGGGGCCTTTCGGCCTCGAATCTGCCATTGTTCGATACCCCATCCGACACGAATGGCAGACGGCCCAGCCAAATGGACAGGTAAGTATGTTGTGTATTGTTACATTCCATGTGTGATTTGAAACTCACGCAGATAAACGTGCAACTGGTCCACAACTCTGCGAAAGCAACCCAAAACATTTGTTGTGTGAAAGGTGAAAGTGCAGTTGATCACAGTACCGTAACCAGATGGTTGAAGAAATTTCGTTTGGGTTGCAAGAACGTCGATGATCAGACAAGGTCAGATAGTTTTAAAAGCGTAGATACCGAGGCCGTGCTCCAAGCTATTGAGGCAAAACTAGCGAGTAGCTCTGAAAGAGTATCAGGAGAACTCGTCATCACACAATACAGTGTATTTCGTCATTTTCATGATCCCGGCAAAAACATGGGGAGCTACCGACAATTACCAAAATACTGCAAAACTTTTGACTCACCTGAGAAATAATATTAGTACATTTTCATAGTATTTGGAAGTGTATATAAAATAAAGTTTGGGGTTACAATCCGTTTAAACAAAGAAATTTCTACGGCTCATTAGCCAAATGAGTAGAGTGTTCGCAAATGGTCTAAGAGACCTGGGTTCAATCGCAGGTCCCGTCATACCAAACACTTTAAAAATGGTACTTGATTCCTCCTTGCTTAACACTTAGCAATATAAGGTGCGTATCAAGAATAAAGTGGGGCAATCTAGGGAAAGGAATAGCGCCTTCCTCTACACATCGGTGTGGTAGCTATGGAAAAGGGAGCCTTCTGGTCGCCCTTGACTACGGTCGCCAACTTTTACTTACATATGTAATCAGCATCATCATCATAAACATCAAGTCAAGCTGACAGCACGGATTTCCCTGTCTCTCTCTCTCTCCCCCACCCGTTCCACTCATCCATCGCTTCCAGTAGGTCTTCCAAACTCTGTCTTGTGTCCGCGCAGAGCTGTTGTTGGTAAGTTCTGGTTGGTCGGCCAATACAGCCATGAGAATGTGAATAGGTCCATAGAAGAACGTCACTTGCTTTTCCAGTAGTGTCCCGCATGTCTTGTTAGTCTTGGATGTTTTTGAGATGGGAGGTAGGTAGGCGTACTGCTCTTGTTTCGTGGGGTGTTGCTTGATCACAATACATATAATTATATTGATTAATATATTGACATAGTCTTTAAAAGTGTCCATAAAATAAGTTTAGAAGAAACAAAAATACGAGGTGCATACGATAAGTTTCCAGACTTTTTTTTTCGTATGGGCACTTTTATTGATAGTACACACATGAAACTCCAGTCCCCTTCGAAGTAATCTTCTCCGGCTGCAATGCACGTTGTAGCGTTCCAACAACTTCTGGATGGCCCTATGGAAGTCCTCTTGTTTGAGCGTATCAATGACCTTCGTCTTAGCCTCTTTCATATTCTCAATTGTCTCATAACGACAGCCTCTGAGCTTAGGGAATAACGAAAGTCACAGGGAGCAAGGTTTGGACTATAGGGAGGCTGAGGAACTGTCTTGATGCCCATCTTGGTCAAATGGTTTGTGACAAGGATGGAGTCGTGGACTAGTGCATTGTCCTGGTAGAAATGCCACTGCCCCGATTTGTAGAGTGTTGGCTTCTTCCGACGGAATCTCTTCCTGAACTCCCTTAAAACCCCAACATAGTAACTCTAACCCTAACCCTTTGGCCAATCAACTATGGTCTATTGACTTCCTTACTCTTCCCACACCTCTCATCATCCCTCACAGACTCCCTGCCTTCCTTGAATCTCTTATACTACCCAAAAACTGATGCTTGATTCATGCAAGATGGTCGAAAAGCAATCTGAAGCATTCCATACATTTCTGTGGCATTTTTTCCAAGTTTAAAACAGAATTGTATTGCATATCGTTCTTCTAAAGTGTCAGATTGCATTTTTGAAATTCACCAGTTGTGACAATCAGGCTTTAGTAGGGTGTATTCCAATTGCTACTGTAGCTGAGATCATAAAAATTGGTCAGTCATCTCATAAGATGTATAGCAATAACATACTGAATTTTAAAGAGACTACGACAATTTTAAAAGTCTGGACACTTATCGTATTCACCTCGTATATATAAATCATTATATATATGTTTTTTTTAAATAAGTAGGTCCACGAAGAGATTTGTATTTAGAATTTTAAAAAAATTTTCGATTATAAAAAAATAAATAAAAAATACAAATCTCTTCGTGGACTTACTCATTTTAAGATATTTCTTTCTCTCGTTGAACCTACAACAATATATATATATATATATATATATATATATATATATATATATATATATATATATATATATATATATATATATATATATATATATATGTGTGTGTGTGTGTGTGTGATACTGTTTGATATATTGTCATACTCTTTAGAAGTGTACATGAAATAAGATTTGAAGAGGCTAAAATACTTATGATTCATCTTAATACAAATTAATACAAGGGGTGTCCTCGTGGTGCAATGTTTAAAGCGATGAACTGCGGAATCGTAGTACGCGAGTTCGTACTCCAGTCGCGCTATTACGTTCACATTCGGGCAAATACCCTTGGGAAAGGTATGAACCCCCTTATTCTCCCTCCAGCTATGGGTGAATAGTAGGACGGGCTAGGTTCTTCAGCCTTGGTGAGGCAACTAGTCTAGGAGAAGGAAAACTCTGAATTAAAACCTGTTAAACTCCGCTTAAAAATTGACCTTGTGTCATATCCTGCCCGAGCGGAGGGGTCGGTAAATAGTATCTTAATACAAATATAGTAATTAAAGTTGGCGACCGTAGTCGAGGGTGCCCAGAAGTTACTCTTTTCAATAGCTAATACATCGCGGTGTAGGAGGGGGTGCTACTCCTTTCCATGGATTGCTCAACTTTACCCTTGATACGTACCTTGTATTGCTGAGTGTTAAGCAAGGAGGTATCAAGTACCATTTTTAAAGTCTTTGGTATGACGGGACCTGGGATTGAACCCAGGTCTCCCGGACCATTGGTGAACACTCTACCCACTTAACCAATAGTGATTAATATTTTAAATCAATGATTTTAACAGCATATCAACCCGTCTGATGTTATTTTATGCCTTTACATATTTTTTGAAATTGTTTCTAAATATTTTTTTTTGTTTTTGCACACGGTCCAATCGAATACGAATAATTTTAAAACTCTTTGTCCGATAGATGGGACTCTAACAGGTACCACCACTTCAGGTTAGAGCGGATCTGGGTGTAATGGCAATGAAGGCGTACTCAGCACTCCCAAGAGCCTCCGAACTGGAGCCACACTACCATCTGGTGCAGTTTAATGTCATACTCTGGACAGATGAATATATTATTGTAGCCTTTAGAAGTGTACATGAAATAAACTAAGGAGTAAAAAAATACTTTTGGTGCATCCTAATATATATATATATATATATATATATATATATATATATAAGTACTAAGTTGGCGACCGAAGTCGAGAATGACCCAAAAGCTCCTTTTTCAATTGATAATACAACGAGATGTAGAGGAGGTCATGACTCATTTCCATGGACACTTCACTTATAATGCTGAGTATAAAGCAAGGAGGTATCGAGTACCTTTTCTGAGTCTTCGTTATGACTCGATCTGGATTGAACCCCAGTGTCCCGGACCATGGGCAAACACTCTACCCACTCTGAAAATGGACCGGCACATATATATATATATATATATATATATATATATATATATATATATATATATATATATATAGGGATTGATATATTTCTATAGTCTTTAGAATAGCCCATTGAATAAACTAAGGAGAAACGAAAATACTTTTGGTGCATCTTGATATATATATATATATATATATATATATATATATATATATATATTCATATATATATATATATATATATATATATATAGTGATTGATATATTACCATAGTCTTTAGAAGTGCATATGAAATAAAATATAGGGGAAGTCCTGTAAGAAACGATAATGCATCTGATACACCCAAGATTTCATGATAGGGGTTAAGAGTTCAGATCACTTTCTTTTCAATCCATTGCATTCCTTTAAAATAAATACATTCATTGAATGTAACGAACTGAGAAGAAGAAGAAGAAGAAGAAGAAGAAGAAGAAGAAGAAGAAGAAGAAGAAGAAGAAGGCGGCAACTCCCCCTCAAGCAAAACAACAATAAAAAAAAACCAAACCATCTACGCTAAAATGGCTGAAAACTAATCACAAATGAAACTGAAGTTTTTACTAAAAATAGCCTTTCACATTCCCGCCCCAACTTCATGAAGTCTATTGAAAGATCTTGTTTGTTTTACGCCTGTATACGCTTGTGTAAAACCGGTGTGTATATTGTTGTGTGCGCGTATTTTGGTGTGGCTGCGGACTGCCAGCGCAAACATACCGACAAACATACAGAGATCGCTATCTGCATCTCTACGCACTAGTCAGTCCCGGCCCCCTTACCCACGTCTTTCCACCGATCCCTCACTTCCCCACCCCCTCGCCACCATCCTGAATTTTTCGATTAGTTTAGCTTTCACGGGAGATCTACCGATTACCATCAGTCATCACGGCCCTATCTAAAAACCTACCATTATTATCTGTTCAGTAGTTGACACACGTACTGTTTAAAACAGCTTATAATGCAAAGATTTTAAGTGCGACCCTGGTTTCTCTCAATACAGCAAATGAGAGTGCTAAATAAAGACTAGAAAAGATTTTTTTTTAGAGAGAGAGAGAGAGAGAGAGAGAGAGAGAGAGAGAGAGAGAGAGAGAGAGAGAGAGACGAATAAACGAGGCGTGTTGAAAGAGAAGCACCCGAGTCAGATTTTTATCCTGAATAAACGGAGGCAAAAGAAAACTCGCATACTTAGAGTCCTTCGAGGTTTGGAGCCCCCGATATGGCCCAAAGTCGCCAGAAAAGAATATATTTACAACAACAACAACAACAAAAGTTATTTCTGCGTCCGCTGGAAATCAGTTAGTCCCACTCTTTGTAGAATTTGGGAAGATAATAAAGATATTAAAAGAATGTCCGGTAGTCGCAATAAGCAACCGGCTGGCACCATTACAGTCTTATCAGCTTACAAAATAACTTCTAAATAAACAAGCAAATATATATTAACAAATAGTACACACACATACACACACACGCACACGTGTGTGTGTGTGTCTGTGTGTATGTGTGTGTGTGTGTATGCATGCAGATATATTATTGGATCAAGAATCGTAGGAGTCTCCCTCTAAGAATTCATATGTATATATATATATATATATATATATATAGAGAGAGAGAGAGAGAGAGTCAGAGTGCGTGTGTGTGTGTGAAATAGATGTGCATGTGCGCACGCGCGCATAATTTACTAAACTCAGTTTAGATTACTGACACAAACAGCGAAATATTTATTAAATCGCGCGCACACATACACACATTTTGGGAGAGACTCTTGCTATTCTTAATCCAATAATATATCATTTTGCACACTTTCGCGTATATATATATATATATATATATATAAAAGAAAGAAATGGCTGTTGGGATGTGGGTGGGAAAGAGAGAGAAAGAGAGAGAGAGAGAGAGAGAGAGAGAGAGCGCAAAGGAGAGAGATACGAGTGTCGTTCAAATTAATTAAGTTTAGTTTAATCTGGTAAAAAGCTACAACTGTGGAGCTCTAATAACTAATTAAAGCTTAACAAATAATACAGACACACACACATGCACATACAAGCATGTGTATGCATGTGCACTTATTGCGTATTTACTGGATTTAACATAGTCTGGTACAAGGCCGAAAGTGTGTAGGAAACAGTGAGAAACGACATCACTTCAGTGTTGTAATTGCCGGCTAGATTAGTTCGACAATTTCAACACAAATTGAATCATCCAATCGTTAAGCATAGTTTGGCACACGGCCACAAAAGTGATCAGTAATCATAGTAGAGGTCTTAATTTGTTGAGCAGAGGTTAGTCTGGCACAAGGATAGGACCCAGTAAGGAGCGAGCGAAATAAATATCAATATTTACATAGGCTAATATAATAACCATTAACTCAGTAGGAGTCGAGATCTCTCACTCTCTCTCTCTTTCTCTCTCTCTCTCTCTTTCTCTCTCTCTCTCAATATATATATATATATACATATGTGTATGTGTGTGCTGGAGGATGGAGGGAGTAGGTGAAGAGTAGATCGGTGCAAAAAGACAACAAAGTATCATTTCTGAAAATAGATCACAAGTATAAACTATGAGCTTCCTGATTTCATTCCCACGGAATCGTTCTTAACGTAATAAAGAGAGAGAGAGAGGGGGGGAGAAAATTAGAAGGCGAGAAAACGTCGGGGGAGGAGTAAAGAAAGAGGTGTTAAGAAGGAGAAAAAGAAGGGAGGCGAAAACAAGAAGAGGACAGAGGAGGTAAAAAAGTAAAAAAAATACAAGATGGAGGGAGACAGGAGGAAAACTGAGTTGCAATTGTACAAAAGAAAGAGAGAAGAAAGAGGGAGAAGTAAAAGTGGAAAAAATGAAAGAAGGGAGACAGGAAGTGACAAAGAAGTAGAAACAGGAGAAAAAAGATGAATGAGAAACGAGGTAAGAAGACGAGAGAACTCGAGTTAAAATAATTTAGAGGAAGAGTGAGTGGAACGAGGTAAGAAGAAGTTGAGGAGAAGAGTGCAACGTGGTAAAAAGATGCGAGATGTGGAGGTGAAAAGAAAGTTGAGGAAGATTAGGTGGAACGAGGTAAGATGAGAGAGGTGGAAGGGAAAGCAAATGTTGAGGAAGAGTGAGTGGAACGATGTAAGAAGATGAGAGAGGTGGAAGGGACACCAATGTTGAGGAAGAGTGAGTGAAGCGAGGTAAGAAGATGAGAGAGGTGGAAGTGATACCAATGTTGAGGAAGAATGAGTGGAAGGAAGTAAGAAAATGCGAGAGCTTGAGATGAAAACGATGTTGAGGAGAAGAGTGGAACTTTGTAAAAAGATGCGAGTAGTGGAGGTGAAGACAATGCTGAAGAAGAGTGAGTGAAACGAGGTAAGAAGATGAGAGAGGTGAAGGGGAAACAATGTTGAGAAAGAGTGTGTGGAACGAGGTCAGAAGAAGAGAGAGATCGAGATGAAAAGAATGTTGAGGAGAAGAGTGCAACGTGGTAAAAAGATGCGAGATGTGGAGGTGAAAAGAAAGTTGAGAAAGATTAGGTGGAACGAGGTAAGAAGATGAGAGAGGTGGAAGGGAAAACAATGGCGAGGAAGAGCGAGTGGAACGAGGTAAGAAGATGAGAGAGGTGGAAGGGAAAACAATGGCGAGGAAGAGCGAGTGGAACGAGGTAAGAAGATGAGAGAGGTGGAAGGGAAAACAATGGCGAGGAAGAGTGAGTGGAACGAGGTAAGAAGATGAGAGAGATTGAGATGAAAAGAATGTTGAAGAGAAAAGTGGAACGTGGTAAGAAGATACGAGAGGTGGAGGAAAAAACAAATGTTGAGGAAGAGTGAGTGGAACGAGGTAAGAAGATGAGAGAGATTGAGATGAAAAGAATGTGGAGGAAGAGTGAGTGAAACGAGGTAAGAAGATGAGAGAGGTGGAAGGGACACCAATGTTGAGGAAGAGTGATCGATGTAAGAATATGAGAGAGATTGGGATGAAAAGAATGTCGAGGAAGAGTGAGTGGAACGAGGTAAGAAGATGAGACAGGTGGAAGGGACACCAATGTTGAGGAAGAGTGAGTGAAGCGAGGTAAGAAGATGAGAGAGGTGGAAGTGACACCAATGTTGAGGAAGAGTGAGTGAAGCGAGGTAAGAAGATGAGAGAGGTGGAAGGGACACCAATGTTGAGGAAGAGTGAGTGAAGCGAGGTAAGAAGATGAGAGAGGTGGAAGTGATACCAATGTTGAGGAAGAATGAGTGGAAGGAAGTAAGAAAATGCGAGAGCTTGAGATGAAAACGATGTTGAGGAGAAAAGTGGAACTTTGTAAAAAGATGTGAGTAGTGGAGGTGAAGACAATGCTGGAGAAGAGTGAGTGAAACGAGGTAAGTAGATGAGAGAGGTGAAGGGGAAACAATGTTGAGAAAGAGTGTGTGGAACGAGGTCAGAAGAAGAGAGAGATCGAGATGAAAAGAATGTTGAGGAGAAGAGTGCAACGTGGTAAAAAGATGCGAGATATGGAGGTGAAAAGAAAGTTGAGGAAGATTAGGTGGAACGAGGTAAGAAGATGAGAGAGGTGGAAGGAAAACAATGGCGGGAAAGAGTGAGTGGAACGAGGTAAGAAGATGAGTGAGGTGGAAGGTACACCAATTTTGAGGAACAGTGATCAATGTAAGAAGATGAGAGAGATTGGGATGAAAAGAATGTTGAAGAAAAAAGTGGAACGTGGTAAGAAGATACGAGAGGTGGAGGAGAAAACAAATGTTGAGGAAGAGTGAGTGGAACGAGGTAAGAAGATGAGAGAGGTGGAAGGGAAAACAATGGCGAGGAAGAGTAAGTGGAACGAGGTAAGAAGATGAGAGAGGTGGAGGAGAAAGCAATGTTGAGAAAGAGTGAGTGGAACGAGGTAAGAAAATGAGAGAGGTGGAAGGGAAAACAATGGCGAGGAAGAGTGATCGATGTAAGATGAGAGAGATTGGGATGAAAAGAATGTTGAGGAGAAAAGTGAACCGTGGTAAGAGGATACGAGAGGTGGAGGGGAAAACAAATGTTGAGGAAGAGTGAGTGGAACGAGGTAAGAAGATGAGAGAGGTGGAAGGGACACCAATGTTGAGGAAGAGTGATCGATGTAAGAAGATGAGAGAGATTGGGATGAAAAGAATGTTGAGGAAGAGTGAGTGAAGCGAGGTAAGAAGATGAGAGAGGTGGAAGGGACACCAATGTTGAGGAAGAGTGAGTGAAGCGAGGTAAGAAGATGAGAGAGGTGGAAGTGATACCAATGTTGAGGAAGAATGAGTGGAAGGAAGTAAGAAAATGCGAGAGCTTGAGATGAAAACGATGTTGAGGAGAAGAGTGGAACTTTGTAAAAAGATGTGAGTAGTGGAGGTGAAGACAATGTTGAGGAAGAGAGAGTGAAACGAGGTAAGAAGATGAGAGAGGTGAAGGGGAAACAATGGCGAGGAAGAGTGAGTGGAACGAGGTAAGAAGAAGAGAGAGATCGAGATGAAAAGAATGTTGAGGAGAAGAGTGCAACGTGGTAAAAAGATGCGAGATGTGGAGGTGAAAAGAAAGTTGAGGAAGATTAGGTGGAACGAGGTAAGAAGATGAGAGAGGTGGAAGGGAAAACAATGGCGATGAAGTGGGATCGACGTAAGATGATGAGAGAGATTGGGATGAAAAGAATGTTGATAAGAAGAGTGGAACGTGGTAAAAAGATGAGAGAGATCGAGATGAAAACAATGGTGATGAAGAGTGTGTGGAACAAGGTAAGAAGATGCAAGGGGTGAAGGGGAAAACAATGTTGAGAAGAAGAGTGCAACGTGGTTAAAAGATGCGAGAGGTGGAGGGGAAAACAATGATGAGGAAGATTGAGTAGAATGAGGTTAGAAGATGAGAGATTGAGATGAAAACAATGGTGAGGAGTAGAATGGAATGTGGTAAGAAGATGCGAGAGGTGGAGGTGAACACCTTGTAAAATGTGAGAGTTTGAGACGAAAACAGTATAGAGGATGAGTGATGAGAACGAGGTAAAAAGATGAGAGAAGTCGAGATGAAAAGAATGTAGACGATCATTGAATCGAACGAGGTGAATACCATGTTGAGGAAGATTGAGTAGAATATAAGTGAGGGCAAAGGAGAGGTCGAAGAGAAAACCACTTTGTGTGTTGACAATAGATGACGAAAACCAGGTAAGATGATATGAGGGGTCGAGGTGAAAGCAATTGATAAGAATATCGATAAAAACATTGTGATAGACAGAGTTAGAAGATTATTGTTAGGTTTAAGTTTGTGTGTGATGCCAAATCATACCCATATGGCATATGATTGTGAGATTAAGATTTGGGTTAGGCTTTAACAGTAACGATTAAGCTCTGGGTTTTATCTTTATGGTTAAGATTATTCGGGACAAATTATGATTTGGGTTACAGTTAGGTTTAGGATGAGTGTTTAGTGATCGGTTAAATTTAGGATTAGGGCTAGAGTTATGTTTAGTCTTAAAGATAGGGTTTAATTTGGGCTTAGCATTAAAATTAGGGTAAGGGTTAAGGTGAAAGTTTGTTTTAGGATATGGACAAGAATAAGATATGGATTTAGGTTTAGGCAAGGGTTACGTTATATTCCTATTAGAATTAGGGTGAAATTTCGGGCTAAGATTTGGGTATATGTTCCGTTTAGGTTTAAAGCTTGATTTGACTTCTAGGTTTTCATTAGAGTTAGAAGTTTAGGGTTAGAGGTAAAAGTGTTAGAGCTTAAGTTGAGGTTGAATTTTTGGGCTAGGGTTACGGTTTTGGTTTGAGCTAGGTTAAGGTTAGGGTTAGAGGTAAAAGTGTTAGAGCTTAAGTTGAGGTTGAATTTTTGGGCTAGGGTTACGGTTTTGGTTTGAGCTAGGTTAAGGTTAGGGTTAGATTTAAGTTTAGAGTTGGCCTAAGGTTAGGGTATGGGTTAAGATGAGATTCAGGAATAGGAATAACGTTTTCGTTAGGGTTAGGATTAGACTTAATGTTAGTATTAGTATTTAGTTTGCTGTTAACTATCGGATTAGTGTTAATATTTACATAGGCTAATATCATCATCATCATATCGCGCTGGTTGCACGGATATCCCTGACCCTCTCTCGCCACTCCTCCCTACCGTTCATCACCCTAGGCAGGTCTTCAGGACAACATCCCGTATCCCCACATAGCTGCTGAATGTATGTTCGTGCTGGTCGTCCTGTTTTTGCACGGCCATGTGTGGGGGTCCATAAGAGTACATCTCTTATGAGTTCGTCCCTGCTTCTCGAGCAGTGTCCTGCATGTCTGGTTCGTCTAACTTGAATAGTTTTCGTGATAGGAGGCAGGTGGCCGTACAGTTGGTGTCTTGTGGGGTGTTGCCGCCAGGACTTGTTCAAGATTGCATGCAGCATTCTTGTGTAATTGCCGTCTAGCTTTTTCTCCAGCCGTTTTGTTAGCGTCCATGTAGTGCACCCATATAGCAGTATCGATGTGACCGCTGCCTGGAAATAGACTAAATTAAACAATCAAACAAACTTTAATCAACCATGCATTTCCTAATTTCCTGTGAAGATAAGAAAATAAAATAACTTTACAGATTTTTTTAAATAAAAAATAGCATAAACAATAATCCTGACAAAAACAATATCAGAAAATATTCACCTTTTCAAGATCTTTGTAAAGTTCTCTATGGCCAATCTATTCTTTGTGACTAATACACGCCATTAGTTTCAGTACGAGATAATTCACTCAAGTAATCAAATTCACTATATCTATAGCAGAAGTATCATTAATAGGAGTAGTCGCAAACAAATGAGTTCAACAATATTGATAGAGTAATACACCCTTTCTATTGATTGGTTGCCGAGGGTTTTTGTCCACATTGAACACATTCCATTTTTTAAAACATCTCAAAGTAGAAGAGACTTATCTAATCCCATCATATACGAACAGATATTTTCTATAGATGAACATTGAGCCTGTATAAATAGATTTGCTTTAGTTTCTTTATTTAGTGGTATGTCAACCTTCATGGGTTATTTAATGCCAAAGCCATCCTTGTAGAAAAACAGTTATTATTAGCTTCACCAAGCAGCTCTGACAACACGGATTTCTCTGATTCTTTCTCACAATCCGTCCCTATCATCCATTTCTCCTGGTAGGTCTTTTAGACTGCATCCAATGCCCGCACAGAGCTGATGTATATAAGTTTTTACTGGTCGGCCAACACTGGTGTGTCCATGTCTAGGAGTCCATAAGAGAATGTCGCTAATGAATTCGTTCTTGCTTCCTCAACTGTATGCCGCATATCTTGTTAATCTCACTTGAATGGTTTGTGAGATGGGTGGTCGTACTGGGGTTGTTTTGTGGGGTCTTGCTTCCTGGATTTGTTCAAGACAGCACGCAGAATTTTGGTGTAGTTCCCATCTAGGTTTTTTTTTCTGTGCATTTCGTTAGTGTCCATGTGGTGCATCCATATTGTAGTAGGGACACAAGTCACAGTTTCGAAGAAATCTCGTTCTATTTGATCAAATTGATAAGATTTTCGTATGATCGATAATTTGTGCTGGGTGAATATTGACAAGGATGTTTCTCAAGGGTATTAGTCCAAAAGTGAACATAATTATGCGACTGGAGTTCGAACCTACTTCTTATAATATCACAATCCAGTACGTTAACCAGTACACAACAGAGACCCCCTCATATATTGACACTTTTTTTTTTTGGTGAAGACGGCTTTTAGGATATTTCATCTTTCTAAATAAAGGTATCATTTGAAGTTTTCCAAGAAATTGATATATTTTTCCTAAAAAGAATTTATAAAGACAACCCTATATGAGATGAGATCATTCAGTAAATAAGGTGACATGATGACTGCCGCCTCCATGTAAGCAAGTTCGAACTCAAGTCGTGCTATTACGTTCACTTTTAGTCCAATACTCTTGGGAAGGTATGAACTACCTTATCCCTCTCTGCTATGGGTTAAATGGTTTTACTAGTGTTCTTATGACAGAGCAGGTAAACACCTAAAAATATTATTATTATTAAGTTTCATCTTATGTGTACAATCATCAGACAAAATGTGAGAAAAATGGCCAATCAATCATAATTATAAGGTGTTGTGTAGTCACATGTTTAGATGGAAGTACATGTGTCTCATGCCTGCGGAAAGGGCATGCATAAATGAATGTATATATATATATATATATATATATATATATATATATATATATGAATGAATATATATATATATATTCTAGTATATATATATATATATATATGAATGAATATATATATATATATATATATATATTCTAGTATATATATATATATATATATATATATATATATATGAATGAATATATATATATATTCTAGTATATATATATATATATATATATATATATATATATGAATGAATATATATATATATATATATATATATATTCTAGTATATATATATATATATATATATATATATGCACGTATGTTTGTGTGTATGTGTGTGTGTATGTATATATGTATGTAAAACATGGGTGTTCGTTTGTAATGCAATTTTGGTATATCACGGAGAAATTAAAGAATGGGGATGAAATTGCTTTAATTTGTTACTTAGATATCCACCATTTTTACTTGGAGAAGTCGAGCAATCTTAATTAAATTTTCAACGACCCAAGGCAATAACTCAAGCTGCTGCTCCTGATCTCCGATTTCAGCAAAAGAAATGGCCTTGACCTACTGAATTATTTGGATCTTATTGACGGACAGACGTTTTTGTAGGAGAGGAGGAGTCTTCGTGGCATGGTGGCTAACATGCTGGATTGCAAAGTCATTGTAAGAGAGTTCAAACTACAGTCGCGGTATTACGTTCACTTTCGAACTAATGCTCTTGGGAAAGATATGGACCCTCATATGCCCCCCCCCATTTATAGATTATGGTTAAATAGTACCACAACTGTTCTCCGCCTTCTGTGCACCTCTCCTGCAAGGAATTCTGGAATTTTGGGGAATATAGAGAACCCCTTCATTGCCATTGCTCCCAGGTTCATTCTGACCCGGATTAGTAGTACTTGTAAGGGTCTCATGTATGAGTCAAATAGAATTGTTCAATCGTTTACAACAGTTTTGGTTTAGGTTATTTGGTATGATGGCATATCAACCCTTGATGGTTATTTAATGTCATATCCTGTTTATACATGAATGATTTGTTAGTGAATAGTTTGTAGGCAATCTTATTCTTAAATGAGTTAGAGCTAATTTGTTTGCACACAGTTAAAGGACTTCAAGTATTGCTATTAACTGTTTATGCACGGTTTAATGGTTTCAAGTATGGTTATCTTACACTAATAATTCGATTTAACATTTATTATTTATTTGCACACAGTTACATGATTCCAAGTATTACTGAGTAATATCAATAATTAAATTTAGAATCCGTCATTGTTTGTAAACAGTTAAATGGTTTCAAGTATAACAAATAATTTAATATTTCTGTTTGACAGACAGATAGGACCCTAACAGGTACTACTACTGGCAATAAAGAGATACTTCACATTCCCCAAAGATAAAGGATTGGAGCCTCACTATCAGATTCAGTTTAGTGTCATATCCAGGAAAGTCGCTGAGGTGGGTTATATATCTGCAGAGATATATGGAGGTGCCCGTGGTGTAATGGTTATCGTCGTAGGAAATGGACACGGTGACACGAGTTCAAAACCTGGACGAGACTGATAGCATTTCACATAGTACTAATACCCTTGGGAAAGGTATGAATCCACTTATTCTCCCTCCAACTATGGGTAAATAGTAGGGCAGACTGGGTTCTTCAGCCTTGGACAGGCAACTAGTCTAGGAAAAGGAAATCTCTGAATGCAAACCTGTTAAACTCCGCTTAAAAAAATTGACCTTGTGTCATATCCTGCCAGAGCAGAGGGGTTGGTAAATATGTATATCTGCAGAGATACAGCCGGTGTATTCTACTGTACCTGCCAATTTGGCTATTATTTGAAATAATACAGCTTTGAGCAGATTATTTGTATTTGATAGGAATACGTGATAAATAGAATTATTAGTGTTAGATAGCAATACTTGAAACCATTCAACTGTGTGTAAAACAAATGAGGTCTGACTTGATTAAAAGTAAAGTTAGCTACAAACTATTTGCTTACAAATCATATTAAAAAATACAGGATTTAGCTCTAAGTAACTCACAATATGCTATAAAAATACAACCAACTAACAGCTTTTCAAAAAGGATCACTTTGGTTTTAAATACTCCACGGAAGTTGAAATGCCATTAAAAAAAAAGCAAAAAACAAAACAAAAAAAAAAAAAAAACGAACCAAACCAAACAATCGCTGGTTGAGTAGAAAGAAAAGATAGATTTATCCCTTTTCAATAGGCATCAAATAATCCACGGTTTTTTATATGCCATTAAACAAAGAAACCAAACCAAACCAAACTAAACCAAACCAGCGTTCTTGAAATTAACTGTACAGAAAATATTCAGGTTTGACACCTTAGAAGTAGGTGATGGTCATTGAATTATTGACTTATGTGAAATTATATGATGAGTGATATCAATTTTGGGTTAAAATGACTGATCGATTAAAGGCAGCTTTGATGATAAGCACTGACACACACACAACACACACAACACACACACATATATAATCTAAAGAAGATGAGTTAAGAATAATTCAATTTGAGAATACATAAGAGAATTCTTATAAATCTCCAGGAGTGGTCAGTTCCCAGTATGTCTTGTTCGTCAAACTGGGATGGTTTATGAGATGGGAGGTAGGTGTTCGTACAACTGCTGATTTGTAGTTTGTTGCTTCCAGGATTCAAAACAGCTCGTAGCATTCTTCTGTAGTTCCTATCTTGCTTTTTTTAAAAATAAGTTTCGAATGCGTCAGTGTGGTTCAGCTATACAATATTATCGACACAGCCACAGTTTGAAAGAAATCCCGTTTTATTTGATCAGATTGATCAGATTTCCATATGATCGACAAACTGACAATAGCATTCCACACCTTCACTAGGCGTATGCTGACATCCCTTTTAGTATATGAGATATTGCTGCCGAGGTATGTGAACTGGTTAATTAATTTTAGATCTTTGCCACTTTGAGCGTAAATGGCCCCTTCTTGTTTTTAATAAATGAACCTGTTTAATTTGCGTTTACGTAGAGACCAATGCCTTCTGGCTCTCCGTGCTTGGCTATACTGTAGGGATTCTGCTTGGGTTGGTTTATTTGTGAGAAGCGCTAGGTGATAGTTTCCACAGGATATCGTCTGCTTCTTGTCTTTCTTTTAGTGTCAAACCATTTTCTTTTATTAGATCTATTGACGTTTAAAGAAGGTAATCAAAATCGCGTTAAGACTCCAGCAACAATGTCGAAAAGGTATGAACCCATTCATCCTCCCAACTATGGGTTAAGTAGTATCACAACTGTTCTTCTCAAAGGATGGCTTTAAGTAACCTACAAAGGTTAAGATGTCATGAAATAAAGAAACCAAACCAAACAGACTGGCTGTTTCGTTGTATCACAACTCGTCAATGTGGCTAGACACGCAAGATGCTACAAGTTGGAATCGAAACGCGACTGACATAAAGTAAGCCGGATGTATTACCCTAAAGCTATTGTGCCTCTCAATGTAAGCGAATGAACTTTTACTTTTTTATTCATTTACATATACGCTTATCGGCTACCGGAGTGCTCAATTTATGAAAAGAACTTGGCATTTATGTGTGTGTGGTAGCCGGCAATTCACCACTCGAGTGCTCAACCCACGGCGGGAGCATATAAATATATTGTCATCCACTGACAACCTATTTTATTGTATCTCAACTCTTCAGTGTGGTTGGTCCTTATAAGTTATTTAATCTTATTTAATATTTGATTATAATTATGACTATATTTTCAAACGTTGTATTTTATCGAACTATTGCTTTTTTTGAAGTAACTCGGTGTTTCGCTCCAAGTTTGTATTTTCTTTAATGTCTTATCAAAATAATCGACTGTCTTGGGAATATTTTTTTTGGATTCCGTAAGCAAAGAGCTAAAGTCAACTAAGGTGCTTACTGCCGGCCTGTCAAAGACAGTGAAGACCCATCAGACAGACTATGTCTTGCACCCCGACTACAAAAACATTCCCTTTCACCATTGGATCTAGTTCAGACCTACAGGCGGTCGGTTTGGCTGTCAGTGGTCGATATAAAAGCTTTGAGGGTCAATGAAAATTTTAAAAGGGTCAATGAACGTCTGGGTCTCAACGGTGGATGATAACATAGTCAGGGATAACTTTAGTTTAAGTAGGAAACAAAATATTTAAAAAACAAAGTAGGAATTAAAGGCTACTGAAGTCACTTTAATTAAGGCTGTAAGATATACCGTATTTTTCACTCTATAGTACAGACATCCTCGCTCGCAAATTTCTCCCTAAAAAAATATCACCTTGCGTATTATACTGAGAAGGTCAGAATTTAGGGTAAGCTAAGTTTGAGTTGATTGGTATTTACACAGCCTTGTTGTTCAGAATGGCCAGCAGACGACCCCAAAATGAATTCGAGTAAACTTTACTTAAAAAAAAACAACAACTTGTAATATCTAGTTGGTTGATTGATTTGTTGTTTTTTTGGCATGTCAAACCCTGTTGAGCTACTTAATGTCAGAGTCAGTTTTTTGCAAGCAATTGTATAGTACCAAGTAAATGATGATACTAGGATGAATAAAACGTTTTGCAATATTTGCACTTTGAACACAAGGTACTAACATTATGAGGGAGTAATTCACTGCGAGTTCGCTCCGGATGGTCGAACTTTCGATGCCAATCTCTACTCTGAACAGCTGAAGCATTGTGCGGTAAAAATACATTGGTTAACTGAAAGCGAGCTTTTCAGCAGCAAGACAACCCAAGGTCTCATACCGCTCGAACGATTTGGAATAAACTCCAGGAAATTTATGCCACATTCAGCATATACTCAGGAGACAGTTCCTTTGGATTATAGTTTGTTTCGATCCATGGTTCACTTCCTGCGCTCAAGACGCTTCAACAACCAAGAGGAGATAAAAGCTTTAGTGAAAGAGTTCTTTGCCTTGATAGACAAGAACTGGTATCACCATCGGATCTAAGAACTCGCAGAAAGGTGGCTTCAGACGGCGCAACACGATGGCCACTACTTTGAATGTTGGGCTGCTTTTGTTGTAACTTGAAGATAAATAAGTTACCAAGATATTGCAAAACTTTTGACTCACCTATTTGTAAACAATCATAACTTTAAGTGACTATTCAAAATACTCGTACACAATCATATGGCTATTATTATTCCTATTTCATAATATTTCAGGATAGGATCGCGTGGGCTTTAGTATTGAAGACTTGGAAAGCTGGCCTTCGTATATTTGTCGTATCTGAGTACTAAAACTAACCAAAACTCACCAAAACTTTCTCCCAGGTGAGTAGAGCGTATGTACTACTTTCGGGGCGTTGCTGGGCTCGGACACACTTCGGTCGGCCGTGTTGGTTGGTACACGGATCTGGTCGGGTGTGTCATGGTTCTGGTGGCAGTCGGTCAAGGCCGTTTAATATGGATTCCAGTAAGCCGGCATTCATGTCGGGCACGCCAAAACCGGCATCTTCGAGCCTCGGACGGCCGTTCCTCAGGCTTCTAACTCTCCTTGGAGGCGCTAGGTTTATCGCTTGAAGAGGTTCGAGGCATTTTTGAAGCCGCCGGACATGTCTGGACTACGGACCTGTGCCCAGATCCACCTAAAAAGACTTTGCGCCTCACTCGTCCGGTTAGTGGGACGAACGACAAATACCGAGTACCAAAACTCACCACCACATTTGTTAGAGAATGAGGAACACATTTTGGACACTTTTAGCTGAGGAAGTATGTAATAGTTTAACATTTCTACGGGCTAAACAATATGAAACAATTACGAATTAACGATAAAAACGCATTTATTGCCCGAGCAAAGTTAATGGAAAGGATACAGGAATTACATGAAATACTAAGAGACACATTATGACGGGAAATTCCGATTTAATAGTCGAATATTCCTTTATAGAGCGACAGTTTGATTCCGTTAAAGTATGGTACCGTGCGTGGTACCACAGGAAGTTTGTAGGAGCAAAAAGTCCTTTTTGTAGAGAAACGCATCCACTCGTGCGTGTTTCTTGCTGTCGAGGTCCGAATGAAGAGAGAAGAATTTCGTCTTTGCCGCGCGTTTTATAATTCTATTTTAATTATACAACTTAGCGGCCATTAGACGTAAGTCAGTAAAGTTGGCGGCCGTACTCGAGGGTGACCCGAAGGCTCCCTTTTCGATTGCTACTACACCGAGGTGTTGGAGAGGGCACTACTCCTTTCTCTGGATTTCTCCACTTTACCCTTGATCCTTACCTTATAATACAGAGTGTAAAGTAAGGTAGAATCAAGTACCATTTTTTGAGTCTTTGGTATTACTCGACCTGGGATTGAACCCAGGTCTCCCGGGCCATTTGCAATGTAATACCTTCACTAGTAACCATTATGTAGTTTCCTATTTGATAATAATCATAATTTATTTGCACACAGTTATAGGTGAACAAGAACTTCTAACAATAACGGTTTTCAAATAGCTCTAATACAATTCCAGGGAACGAAGTGCGTGACTCCAAATACCCTAGAGCATTAAAACTAGAACCTACAGGGTCTATTGAGTGTATGGTGTATAGTCAGTAACATCTTTTCTGGTAATGTAGTCAGCCGACACGGTACAAGTATTATTAATTAAACTTAGTTTGGTTCAAGGCTACTATAATCAAGTACCGTTAAGGATCGAATTCATCATAATAGGGAATATATCCTCTATGGCAGTGCTTTTAAAAACTGTTGAATTATTCGTATACATGTCAAAACACTCTGTTGGGGAGACCTCGTGGCGTGGTGGCTAAAGTGCTGAACTGCGATATCATAGTGAGCGCGTTCGAACTCCAGTCGTGCTATAATGATTCCTTTCAGATTAATGACCGTGGGTAAGTATGAATTCCTTTATCCCTCCAACTATGGGTTAAATAGTAACACTATTGTTCTTCTACAAAGATGGCTTTGGCATTAAATAACTCACGAAGGTTGATATGCCATTAAACAAATGACTTAAGCCAAAAAACTCAGTGACAAAAAACTTCTGCACCCCCCAAAAAATAAACAAACAAACAAAAAATAAAATAAAAAGAAACAACAAAAAACAAAAGCATCCCCCGAATAATTACTAAGTCACATTCAAATTTAAAAAAAAACTAAGCAAATCAAAAGTTTTGCTGTATTTTGGTACGTGCTAGTTTGCGGCTTGTATATCACTTGACTGAAGCAGTTCAAGCGGTGGTAAGCTACCTGTCTTGATTGTTAGTATCGAAGTAGCTGGTGCGCTGACATGTTGAGCATTGCTTTACTTTGTATGTGAGCTGAAAGCAGCACAGATGAACATGCAACGTAGTCTATTTCGGAAACTGATGCCTTACGTGTTCGAACTGAGCCATAACACCACTGAAGCAACCAAAAACATTTGTTGTGTGAAAAGTGAAGGCGCACTTGATCACAGTACAATAACCAGATGGTTGAAGAAATTTCGCTTGGCTTGCAAGAACGTCGACGATCTGCTAAGGTCAGGTAGGCCTAAAAGCGTTGATTCCGAGGCTGTGCTCCAAGCCATAGAGGCAAATCAGGTGAGTATCACTGGGAGAATATGAACCAAATTCGGCATCTTACTGTCCAGTATGGTTGGTCAGGTTTATGACCTCGGTAAAAGTGTTCGAAGCTACCGTATTGTGCATCGTGTAATCAAAATATTGGAAAACTTTTGACTCATTCTAATATTATTAAATCAAGCACAGTAAACCATTATTAATTTTCAATTGGTGTTTCTTTTACTTGATTACTGAAAGCATAATTTGCCCAGTCGACTGGGGCTATAGAATGCACCAACTGCATCTCTGCTGAGGGGCACAACTTCCCCAACGAGGGGTCAGGATATATGACACTAAACAATTTGATAATGAGGCTCCAGTAATGCTGGAACTTTGGGGAATGCGGGGTACCCCTTT
>OY757922.1:40429704-40457204 GCA_963585895.1 Sepioteuthis lessoniana | reverse complement strand
AATTGGGGGCGCTTGTGGTATAATGTTTAAAAAACTGGACTACGGAATCGTAGAAAGCGATTTCGAACTCCAGTCGGGCTATTATGTTCGCTTTCGGACCAATACCTTTAGCAAATCGATGAAGCCTCTGATCCTCCTAACTATGGGTTAAATTGTACGACTACTATTCTTCTCGAAGATGGGATTTGGTATCAAATAACCCACAAAGGTTGATATGTCATTAAACAGAGAAACCAAACCAAATCTTCGATGAATCTGACAAGATGTTAAAAATTCGTGGAAAAGCTGATAAATCAGACACAACGGTTTTAATAATATCTAATTCTTTATTCTCAGAAGTTCTTCTGACTAAACATTTTTGGAACTTTTCTACATTCAAGCAATTAAGGAAAGAGCTATGCTATTTCCTCAAAGAATGAAATATTACTAAACCCAGGACTTTTCTCAAGTTTTATTTTATGGAAACAATATCCAGTGGAGATAAGGCTACAGAAATTATTTTCCTTTAGTTTCTTTGTTTAATGGCATATCAACCTTAGTGGTTATTTGATGCAAAAACAGACTGTATTAATAGTATTCAATCCATAACTAGGAGTCTAAGACGGTTTATACTTTTCTCTGAGGTATTAGTTCGAAAGTGAACGTAATAGCTCAAATGGGGTTCGAACTCGTATAGTTCGATGTTGCAGTCCAATACATTAGCCATTATGTCACGGAGATTCCTCCCATTCAAATACTGACAAAGTAGGTTGCTTACTGTAAGTTATGGTTCCGCAGTCAAGTATTTATTGCATGAATATGTATAAATGTGGCACATGGTCAATGATTTGTGGGGATGAAATACCAGTCTTCACTTACCTTAATATGAACCAGTCATATTCAGTGGCCCAATCTTACTACATTAGTCCTTTCATCCTAACATCTCACTTATCGCTAAAACTTCCAAACTGCAGTCACTAAAACAAGGCAATCGCTCTATGAAGATCGAAACTAATCCGAAGAATTTAAGTGGGTGGAGGATTATTAAATTCTGTTTATAAAAATACCAAACCCCAATGAAGCATAAAATAACAACTGTAGGTATTGTCTCATTAGGTGCTCCATTTGGCCTTGTGCCACATCGAAGCAAAGAGCTTCGTAGATTACAACTGTAGGTATTACCTCCCTTGCCTTCCAAATAGTAGTTCTAATGGTGTGATGGTCTACGACATTTTTATGGCTACCTACATCGTTACCTACATCGTAACGGTTGTATCTTTTCGATGTATGGCTACCTACATCGTAACTTACATCATATCAGTTGTATCTTTTCGATGTATTGTTAGCTACATCCGTATAATACCAGAACATAATAGACAGATGGACAAAGGGATGCATCCTCTCATATCCCCAAGAAGGGTGACCTTGCAATTGCCAAGAACTACCGAGGTATAACCATTAGATCCATAGCGGCCAAGATCTACAATACTCTAATACGTAACCGCATAGAACGCAAAATTGAGAAAATACTTAGGAAGAACCAAAATAGCTTTCGGAGGAATCGATCCATGACATCACAAATTTTGATTATCTGTTGCATTTTAGAAGGTGTTCGGGCAAAAAACCTCAAATAACTATTATTTGTCGACTTCTCCAAGGCATTTGACTCCATATACAGAGGGAACATGGAGCAAATACTTCTCGCCTACAGCCTACCCAAAGAAACCGTCGCTGTCATAATGATGCGATATAAAAACGCGAAAGTAAAAGTCTGCTCAACGGATGGAGACACAGACTACTTTAACATTGTAGCAGGTGTTCTGCAAGGAAATGCATTAGCTTCATACCTGTTCATTATCTCTCTAGACTACGTGCTTAGAACGTCCATAGATTTAATGAAAGAAAATAATTTTAAGCTGGCAAAGGAAAGAAGCAGAAGATAGCCTGCACAAACTATTACGGACGCAGACTTCTAGCAAATTCTCCCGCCCAAGCTGAATCCATGCTACATAGCCTGGAACGAGTGATAGGTGAAACAGGCCACCATGTCAACGCAGACAAAAGAGAATACACGAGCTTTAATCAAAGAGGCGACATCTCCACACTAAAGGGCGGTCCTCTGAAACTAGTGGACATGTTCACCGACCTCGGGAGCAGCGTCTCATCAACCGAGAATGACATCAACACACGACTAGCAAAGGTATGGACAGCTATCGATAGACCATCCTTTCGTGAGTATGATCAGCTAAAACTTTTAGGTTGTAAGACGATAACAACACTCTCTCTCTCTCTCTCTATATATATATATATATATATAGAGAGAGAGAGAGAGAGAGATCATTAATATGAGTGTAAACGTTTCGGGGAGGAGATTGCTCAAAATACGTAAGAACATTTTTCTAAATGTACTCGAAGCTCTATAAAATGACATACCCGCATCCTGCATCCTGCATTTCTTTTTGTCTCCTTATCTCATTTGCTTCTCTCTTTCTCTCTCTCAATCTCTCTCTCTTTATCATTTTATCTTTTCTCTGTGTTTTTCTTTCTCTGCTTATTTCTTTGTCTCTCACTGACCGTCCATCTCTGTATATAGATAGAAAGAATATATATATATATATATATATATATATATATATATATATTGTCAGCCACAGACAGACTGTTTCGTTGTATCACGACTCTTCAGTGTGACTAGATCCAATAGAAGAACAGCAATTAAGAAAAGTTGCAGGAAAAATGTGCTACGCTGCTATGCTAGTAGAGCAGTTATAATATCAGGATTATTACTGATCTACTATCATAGTGGAGGTGCCCGTGGTGTAAGTGGAGGTGCCCGTGGTGTAATGGTCATCGTTGTAGAAAATGGACACGGCGACTCGAGTTCAAATCCTGGACGAGACTGATTGCGTTTCATATAGCACTAATACCCTTGGGAAAGGTATGAATCCAATTATTCTCCCTTCAGCTATGGGTAAATAGTAGGACAGACTAGGTTCTTTAGCCTTGGAGAGGCAACTAGTCTAGGAGAAGGAAAAACTCTGAATTCAAACCTGTTGAACTCCGCTAAAAAAATTGACCTTGTGTCATATCCTACCCGAGCGGAGGGGTTGGTAAATAGGATAATATCAAGATTATGAACATAATGATAGATGCAATTGCAGAGACAGAGACAGTTGTCTCTTGACTGGTAATTGTTTAACAATTTAACGCACAAAGCCACCACAAGAAATATTTAAAAACAACGTAAAAATATATGTAAATGTTACTGAACTGAATTGGAAAAATAAATGGTACAATCATATTCTCGGCTTCAATAGCAGAAAATATTCAAACAATACCGCTTTATATAAACATGTTAAACAAATAAAGGATGTAACGGTCAAAGCTCCCAAGATTAAATGGGATATTATAAAAAAAATCCAAGCTTATAAAGGAGGTGACTGTAACTGCAGATTGTGTCAAGACAAAAAAAAGTTATGCATCCAGAAACATTCTGAGAAGAATTTGCTCAACAAAAGAAACGAATCAGTATCTAAGTGTAGACATAGCAATGGATTTCTCTTATATCATCAACCATCTGACCCTTTTTAATTCCATGATTTATTCTCTGCATTTTTAGACTGCGACAAAAAATTTAAAAAAGAAGAAAAAAGTAAGGAAAGAAAAAAAAAAAAAAGAAAGAAATAGAAAGGAGAAAAATTATCTATTTCTATTTTTATTTTTTTCATTTTTTGATTTATCGATTATTATCATAATGAGAGTTTTTTCCACCAGCGTTAGCTGATGGTTTCTCACTGGATTTTGAGTGACATCTAGTCTCTTCTAGTCTCCAGGACTTTTCTCAATATTCGGGTCGATCTTAATTATGCCGTTGGGTTGGTCTCTACTGGTCCTCTGATTTCTGTCTTCTTGTGCCTTAATTATTATTATTATTTGTTTGAATGTTACGTTATTACTACATTATTCTTTCGTGGAAATGTCTCGTATAATATCAACAGATGTAACGTTACGTTATTACTACGTTACGTGTCTCGTTATTACTTAAGAGATCTCTGGTGTAATATCAACATATGTTATGTAACGTTATTACTACATTATTCTTTCTTGTAAATGTCTCGTATAATATCATCCTATCATGTGACTAAGTATTGACGATAGGCTGATCACTTTTCCCACATGACGGCCTGAAAATTGTGAAAAACGTATAAAACTTAAGTAACAGACATATTGGATCCATGATTTTAATACACACACACACACACACACACACACACACACACACACACACACACACATATATATATATATATATATATATATATAATTGTCGGCTCAATACATACAAATAGATCAAACAGACGCAAAGATAGAATTAAGCAAACTTACTGATATAGAGAGATGAGTTTTGGAATGTTTAAAACAGGCTGATATGAGCAAAATAAGATAGATAGATTGATAGATAGGCTCAAGTTTTAAAAAATCTATTTTATTTTATTTTTGATTACTTAAAAATACCTTAAGTTCTTAAAATAAATTTTCGAATACTAATTAAATCACACAGATTTGACATATAACGCCACCAACGGAAAGGGAATGTTTAAAACTTCCTTATTTCGTTTCATTCAAAAATTCACACGTCCTGATGAAGGTTTAATACTTTCACATTTAAAAATCGAAATATCTAACGTTGGCAAAAAAATAGGATAATCTTCTGAAGACTTTCTGCTTTTTATATTTGTACATTCCCCACCCCTATATATATATATATATATATATATATATATATATATATATATATATATCCTCCCTATACTTTTAGATTTTATTTCATCGTTGCCAACCCATTCATCTACAGTTCCCTATTAGCCACGGATCTCATAATGGTTCTACGAGCGTATTTACCGCAGATAATGAGCTCTTGGGCATACTATCTAATTCTGTTAATCTAAAATTTCAAAAATATGAGTTTGTTTTTATTAATATTTTCAAACCTTAACATCTTAATATCAGGTTGAATCAAAGGTTTTGGAATATATTTGGTAACATGCGTCACAGTTCGGCAGCTGCGAATGCCTTTTCCTAGGTCACGAAGGTGACAATCCACAATGAATAAATGGGAAGAGCCTAGACAATCAGCATTGGAGAACTTACCAGAACATCAGTCATCAAACTGGTTGGTTTTACAGTATGTTGATTATTTTGGGGTTATTTAATGCTGTATAAATTCATTTTATTTAAAAAAAAAATGATTTCAAGTAACTAATGATTTGAATCATTTGAAAACATTTAAACATTTCAGTTAAGAGAACCAAACGTTTTGTGATATATTGCTAACTTGAGACTTGTTAGACAGTTCCGGATATTTTTGCCGAGGTTGTGAAAGGGATTAACCCCAATGGCTGTGACATGCTAATCTCTTCTGATACTCTCCGAGCGCTACTTACTCAGTCGGCTGTGGCTGTAGAATACACCGACTGCATCTCTGCTAAGAGGTAAGCCCCCGCTCTCACCAATGACTTCTGGAAATGACACTAAACCATCTGATGTCGAGGTTCCAGTAATACTGGAGCTTTGGGAATACGGAGTACTCCTTCATTGCCATCACTCCCAGGCCCACTCTGGCCCGGAATGTTAACACCTGATAAGGCCCTATCTATTGGTCAAATAGAACTAAACGGTGTACTTATGCTAAACTGAATTGCTTGAAATAGAACTGCTTTTGACATTGAAACTGTGTATTTATGTCAAACTGAATTGTTTGAAATAGAACTGTTTTTGACATTGAAAAGTTAAGTTGGCGACCTTAGTCGAGGTTGACTCGAAGGCTCCCTTTTCAATAGCTACTACACCGAGGTGTAGGGGTGAGCACAACTCCATTCTCTGGATTGCTCCACTTTACGCTTGATCCTTACCTCATAATGACGAGTGTTAAGCAAGGCGGTATCAAGTACCATTTTTTGAGTCTTTGATATGAATGGATTGAACGCCGGTCTCCCGGACAATTGGCGAACACTCTACTCATTAGGCCAATGGTCTGGTTTGAAACTTTGTACTTATGCTAAATTAAATTGTTTGAAATAGAACCGTTTATATGCATAAAAATAGATTTGGCATTAATGACCAACAATTGTTGATATGCCATAAAATCAAACCAAACCTAAGCGAGCGCTACTCGGTGGATTTGCTTGGTTGGTTTGTTGGTTGGTTTTTATGGCATATTAACCTTTGTAGGTTATTTAACGCCAAATCCATTTTATGCAAATAGTCAATTCTATTTCAAACAATTCAGTTTAGCACGAGTACACAGTTTAATTGTCAAAAACATTTCTCCTTCAAGTTATTCAGTTTATTCAATCAGTTCTAATTCAGCTAATTCAGTTTAGTATAAGTACAGATTTTGTTGACGCACAGTTAAATGTCAAAACAGTTCTATATATAACAATTCAGTTTAGTGTAAGTAGAGTTTCAATGTCAAAAACTGTTACTTTTCAAACAATTCAGTTTAGCATAAGCGCGCAGTTTAAATGTAAGTACAGTTTAATTGTCAAAAACATTTCTATTTCAAGCTCTTCAGTTTAGTCAAACAGTTCTAATTGAAACAATTCAGTTTAGCATAAGTATGCAGTTAGTTCTATTTAACCCATAGATAGTGTCCTATCAGGTGCTACCATTCCAAGCCAGAATGGACCTGGGAGGAATGGCAATAAAAGGGTGTGCTGCATTCCCCAAAGCTCCAGCATCACTGGAACCTCACCATCAGATTGTTTAGTATCATATCCAGGACACTCATTGGGGTGGTCTTACCCCTCTGCAGAGGTGCAGTTGGTGTATTTCATAGCCCCTGCCGACTGGGCAATCTATGGCTTGGTACACAGCCACAGAATCCACAGTTTTAAGCCTACTTGGCCTTGCCTGATCATCGAGGTTCTTGTAAGCCAAGCGCAATTTCTTTAACGCTTTGCTTATTATCCTTTACGTTTCGCATAACAAATGTTTTTGCTTGCTTTTGCAGCGTTATGACCCTGTTCGAACTTGTAAAACAAGTTCTTAAATTAGACAACGTTGTACGTTGCGGCTTTCAAAAACACACACGGAGTGAATCAATGCGTAACATGTCAGCGCACCAACTATCCCGATACTAACAACCACAGCGGGTAGCTTACTATGACTTGAACTGCTTCGGTCATGTAATATACGTGCCGCAGACTAACACATTACCAAAATACTGCCAAACCTTTTGATTCACCCAAGTAATTTTGAAACATCTCGCCCTATTTTTCATTTTTGCTAACTTTCGAAGCTCCGAGACTATTTTGGTACCAGAAGGGGTTAACCATGTGTGGGCGGATGATTAGGACAACTTGGCACTTCGTTTACTCCCGGAGTTATTTATTTATTTATTTATTTATATCAAACGTCTTTCTCATCATCTTCGTATCATCATGATCATCTGTCCCCCCCCACTTCCACCCATCCAACACTTACCCCCGCCGCCTGCTCGTCTCTAGAAATCATGTCAGCTTTTCGGCGAACATTCTCTGAGGAATGCAAGATCTTCAAACTTTTGGGTTCTAGCAAGCCGGCGCTGTCAATGCACAAATCTTACAAGAGAAAGGACTGGAATTTTATCTTCGAAAACCCGAGGAAAAATATCACTGATATACAACAACTGCAAAAGAGGCCGACATGACTCTCTTCCCATCCCTGACTCTGTCTGTCTGTCTGTCTGTCTCTCGTTCTATATATTCAGGAAAGACAAGCCCAGGGGGTGATGACACTAAGCCTTCTTTTTTTTTTTTAAATATCTCTTTCTTTCTTGCTCTTTCTTGCTTTCTCTCTTTTTCTCAACCCCTCTCTTTTCACCTGTCTGTCTGTTTGTCTGTCTGCTTCTGTCTTTCCTTATATACATTCGAGAAAGACAAGGACAGTAGGTGATGACATTTTCTTTTTAACATCTCTCTCTCTCTCTCTCTCTCTCTCTCTCTCACACTTTCTTTCGCTTTCGCTCTTTTGTCTTTCTATCTCTATCCTTCGGTACCTTTTTATGTCTCTCTTCCTTGTTGTCTCCTCACTTCACTTACTTCTCCCTCTCTCTTCCAATCCCCCCCCATATATATATATATATATGTATATATATATATAGAGAGAGAGAGAGAAAGAGAGAATGAGAGAGAGAATCTATCTATCTATCTATCACGTTTTTGTGTATTTTTTCTAGTTTTTTTTACTTATTTCACTTACTTATTTCTGTATTTCTGTTTGTCTCCTTGTTTCTCTCTCTCTCTTCTCTTCTCTCTCTCTCTCTCTCTCTATATATATATATATGATGCAATTAGAAGAAAACTCAAACCTGGTTAAATTGTCATTATAAATTTATTTCGGCAAAAAAATATCATCATATACTTCGTCTCATCAGATGACTTAAAACACGCGAATAATTCACACCCATTGTCTTCGGACGCTGACCGGATATATATATATATATATATATATATATATATATATATATATATATATATATATATATATATATATATATAGAGAGAGAGAGAGAGAGAGAGAGAATATATATATATATATATATATATACATGAATGTAGCGTCTGTTTTGTATGTATGTGTCGACTTATAACTCATAAACGAGATGCCCGTGGTGTAATGGTTATCGTCGCAGGATGTGGACACGACGATACGAGTTCAAATCCTGGATGAGCCTGATTACATTTCACATAGCACTAATACCCTTGGGAAAGGTATGAATCCAAATATTCTCCCTCCAGCTATGGGTAAATAGTAGGACAGACTAGGTTCTTCAGCCTTGGTGAGGCGACTAGTCTAGGAGAAGGAAAACTCTGAATTCAAACCTGTTAAACTCCGCTTAAAAATCGACCTTGTGTCATATCCTGTCCGAGCGGAGGGGTTGGTAAATAGCATAAACGAGATGTCATTGAGCATTAGAATCACGCATACATTTTAGTTAGTTTATAAGGAAAAGTACAAAATTTAGTTTTTGATTTTTATAGATTAAATAATATAATTCAATAATTAAAAATCAATTGACTTGTGGAACTCTACACAGTTCTTCCAAAATAGCCCCCCCAATACAAAAAACAACAACAAACAAACAAAAAACAAAATAAAACAAAACATGTACACATCTTAAGTTCTTCTTAAGACCCACCACGTTTAAATTTCACACACAGATTCCTGTGGTAAATTTGAATTTAACGGTTTTTCGAAAATCATTGTGTTGTAATTTAGCACTAATGTGTAAAAAAAAAGTTACATGGTATTAAAAAGAAAAAGTTGCATAGTATTAAAAAGAAAACAAAAAAAAAGAAAATGAAGGAAATGTCGAAATTTTTATCACTGTCACTCAAAAGACAATTAAGAAGTGAATTAGAATTTTTGTTATGTTTAAAAAAATGTTTTAAGAAAAATAAAATTGTAATAATGTTTCAAACCACTGTCAAATTTAGTATTCTTTCTTTTTAATGGCATATCGTAGGTTATTTAATGCCAAAGCAATTCTCCAAGAAGAACAGTAGTGGTACTATTTAACCCATAGCTGGGAGGATAAGGGGGTTCATACCTTTTCCAAGGGTATTTGCCCGAAAGTGAACGTAATAGCGCGACTGGAGTACGAACTCGCATACTACGATTCCGCTTTAACCATTACACCACGAGGACACCCCCTCAAATTTAGAGTTATATTTTATAAATCAATATTTCAAATTGATTTTTTTAAAATCCTGAATTAAGAGAATATTGTAATACGGGAATTCTTATATAAATTAAAAAACAATCTAAAATAAAAGAATATATTAATACGGGAATTATTAATTAAAAAATTGTTCTATAACTGAGCATTAATTGTAAAAAAATTAAATTTAATGGAAATCAAAAGAAAAATCATGTAAATATTTTAAACCTTTTACCAGTATAGGGTTAAATACTTTTACATAGTATTTCAAATGTAAACTGAAAGGAATAAAAAAAAAGCACCCCCAAGTCCCCCCCAAGAAAACAATCCACAAAATTGAAAATTTTTTCATTCGAATTAATAGGTAAAATCTTTCAATTGCAATTAAGGACACATTTTAAATTTTTAACTTATTCTTTCTTCTCCTTTTATCCCACTCACTTTCGTCAAGTCATTAACCAGGTGAATCTGCTAGTATATATATATATATATATATATATATATATATATCCTCCACTTCACCTTACTTTCTTCTTCTTCTTCTTCTTCTTCTTCTTCTTCTGGCGTAGTTGCTAAGGTGTGGAACTGCAATATCATTGTAAGCGAGTTCAAACTCCAGTGGCGCTATTATATTCCCTTTCTGACAAATACCACTGGGAAAAGTATTACCCTCTTATCCCCCCCCCCCAGTTATAGGTTGAATAGTACCGCTACTATCCTTTTACAAGGATGGCTTTGGTACGAAATAATTCACAAAGGTTGAAATGCCATTAAACAAAGAAATCTATTTATCTATCAATCTATCTCTTTGTGCATATTTCTATCCCTATTCCTGGTACTTCCCCGTGGTTATTCATCTCTCATTGCCAATCTTCTGGCCAATCTATCTCTGTTATTGGCCACCTACCACCCATCAGGAAAACCATCCAAATTAGACGAACCAGACATGCAGGACACTGCTGGAGAAGAAAGAGCGAACTCATAAGTGATGTACTCCTGTGGAACCCCTCACATGGATGAGCAAAGGTTGGACGACCAGCTAGAACCTGTCTACAGCAGCTCTGTTCTGATGCAGGATGTATCCTGGAAGACCTGCCGGGAGCGATGGACGATAGAGACAGGTGGCGATAGAGGGTCAGGGAAATCTGTGCTAGCAACACGAAATGATGATGATGATGATGATAGTGATGCCTCCTTGTTCTTCTATATCTTCGCAGGCTTAATTCTAACTCTCTGACTCTTTCTATTTATATATCTTTTTCTTTGTTCTTAAGTTTATTTATCTTCCTTTTTCTCTCCACTTTTCACTTCTTTATTATTTTGATATCTCTGTCTCAATGTCTCGAATCCTTTCTCTCTCACTGTTTTTATTATTGCTTCTTCATTTCAATTCTTGCTTGTTTTTAGCTTTCAACTTCTAAATTTCTGTTACGTCGTCCTGGTTGATTATTGGCATCTGTCTTCTTTTCTCACCATTATTCCCAATTGATTATTTCTATCTGTCTCCTTTTCTCTATTTTCTCACTTATTTTTATCAATCCCTATTTTTTTTCATTTCTATCTTATTTCTATATATCTCGATTTCTCTATTTTCTCACATATTTCCATCTGTTCCTATTTCTTTATTTTCTGTCTTATTTCTATCTGTCCATATTTCTTTGTTTTCCACCTTATTTCTGTCTCCATTCCTCTATTTTCTCACTTATTTCTATTTGTCCCTATTTCTTTGTTTTCTGTCTTATTTCTAACTGTCACTATTTCTCTATTTTCTCACTTATTTCTATATATCTCTATTTCTTTGTTTTCTGACTAATTTCTATTTGTCTTTATTTGTGTCTTTTCAGTCTTATTTTCATTATTTTTCGTTGTTTTATAATCTTTGTCTTATCACGTTTTGTCTTGTTTCATCTAGTCTCGATTCTTTCTTTCTCACATTATTTTTCTTCTTCCCACATTTTTGTTTGTTCGTTTCTTTTTTTCTTTCTTTCTATCTTTATTTCTTAAACTCATCTGTCTTTTTGTCTTTTCCGGTTTAAACTCCAAGAAACTGAAGGAATCAAACTGATGCTTCCCCTAGCACATAATCTGGACATAGCTTCCACAGATTATTATTTATTCTGATCCATGGCTTACTTCTTGAGCTCATGACAATGCATTAACCAAGCGAAAGTGGGAGCTTCAGAGAAGGAGTTCTTCGTATCGAAGAACAATAATTACTCTATCAATTTGTATATCTTCAGTTGCAGTGTTTTTTCTCTTGCGACCAAGACCTTCTTTTTTGATGATAATTTTCATTTTTCTTATAATTTTTGAGGAAATCATCAATTGAATGATGACAATTCAATTTCTTTGCAATATCACCAATTGACAGTCCACAATGATTATATGCTACAATTTGAATTTTTTCAAAATTAGACAACTGCTTTCGAGTCATTAGTAAGAACTAATCAAAAATTAGGATATCAAATTAAGGAAAAGAAAAATTCTCTAAAGTTATCAATTCTTTGCTATTTCTGAGAATCTTTTAAAAGAAAATCATGATTTTCCGCTACAACAAAGGGAATGTTGACAACGATAAAGAAAAATAATCACTTCTTTCTTTCTTTCTTTCTTTCTTTCTTTCTTTCTTTCTTTCTTTCTTTCTACTATATTGTCTTTCATTCCTATCCATTTCGTTCTTTTTCTTTCTTTTTTCTCCATTTAATTCATTTATCTTTTTTCTTACTTTTACACCTTCTTTCTTTCTTTCTTTCTTTCTTTCTTTCTACTATATTGTCTTTCATTCCTATCCATTTCGTTCTTTTTCTTTCTTTTTTCTCCATTTAATTCATTTATCTTTTTTCTTACTTTTACACCTTCTTTCTTTCTTTCTTTCTTTCTTTCTTTCTTTCTTTCTTTCTACTATATTGTCTTTCATTCCTATCCATTTCGTTCTTTTTCTTTCTTTTTTCTCCATTTAATTCATTTATCTTTTTTCTTACTTTTACACCTTCTTTCTTTCTTTCTTTCTTTCTTTCTTTCTACTATATTGTCTTTCATTCCTATCCATTTCGTTCTTTTTCTTTCTTTTTTCTCCATTTAATTTATTTCTTATCTTTTTTCTTACTTTTACACTGACTTTCTTTCTTTCTTTCTTTCTTTGCTCAGCTTCATTCGACTCAAAATCAGAGTATATATTAATGAAGCAAGGAAGATTGAATTACGCTAATTTTCAAATAAGCAGTCGGTCTGCTAGGAAAATCAGGATTACAAATTCGGAAATTACCTGTGCCCCAACCCCAACCCCAACTTCCGACAATGGTTAAAATGGTAGGCAACAAAACAGTCTCTATCTCTTTATTATGTTTCCCTTCACTTTTCTGGGTTTTTTAAACTTTGTTTTTTTTTAACTGTCTTTAAATCTATCTATCTATCCTTTTTTCTTGTGTGATTTAGTTTCTGGTCTATTTGCCGTTCACACATGCCGTGGGGACAGCTTATCAAATTTCTAAGTGATTTAACCCCATTTAAAATAACACCATCAAAGGTGTCATTCATCTCTTTCCAACTGGGGCCCCATTCCTCCAGTCGAGGACTGGGGCACGTTCCCACTTTCTCTCTGCCCCGACGCTCACAGCCCGAGTTCCGCCGTTTGCATTTGCTCCGGAATTTCAGCATCGACACGTAACCCCCTGGCACTGAAAAGGAGGTTTTCTACACATGCAAGAAAAAGATTAGAAGCAGTTACAAGTTGATATCACTCTATGTTCATCTCTCTTTTCCCAAGATTCTCTCTCTCTCTCTCTCTCTCTCTCTCTCTCTCTATATATATATATATATATATATATACCATAGTTATCTGTGTATAACACGTAATCATGTTGAACAAGTATCCCTAGCTATGGACTACGAAATTCTGGAAAAATAAAGTTCGGTGTATAATACGCACTGACTTTTTAGAATTTATTGCAGCTAAATCTTATCTCTAGTTATAATTTGTTCAACATTTTTATCGGTTCGTGCAGACTAAAAATAAGAATTTATATCGTTTACATTATATCTTAAAACACAAAATTTATATAGCCTTTTTTATGCGGACACTGGATTCAGTCAAGGGGACCGACTTGTACAGAAGGATAATAGGTACGGATGACGAGAAAGAGTTAAGGAACTCCATGCTGTCAGAGTGACTTGATGATGATGATGATAATGATTGTGATTCTGGACAATCGCATGTTCACGTTCGTGCAAAAATGCTACAAGCTTGCGGCGAAAATAAATTAATGTTAGAAATTATAAACAAACACTCTTTCTGGAAGATACTTTTCTGTAACGGTGAAAACACATTAGTTTGGATTAGAGATATAATTTACTTTCGATTATCCTGTCTCGAATATGGTGAGGCATGTAGCTGGAAAAAAAAAAGAATTATTATATAGTTTACGTGTATAATACGATCCACAAACTTTTGGGCTGAAAAATTTTGGAAACTTGTACGTCTTCCTCATAAATAGTTACCGTATATATACTGAGAAGACTTACAGTGCAACTTTCTGATACCAGTTCCATAGCACAACATCTAAAAAAATCATTCATGCCCGACAACTGAATTTCGGAAAATTCTTACCGAAAACACAACAATTTTAGAACAACAAAACAACAAGCAAAAACTACAGATTCTCGAGGCACTACATATTAGGAATATACAACCCAAACTTAATAGAAATAAGTTTGAAACCGGTGCTAATGTACTTAAATGTCTTTAGATACTAACGATTTTTATAGAAACAAATTCGAAAACTAAACGCTCCACAATACAACTGCATAAACCCTCATTCTAACAAAGTAGTAATGTACATACAAAAGGTATATCACTTTTGTAATATATTCCCTTCTGATGATGGCCCACGGTTGGGCTGAAAGCAGTGAAATAGATTTATATGAAATACCTCTTATATTCTATACACGAATAATCCACACCCATTGTCTTCGGACGGTGACTGGATATATATATATATATATATTATATATATATATATATATATATATATATATATATATATATATATATATATATATATATCTCAACGTCTTAGCACGAGCAGGATGCAATTCGAGGTCAGTTTTAAGCGGAGTTTAACTGGTTGGAATTCAAAGTTATCCTTCTCCTAGACTGGTTGTCATATCAAGGTTAAAGTTCCCAGTCTGCCTGAGGAGTAAGACTCCCTCAACGAGTGTTCAGGATAAAACACTAAACAATCTGATGGGTAAGGCTCCAGTGCTGCTGGGGCTTTGGGGAATGCGGAGTACCCGTTCATTGCCCTTGATCTAAGGTCCAATCTGGCCCGGAGTGGTAGCACTCGATAAGATCCTATCTATCGATCAAATAGAACTATTTGACATTTAAATTGTGTACTTATGCCAAACTGAATTGTTTGAAATAGAACTGTTTTGATATTTAATGGTGGGAAACAAAAAACTGTACTTATGCTAAACTGGATTGTTTGAAATAAGATTGTTTATATGTATAAAAATGGATTTGGTATTAAATAACCTAAAATGGTTGATATACCAAACAATCTTACCCATTCTGACCTACTATTCATCTATAGCTCCAGGAAGAATTGTCAGATTCATACCTTTACCAAGAGTATTAGCGCTGAACAAGTCCTGTCAGCAACACCCCACAAAGCACCAACTATACGGCCACCTGCCTCCCATCACGAAAGTTAGACGAACCAGACATGCAGGACACTGCCGGAGAAGCAGGGACGAGCTCATAAGTGATGTACTCCTATGGACCCCGCATATGGTCGATCAAAAGTAGGACGACCAGCTCGAACATACAACAGCTATATGAGGATACAGGATGTAGTCCTGAAGACCTACCGGAGGTGGTGAACGATAGGGAGAAGTGGCGAGAGAGGGTCAAGGATATCCGTGCTAGCGGCACGACATGATGATGATGAGGATTAGAGCTAACAGTCGAGTCAAGGATTTGAACTTGAGTCACTGTGTCCATTCCCTATGACGGTAACATTACACCACGAACGCCTCCTTTATATATATACATATATAAAAATTGAGCAACATTTGGACCACTTAACCCATTGTTACAGTAGAGGCATTCAACAGCTTTCTTGTGGTGTGACATCTCTACCAACCTCTTGAAAAAATGTTTCCCATAAGGATTGTACACAAGAAGTAGGCTGAATAACTAACAAGTTCTTCTGCACATCAACATATCAACCTCCACCGAAAGAAACATTTCTCTGAAAGCAGAGAAAAAATCTCTATATATAAAGATCATAGAATATGAACTGAAAAAATGTGTGGGAGGAATACCATAAAAATATCATTCGTAATAGGCACACTCGGTCTGATTCAGGAGTATATGGAAAAATACAATGTTGGAAGCGTTACCGTTCATTGGTAACGGTTAGGTGCTTGGGAGGATATATAGTCGCGTCCCTACCCACCAAGTTCCAATATTGGCAATATTATATTCATTGATGTACTAACACCGAATAAACGGAAGGAAAGACATAAATAACTTACATAAACTTACAAGATATTTAATAAACAAAACGTATAAGAAATATTACTTGATTACAAAAAACACACTCTATTCACACAGTTACATAAGCGAGCAGTGGATAAAAAAAGATTTAAAATGATGAGAAATCTTGCTTGTCTTCTTTGGTGGTTTTCATTTCAAAAGCAAGACAAACGACTATGCCATTTGCTGGTGATGAGACCAAGTCGGTTCGATGAACAGACACACGAAGAGAGGTCTTATACACCCGAAGGACAGGAACCAAAAGAGAATAATAAAAGGTTTCCTGTGACCAATGTACATGTGATGTCCAAAGAGGCCCTCAAATCGAAGGAAAGACAATTATTTATTATCTCCATACAACGGCAAAAATTCGTTGCAACTTCAAGATACAAAAAGTCCAGAAGATCCTCCTCATCGTCCCAGTTCATATATTAAGAAGGTCTCTCTCCATCATGTAAATCCATTATTTCTCTGTGATAGCCCCAAATACAAGTGATGGGCTCGGTTGCATGAGGAAATTAAAGAAAACCAGGTCTTTATGGAAAAAAACTAGTGGATTTTTCCGTTCCAGTAGAAGAGTTTTGGTTCCTTTTGGATCATTTCTTTAGCGCAATAACAACTGCTTATGAGTAAAAAAATTCCGAAATTTGTTTCTTTTGTAAATCTTTGATTCAGCCAAGTCAGGTGCTGTAGAATACACCGATTGCATCTTTGCAGGGGATAGGACTCCTCTAACTAGCGTCCTAGATATGACACTAAACAATCTGATGGTGAGGGTTCAGTAATGCTGGAGCTTTGGAGAATGCTGAGTACCCCTTCATTGTCATCTCTTCCAGGTCAAATAGAAGTGTTTTTGACATTTAAACTGTATAATTATGCTAAACTGAATTGTTTGAAATAGAACTGTTTTTAAATTCAACTGTGTGTAAATAAATGACTGATTTAATTGAATTGTTAGTGATACATGGCAATATTTTGAAAACATTAAACTGTGTACAAACAAATGAATAATAGTAAATAGAATTATGTGTATCAGATAGAAATAAGTGAAACCATTTTACCGTGTGCAAACAAAAATGAGCACAGGCTCGTTTAAAAATGTTATCTACAGAATATGTTCAGAAATCATATATATTTGATATATATGTATAAAGGATTTGGCATTATATAACCTTCAATGGTTGATATGCCATTAAACAAAACCAAACTCAACCTAAATCTTTGATTACATTCGTAACTATTCATATTTTCAACGTTCCCTTACATTTTTTAATTGTATTTTTTGATTGCATGTTTAATGGCATTTTAATTGCATTTTTTAAATGCATTTTTGATTGTTTTTATTTGAAAATGATAACAAGAACTGCATTGTACGATCATATTTACATTATTTTTCTTTCTTAACAGTTTTTTTTTCTCTCGGTCCGATCAAATACGAATAGCATATCTATTTGACCCATCGATGGGACCTAAACTGGTACTACCACTTCGAGTCAGAGTGGACTTGACAGTAATAGCAATGAAGAGTACTCCACACTCCCTAGATCTACAGAACAGGATCCACACTATCCGATGTAGTTTAGTATCATGCCTTTAACTCCCTTTTTTTAGGGAGGTAATACTCCTATGCAGGAGATACAGTCAAGCGTATGCTGAGCCCCGACAACCGGACGAGAGATGCAGTTTGGTGTCATACTTTGGACACTTCTTGTGGGGGGAATTAACTCTCTCCAGGTGATACAATCAGCTTATTCTAAGCCTCGACGACTAGGTGGGTCATATTTCAAATCATTCAAATTCTCGTTTTAATGGCAATAGCCGTGAAATGCTAATTAGATTCCTGAACTTATTTTCTAAATAAAAGCCTCAGGTTCATCAAGGATTGATGTTTCAACCAGGAATCCAACGAATCCACGGCTCGTCTAGTCAGCGGATAATTGTCAAAAAGCAATGTGAGAAAGCTGGATGATTGAATTTGAATTGACGTAGAAGACCCCGAGTTGTATTTTCAATATCAACAAAAAATATTGCTTGAAAGCGGGCGGAAAGGCTGGCAAAGAATGCGGTTTCAAAATAACTGAGTCAGATTATCAACAATGTCCCCGTTTGAATATGTCAGAGAGGAATGCGAATGACGTCAGAGGTTAGACATTGCGTCAGCCGTTAAAGATCTGCTGGCGAAAAGGGCCCCGTAGTTTGGTTGACAAGTTTTCCTGGAAGACGATTTTCTCTACCCGACAGGCACATGTCAGCTGGGTCGTGGGCCCTCAACAACTGGATGCATAATGTCTGACGGCTGACATTTTTATGCAGTCTGTTATTTTTTGTCTCAAAGAGCCGTTTGAATTTATCATAGCAACAAAGTAACAGAAGCTTGAAGCCTTCAAAAAGACTTCCTAGTCTACGAGGATATTACAGAAAGTTTTTATTTTTCAGGTTTGCAACTCTAATTACTATTCAATGTTAATTTTGAATTCGAGCGAAACATTCAGTTCGTGGTCGCCTCTTATAATTGCTGGTCAGCAGTAAGATCTTGCAATATTGAAATTAGGAATATGAGTCAAAGGTTTTGTAATATTTGCTTTTGCTTTGATTTAATAACATATCAACCATTGTTATTTAATTCCTAATCCCGTTTCTCTCTCTCTCTCCCTCTCTCTTTCTCTCTATCTATCTCAATATATATATATATATATATATATATATATATATGTGTGTGTGTGTGTGTATGTGTGTATGTGTGTGTGTGTGTGTGTGTGATTTGTAAGCTAATAGTTTGTTAGCAATATTACTTTTAACGACCAAGAGCTCATTTGTTTGCACACACTTAAATGCGGCCCAGGCGGCTGGAGCTGTAGAATACATCGACTGCATCTCAGCAGAGGGATAACCACCCCCGTACGAGTGTCCTAGATATGACTAAAATCATTTGATGGTTAGGGTCCAGTAATACTGGAGCTTTGAGGAATGCGGATTACGCCTTCATTGCCATTGCTCTCAGGTACACTCTGGCCTGGAGTGGTAGCACCTTTAGGGTCCTAATCTATGGGTCAAATAGACCTGTTTGACAATAAACCTGAGTGCAAACAAATGACTTATGCTAAATTGAATTGTTAGTAATAGAACTGTTTGATCATTTAACTTTGTGAAAAGAAATAACTGATTTTTAAATGAATTGTTAGTCATACATAGCAATACTTGTTATCATTTAGCTGTGCAAAAGAATGAACTTCGGCACGTTTAAAAAAATATTAGCAACAAAATGTGTTTAAAAATCATATATATGTTAAATGGTTTCAAACATTACAACGTAACATTAATTATTTTAATATTAATCATTTGTTTGCATACAGCTAAATGGTTTAAAGTATTGCTATTTAACGTTAGTATTTCTATTTTTTCAAGTATTTTTATCTAATAGGGACAATTTGCACACAATTGAATAGTTTGAAATTTCTACTAATAATCCTGAGTAAATGATTGAACAGTTCTATTTGACCCATAGATGGGATCCTAACAGGTGCTGCCACTCCGAGACAGAGTGAACCTGAGAATAATGATAATTAGGCAACATTCCCTAAACTCCAGGACTAGAATCCCACCATCAGATACAGTTTAGTGTCACAACCAGGACAGGGTTTCAATTATTCATCTCTAATACTAATAATTCCATGACTGAATAGTTCTATTTGACCTATAACCGAGGAGGGAGATAAAGAATTCATACCTTTTCCTAGCATATTAGTTTGAAAGTGAACGTATTAGCGTGATTGGAGTTAGAACTCGCTTACTTCAGTCCAGTACTTTTGCCATATTCGTAACACCAGGTTATTCTGTCGATCGGGAATTCTGAGAGGTGTAGACTATGTATTTCTCACTCCCCACTCTCTCTCCATATGTATGTGTGTGTGTGTGTGTGTGTGTGTGTGTGTGTGTGAGACAATATATGTGTAATATATATTTATAATGAGTGCCAATATTTGTATCATATATATATATATATATATATATATATATATGTTTGTATAAGGTTATTCCGTCGATCATGAATTCTGAGAGGTGTAAACTCTCTCTCTCTCTCTCTCTCTCTCTCTCTCTCTCTCTCTCTCACCATATGTGTGTGTGACAATATATGTGTAATATATATTTATAATCAGTGACAATACTTGTATCATATATTTATATATATGTTTGTATAAGGTTATTCCGTCGATCATGAATTCTGAGAGGTGTAAACTCTCTCTCTCTCTCTCTCTCTCTCTCTCTCTCTCTCTCTCTCTCCATATGAGTGTGACAATATATGTGTAATATATATTTATAATCAGTGACAATATTTGTATCATATATATATCTATATATATGTTTGCATAAGGTTATTCCGTTGATCGTGAATTCTGAGAGGTGTAAACTCTCTCTGTCTCTCTGTCTCTCTGTCTCTCACCATATGTGTGTGTGACAATATATGTGTAATATATATTTATAATGAGTGCCAATATTTGTATCATATATTTATATATATGTTTGTATAAGGTTATTCCGTCGATCATGAATTCTGAGAGGTGTAAACTCTCTCTCTCTCTCTCTCTCTCTCTCTCCATATGTGTGTGTGACAATATATGTGTAATATATATTTATAATCAGTGACAATATTTGTATCATATATTTATATATATGTTTGCATAAGGTTATTCCGTTGATCGTGAATTCTGGGAGGTGTAGACTATTTATTTTTGGTTGATGAATGTACCAAAATGTTTTATAATTTAAAATCAAGATAACAAAAATGGGACGAAAAACAACTCGAAGGACGTTTTAAGCGACTAATAAGCAACATGTCACACGAGAAAACATGGACGTGGCTAAGAAAGGGGAACCTTTAGAGAAAAACTGAATCTCTCCTAATAGCAGCACAAAACAACGCCATAAGAACCAATCATATTAAAGCGAAAATAGATAAGACACAACAAAATAGCAAATGTAGGTTATGTTGTAATTGAGACGAAACGATTAATCACGTAAGAAATTTAAATTTGATCATGCGAACAAATGCTCAACCCAGAATCCGACCAAGAGAATGAGACACTTAAACTTCTATGGGATTTTGACATTAAACGGATCACCTAATCTCGGCCAGATGACCAGACTTTATCATAATAAACAAAAAAAGAGAACTTGCAAAAGTGTGATCTTTGCTGTCCAGGCTGACCAGAAAATAAAATTAAATGAAAATGAAAAGAAGGACAAATATATTGACCTTGCTAGGGAATTGAAAAAAACTATGGAGCCTGAAAGTGACGTTTATACAAATTGTAATTGATACTCTTGGTACAGGCACCGAAAGATTAAGAAAGGGACTGGAGGATTTGAAAATTAGAGGACCAGTGGAGACCATCAAAATTACTACATTATTGATATCGGCCAGAATACTGAGAAGAGTCTTGGCGACTTGAAGAGACTTGCTGTCACTCATACTTCAATAAAAGACCATTAGCTAACGCTGATGTGAAAAACTCTTTAGGGGTAAATTATACGAACAAATGGTATATGTATAAGCCAGAAACCAGACGAACAAAATTCTAAGGGATTTTGAGATACGAACAGACCACCTAATCTCGTTCAGACGACCAGACCCAGTGATAGTCAACATAAAAAAGGACCCGCCGAATAGTGGACTTTGCTGTTCCGGCTGACTACAAGGTAAAATAAAGGAAAGCGAAAAGAGAGATAAGTGTCTAGGCCTTTTTAGAGAACTGAAAAAGCTATGGAACATGAAAGTGACGGTGATATCAATTGTAATTGGCACACTCGGTACATTTACCAATGTATTGGTACAGGGACTGGAGGACTTGGAAATAAGAGAATAAGTGGAGACCATCCAAACGACAGCATTATTGAGATCGGCTAGAATACTAAGAAGAGTCCTGGAGACTTGAGAAGACTTACTGTCACTCAGACTCCAGTGGAAAATCATCAGTTAATGCTGGTATGAAAAACTCTCAAACGAGTAAAATAGAAAACCTGGACCTGGCTAAGAAAAGGAAACCTTAAGAGAGAAACAGAATCCCTCCTAATAGCAGCACAGGACAACGCCATAAGAACCAATCATATCAAAGCGAGAATAGATAAGACGCCACAAAACAGTAAATGTAGGCTATGCGGTGACAGAGACGAAACGATCAATCATATAATAAGTGAATACAGCAAATTAGCACAGAAGGAGTATAAGGCGAGACACGACAAGGTCGGCAAGGTGATCTACTGGGAAATGTGCAGGAAATTTCAATTCGACCATACAAACAAATGGTATATGCATAACCCAGCACCTGTCCTAGGAAATGAGTCGCATAAACTCCTATGGGACCTTAATATAAAAACGGATCACCTAATCCCGGCCAGAAGACCAGACATCATAATAATCAACAAAAAGAAAAAAAAAAAAAAAGAAAAAAAAAAAAGAAAAGAAAAAAAAAGATAATCTGGAAAATTGTCGACTCTGCTGTCCCGGCGGACCACAGAATGAATCTGAAGGAAAGTGAAAAGAAGGATAAGTACCTCGACCTTGCTTGAGAATTGAAAAAGCTGTGGAACATGAAAGTAACGATTGTGTCAATTGTGATTGGTGCGTTAGGCACAATAACTAAAGGATTATTAATATAATTATAATATAAAGGCCTGGAAGACTTGGAAATTGGCGGACGGGTAGAGACTATCCAAACGACAGCATTGCTAAGAACGGCCAGAATCCTGAGACGAGTCCTGGAGACTTGAGGAGACTTGCTGTCACTCAAACCCCAGTGAAAAACCATCAGCTAACACTGATGTGAAAAACTCTAAAGGAGGAAATAATGAAACTTATTTCAGAAATCATTAAAGAAGCTGAGAAAATACATAATTGGCTTATTGTCACTCAGACGCCAGTGGAAAATAATCAGTTAATGCTGGTATGAAAAACTCTGAAATGAGTAAAATAATAATAATGATAATAATAATAATAATAATAATAATAATAAAACTTATTTCAGAAATCATTAAAGAAGCTGAGAAAATACCTAATTGGCTCAAAGGAGTAACATACCTACTACCAAAAAACAAAGACGCAACAAATGCAAAAAAAAAAACAAACCAAACAAAAACAAAAAACCAAACAAAACAAAAAAACCCAAAACAAAACAAAAAAAAAAAAGCAAAAAAAAAAATAGCAAAAAAATGTACCGATCAATCACATGCTTTCCCACGACATATAAAATAATAGCATGAGGTCTAAAAGAGATAATAAGCAAATTCATAGAATCTATGGGCATCTTCCCTTTAGAACTAAATCGATACAAAAGAAAATTAAATGACTTCAAAGATAATCATTGACAATTGTCGATCTAAACTGAAAAATCTGGATATAGTTAGGTTTGTTTTTTTGTTTAATGACATATCAACCTTTTAATGACATATGAACCACATCATTTTTGAACGGACATCATTTCTATGTATAGTCCAAGGGGCAACTTCCGGTTTTCGTACAAAGTCGGATATGTGTAAGAGGATTTCTTGAAGTAAATAAAGAATTAATTCTAAAGCGAATAGTTTGTAGGTAACTTTATTTTTAAACGAGTTGTTAGAGTCCATTTATTTGAAACTATTTAAGTGGCTTCAAGTATTCCTATCTGACATTAATTATTTTATACAATATTTATCATTTGTTTAAACACAGTTAAATGATTTAAAGTATTGCTATTCATCATTAGCATTTATATTTATCAAGTATTCTTATGCAAATAAGAATACTTGATAAATAGAAATTCTCCTTTCATTTTTAAAATAAATACCCATAATAATCCTTAGTAAATGATTGAACAGTTCTATTTCACTCAACTAAAAGATACTACCAATCAGAGTCGGAGTGAACCTGGGAGTAATATCAATGAAGAGGTACTGTACATGCCCCAAAGCTCCGGGACTAGAACCTCACCATCAGAAGTAGTTTAGTGTCATACCCAGGAAAGTCGTTAGGGATAGGTTTCTTATCCCTTTATAGAGATGCAGTCGGCGTATTCTACAGCTCCTATCAACAGAGCGAACGAATAAGAGAAAGCGACAAGATGGTTATTCAACATTTTTAGCTGAAGTCTACGCGCTGCCTTAGGATGTGTGTGTGTCTGTGTGTGGAAATCCACCTGGAACGAATCTGTTATTAATTCTCACCCACCCTGTGTAAATTACGTGAATTGGCAAGAATAAACTGAATGTTCAAAGTTAACCTTGATCAGCTGATTTAAAACCAGGGCTTCAAGCTTACCCACCCTAACCCCTCTTAACCCCCCTAACCACCCCCTAAAAAACCAACCTTCCTGACCGACATCATATAAGCATTGAGTTGTAACAGTTGCAAATAAACAAGATCTTGGATAATCACTCGTTTTTATCATTATTAAGTTTGTCGTTAATGTATACGCAGGAAAATGTGTGTCCGATCGAAAATGTGTGTCCGGTCGAAATCATGGGTCATATTATCAAAATATGCAATGAGTAATGGACGACACACATCAACCCTTGATCTGCTTGCTACAAGGGCCGACAACTCAAATAAATTAATTGGTACTGTTAACACTAGGTGTCACGGGTGCAAATACAAGAATATTTATCAAATCGTTAGTTTACTCCAGTCACCCAAAAACGACAGCTTTATCAAAAGATAACTTAAAAATAATTTAAAACATAAATAAACTAATATGATAGAAGCTTTTATTGATTACATTAAGATGTGTGAATAGCCTTATGTCAATGTTTTATAATCGTTTTACTCCTTACGAGTTTTTCGCGCCAGCTGGTCGTTCTTCACTGGAGTCCGAGTGACAGCCTTTCTCCTCAGGCCTCCAGGACTCTTCTCAGTAATCTAGCAGATCTTAGCAATGCTGTGGTTAAGATGCTCTCGATTTTTCCTATGATTTCCGAATCTTCCAGTTTTTTCAAAACCTTTGGCGATCGTTTCAAGAGCAACAACAACAATTGGTACCTTCTCCACCCTCATGTTCCATTTTTTTCAGTTCTCAGGCCATATCTAGGTATTTGTCTACTTTTTAAATTTTCACTCAGTCGTCTGCAGGAATGAATATAGCCCAGTCGGCTGGGGCTGTAGAATACACCGACTGCATCTCTGCAGAGGGGTAAGACCCCTCCAACGAGTGTCCTGGTATATGACACTGAACAATCTGATGGTGAAGTTCCAGTAATGCTGGAGCTTTGGGGAATGCGGAGTACTTCTTCATTGCCATAGTTCCCAGGTCCACCCTGGCCCAGAGTAGTAGCAATCAATAGGATACCATCTATGGGTCAAATAGATCTAAACAGTGTAGTGAATTCAAGTTCCATTGAGTACCCCCATTAAGAAGGCCTTGTGTCATATATATTCTCTGACGAAAGCAACAAGCTGGAAACATACACGTATGTAATAACGAAATAAATAAACCCTAGAAAATATAAATCTCTTCATGGACGTACTCATTTAAAAAATGTTTCTTTCTTTGGACCTACAACAAAAATCATATATATATATATATATACGGTGCAAAAGCAAAATATGGAATAATTCTAGAAACCTTTTTTTTTAATCTGATTAGTCTAATGTTTAAAAAAATGCGATAAATGTAAATTTTCAGGATTAGCTCAATTATTCAAGCACTTTTTAAAAATCAAAATTCAGCCCAAAATGAATGAGCAAGAAAAAAAAAATGACAAAGAATCTATGATTTGCTTAACGCAGAGAAAAAGAACTTTTTAAGGAAAAGGGGGAGTGAATAATTGAACAAAAAACGAAAAGAAGTCTTTTTAACTGCTCTCATTACGGTGATTGATTTGTCAACAAGAAAGCACACTAATGAATTGAAAGTCCACGAAAAAACCGTGAGGACAGCAATAAAACAAGATTCAAACCCACACCTTAACCCACGTGATTACGCGATATAGAGAATTTTAGAAAACAAAAAAAATGCAACTTCCCATTCAAATATTGGTCCGGTTAAGACTGCTATTGTGGAGGAATGGAATAAAATGTCTGAAGAATTTATTTTGAAGGCATGCAAATCGTTTCAAAGGTGCATTGATGCAATAATTGAAAAAAATGGTAGCCATATTGAGTAAATTTACTGTGATGTGTCCATCTTATTTTGTTGCTTATTTTTATATTAAAATTAATCTTGTTTTATAATAGAGTCGTTTATTATTTATACTAGCATATTCCTAATTTTGCTTCCGCACCCAATATATATATATATATATATATATATATATATATATATATTAAAAGATGCACACGCACACATTCATACACACTCAAAATAGATACACAGATATCCTAGTTCTACTTGAGTTTCATGAGTGAACAATTGTCAAGTTTGGTTTGGTTTGGTTTGGTTTCATGGCATATCAACCATTGTAGGTTATATTATACCAAATCCTGTTTACACATATATATCAAACATATATGTTTGTAAACGCATTTTGTTGATAACATTTTTAAATGAGTTTGAGCTATTTTTTGCATACAGTTAAATGGTTTCAAGTATTGCTATATAACAGTCGTAATTTGAAATCAGTCATTTGTTTTCACATATAGTTTGTTCTATTTGGCCCATAGATAGGACCCTCTTAAATGCTACCAATCCGGGCTAAAGTGGACCTGGGAGAAATAGCAATGAAGGATTCTCCCCATTCCCCAAATCTCCAAGGCTGGAGCCTCACTATCCGATAGTTTAACGTCATATACGGGACATTCGTTAGAGGATTGTCTTACCCCTTTGCAGAAATGTAATTGTATTTTATAAATCCAACCGATGGGGTTGAATTGTCAGGTATGATGTAGAAATAACAAAGTAATGTTGGCAACCGTAGTCGAGGGCGACTCTAAGGCTCCCTTTTCAATAGCTATGGGAGGGCACTACTCCATTCCCCAGATTGCTGCACTTTACCCTTGGACCGTACCTTATAGTGCTGAGTGTTAAACAAGACGGCATCAAGTACCATTTTTTGAATTTTTGGTATGACTCAACCTGGGTTTGAACTCCAGTCTCCCGGGCAATTGGCGATCACTCTACTGATTTGGCCAATGGCCCAGTAATATAATTACTAGTATATATATATCAATAGGCTTGTAATTATCCATCGTTCGCTCTTTTTGAGTCTTGAGTATGAATCGACCTGGGATTGAACCCCGGTCTCCCGGAACATTGGCGAACACTCTAACCGCTATGTCAATGGCCCGGTATGATGTAAAAATAAAAGGTATAAAAA
>OY757922.1:40394704-40424704 GCA_963585895.1 Sepioteuthis lessoniana | reverse complement strand
TCTCTCTCTCTCTCTCTCTCTCACACACACACACACACACACACACACACACTATTTTCTCCGGTTTTTATTGATACATTTTTCGTCGCTCCTTTCATGTTTTTCTTTCATGTTATCTTTCTTTCTTTCTTCGTAACTAACCATCTTTACCAAGAATAGATTTTTCCTTCCTTCATTTATTGTTTTTCTCACCTCTTTAAACATTGTTTTCTTTTTTTTCTTCCTCTCCATTTCTTTCAAATTTTTCATTCTTTTTCTTTCTTCCGCCTGTAATTTTATGAAGCTATCAATCTTCTGCGAAAAGTCATTTGTTTAACCTTTTACCTTTTCTTTCCTGTCGTTTCCCACACTTTTCTCTCGATTATTCTTTATCTTCATTTTTTCTTCCATTAGTTTTTTGTCTACGTTAAAATTTTCAAACTTTCTCTTTCTAGGCTTTTTTTCAGTAAAAAAACACACACATACACACACAACCCCCCCTGCTTTTTCCGCCATTTTCTCTCCATTTATTTGTGATACTTTTATTCGTTTAAATATTTTCCAATTTCTATTTTTATTTTTTTTACTTTTAAGTTTTTTGTTTTTCTCACTTTAGATTACACTTTGCTTTCTCTCTGATTTAGATGTTTTTTGTCTTTTTTTTCAATAAAACTCGCTTTCTTTTGGTCTTTTTCCTATTCTCTATCGTCTTTCTTCTTTATAACTCCCTACATTCTATCCCTAATTTCTTTTTTCTTTCTTTTTTTATATTTTATTTCTTTTCAATATTTTGTCTTTAACTTTATTTCAATCTCGTTCTGTCTCTGTCTGTCTCTGTCTCTCTCTGTTCACATGATCTCTGGTCTTTATCATTTTTCCTTAATCCTTGTGCTTTTCTTTCATATCTTTCTTTTTTTTCTTCTCATAGGTTTCTTTCTTTCTTTCTTTCTTTCTTTCTTTCTTTCTTTCTTTCTTTCTTTCTTTTAACTACCCTCTCTAATCTCTCTTATTCATGATACTTCCGCTTATCATTCTAACTTTGTTTTTCTTTTTTTGCTTTTCTGTCTTTCTTTGTTCCTTTTCTCACACTTTGATCCCTCTTTCTCATTTGTTAAAATCTTTCTTTCTTTCTTTCTTTCTTTCTTTCTTTCTTTCTTTCTTTTAATTCCATACACTCTTCATCTAATTTTCTCTCTCTTTTTTTTCGTACTTCACTTCTCTGTTTTTTTCTTTACCTTTAAACCTCAACTTCTTTGTGTCTTTCTTTCACCGAACATCTCTAATCTCCCTTCTTGCATTTTTCTAGCAAGCCATTCGTTTATCCTTCTAACATAACACCGAAACGCGCTTCAGTGAACGGCTCAACTCATCTGGGCTCAACTTGTCTAAGTCTACACAGCAAACTTAATCGGTAAAAGATCACCGGCTGATCCAAGTTTAATGAACCGATCCTGACAATTTCCTCCCTTGAACTGTAAAATACCGTTTTAGCATTTTTAATCTACTTAAAGCGTTCCGTGGGGTCTGCAGGCTACAGGTCCCGTGTCTCCGTTTCAACTAGAGATGATTATTTGCAGAAACTTCCTTTTGGGTATGTATTAAAAGGGGAAATTTTCTTTCTTTTTTTCATTTCTCTTTCTTTCTTTCTTTCTTTCTTTCTTGTTGTTTGTTTGATTTCTTTCTTTCTTTCTTTCTTTCTTTCTGTTTAATTGTTTTTTTCTTTCTTCTCTTTGTTTTACTTTCTCACTCTTATGTTTCTTTTCTTCCCATATCTATCTATCTATCTATCTATCTATCTATCTATCTATCTATCTATCGTTCGTTCGTTCAAGTGATCTCAAATTTTAACAGTGACTCAGGTTTAAATACTGGATGAGGTTACGTGTAAGACACATTCGCTAATGCCTTTGAAAAAGATAGGCATTCAACCATTTTCCCTCCAGCTATGGATAAATAGTTAGGCAGACGGGGCTCTTTAACCATGGTAACCGGTCTAGGAGAAGGAAAACTAGGTATTCCAATCTGTTAAACTCCACTTAAAATGTCCTTGTATCGCATCTTGCTTGTAGAGGAGCGGTTGGGAGGCATTAATTTCGGAGCGTCGGTCGTACATTCATTTAGCGTGCGCTGTTTAGATTACCCCCGACTTTATGGAGGAGACCCTAACGTATTAGGTCATTGACTTCATTACTGTCGTTTCTTGTAAGACTTATTCAACGAGTACTGATTTTGTAAATACTCGGTGTTTATAACAAGTACAGAAAGGCCGACAAAATAAACGCAATTCGGTCAACTACCGCGCAGAGTTAACATACTAACCGGACTGAAGGCGGCAATTTGTTCCTTGAGTCATTAGAAAAGCAGTTTCACATGTCATTTGGTGCAAGCGATAATCGGCTTTCTGAAAACACTACCAAATCGACCAAAGTTGGACGCCAACATTGGCGCTGACTTAGCAGTAGTAGAAAATTCTGGGATATATATATATATATATATATATACTTCCACCGGTGACCTCGATAACTAAACTATTTGTTAAGTCGGAAGCATTTGAGAATTTGCTTGCGAAATCACCTTGATTTAGCGTCCGTCTACGGCAAGTGCATCTAACTTAACAGATAGCGAAATTATACTTGAAGGGCGACAGTGAACAAAAAAGCAGTCTTTTAAGCCAATGGTCTCTAACCTTTCACCTGCCCTGTCGATGAGGTTTAGAATAGGCTGACAGTATCCCCTGCACACGAGGGCACACGAAAAGAGGTGTCTTGGGTGTGACTCTAAATTGCATCCGATTGGATGGGTCAATTTCTGGACATCTGAAGAGTGTGTACTCACCTCCTCATTATCTTTACTGCTAGATCGACTCTACCGCGGAGTGGTCATGTCACTGTGGGTCAAATAGATCTGTTTAAAAATGATTCGTGTTTGATAGGATCGCAGACAATAAATAAATAAATAAATAAACAAATAACAGAATAAATTTTAAAAAAGCAAAAAAAAAAAAAAGCAAAAAAAGCAAAAAGAAAGAAAAAACAAAGCAAAAAAATAATTGAATTAGTAAATAAATAAATAAACGAAGAAAAAAAAAAACAACAAAAAACTAGTAAATAAATAAATGAACGAAGCAAAAAGTATAAATAATCAAAAAAGAAAGAAAGAAAGGAAACGTAATAAAAAATATAAAAAATCAATATTAAAAAAAGCCGAAAAAAAGATAAAGAAAAACAAAGAAAGAAAAAACAAACCAAAAAATAAATAAAGACAAAACGAAAAATAAAATAAATGAATAAATGATAAATTAAATCGATAAATAGATAAATAAAACAAATTAAAACCAAAAAATAAATATAAAAAATCCAAGCAAAAAAAAAAGAAAGAAAGAAAGAAAGAAAATTTAAAAAAAATCATAAATCAAAAAAGCTAAAAATAAATAAATAAATAAATATACAAAACAAACCAAAAAAATTAATAAAACCAATAAACAAAAACAAATAATAAAATAGAGAGATAAATAAATAAAACAAATTAAAAAGAAGAAATAAATATAAAACACAAAGCAAGAAAAAATCTCTTTAGAAAAATGTTAATATAAAGGTCGAATGAACACGATTTAGTAAAGTCTTGGCATAAAATAACTCTCGTCTGGTTGACATGCCGGTAAAATCAATCAAGATACGAAGCTCAAATATTTCTGAGAAACTTTAGAAATAATCCTCAAATTTGATTATAGAATAAATATATGCACAGAAATAACCTAGCCTAAGCTTAGTAAACGCAGTATTTCCCAAAGCTAAACATATCCTGAAAAATTCAACAAAAGAAGTTTACAAAGCAATAGCACAACCCTTATATATAATTATGCAATTTCGTTTAGGGTAAGTGTTTTAATGCTGTTTTCGTGATAAGTAATATCCGTTTGGATTGTATAATGTTCCACTAGACATGATTAAAATATTAATATCTTTACTTAAGAAGAAAATTAGTTTTCTTCTTTTTAATTTTGTTGAAAAGATATTTATAAAAATGTACTTATTTATGGGCAATAAGGCAATATATTATTTCACAAAACATGTTGTATAGCCATGATACAACTATACATATACATATACATGTGGAAACATAATCAACAATAATGACGAACGAACACACTTAGAAAAATATACCTCTCACACTTTATTCTCGAAAGGGTTGCGAAAGGGTTGATATTGGTTATGTGTGAGAGGTGAGTTGGAGACAGGAGAGAGACTGCAACATATTGACCCCAAGTTCTTCTGACTATAGCAGCACTTCTTCCTCATTCTGCTGGGCTGCTCAACCGGGGTCCTGAGGGCCCAAGCCCTCTGTCTGGAGCTGGTTCTCACTGCCTCGAACTGCAACTCGAACTCCAACTAACTCAAACCGTCTGTGGCACCTGGTTATATAATTGTTTGACATCCACCTGTTTCATGTGGCCCACCTATCTGCACCGAATTCAACCACGTCCACAGGTCAAGGTGATACCCCGATATCTTCGACCGGATGCACCTGTTTCTTGATTGACGGTTCAGCCGAAGGTCAATATGTTACAAACAAAAATAGAAAAGATCCTGCATTAATGGAGCCTCAATATCAGATTGCTTAGTGTCATACCCAGAACACTCATTGTGCGGGTAACCCCTCTGCGGAGATGCAGTCGGTGTATTCTACAACCCCCTCCCACCAGCCGACTTGACTCTGTCTAACTGGTGAGAACAGAAATTGTTTGCCATTGTTCACAAAATTATATTTTTGTCTAAAGCCGAAATATTTTCTTTCGTAAAATTAATGATCGATTGATTGATTTTAAAGGAATTTCAACCCGTCTCGGATTATTTGATGCCAATCAGATTCAAATAATTTCTAAACAGATTTATTCGACCAAGAGATGGGATCCTTACATATACTACCACTCAGAGTCAGAGTGGATTTGGGAGTAATGGCAATGAAGGAGTACTCCGCATTCCCCAAAGCTCCAGGACTGGAGCCACACCAATAGATGTTCCTTAGTGTCCTACGTAGGACACAACTTTTTCTGATCGGGGGTCTTACCCCTGGACAGGGAATTCAGCTGCATTGTAAAATTAATCTTTTACCAAGCATTAACAATTTTGATTAGTGACCTGGTTTGGTTTAGCTTGATTTATTTCTTTAGTGGCATTTCAACCTTCGTGGGTTATTTAATGCCAAAGTCATTTTTGTAGAGGGACAGTAATGGTATAATTTAACCGATAGCTGGGTGGATAAAGAGGTTCATACCTTTCTGAAGGGCATGAGTCCGAAAGAGAACGTAACAGTGCGACTGGAGTTCGAACTCACTTACTTCGATGTCGACGTTCTATCACATTAGCCACAACGCCACAGGAAATATCCCTGCAATTCAATTGATAATAAATCAAGATTCTTCATGAAATTCGAAAGATTTTACTTTAATCGGTAATTTTTTTGTGAAATTGTATAGATTTTATCTTTTTTAATCAAGGAAAAGGAAAAAACACTGTGGATGGATAAACCCGATCCCTCTGCTATGATGATGAGGCTCTAGTCTTGGAGCTTTAAGGAATGTTGACTCCAACTTCATCGCCATCACTCCCAGGTCCACTTTGATCCGGATTGGTTATACATTTTAGGGTCCCATCTATGAGTCATATAGAACGGTTCAATCATTTACTAGGGATTATTATTATTGTTGTTAGCGACTGTAGTTGTGGGTGACCCGAAGCCTCCCTTTTCAGTAGCTACTACAGCAAGGTGTAGGGGAGAGTGCTACTCCTTTCCCTGGATTGCTCCACTTTACCCTTGATACATACCTCATATTGCTGGGTGTTAAGCAAGGAGGTATCAAGTACCATTTTTAAAATCTTTGGTATGACTCGACCTGGGATTGAACCCCAGTCTCCCGAACCATTAGCGAACACTCTACCCACTTGGCCAATGATTATTATTATTAGTTATTTGAAATTATAGAAGTGCATGCAAATTTTTCATATTACATAACTGATAAATAGAATGACTAACAATTTAACAGTGTACAAACAAATTTGCTTTAACAAGTCGTTTTAAAATAGAGTGACCTCCAATCTATTTAATTATAGATCATAAATATTTATATAAAATAAAATTTGGCATTAAATAGCCCACGATGATTGATATGCTTTTAAACATCAACCAAGCTTCGCCAAAATGACAAGATTATTTACTTACGGATAAACACTTCCGCCTAAGATCAGAGTGTTGAATCTGCGAGTTCTCTATAAGATGAAAGTGTCGATCTCTAACATTTCTGCCTTGTATTAAAACGTAATTCCTGTGCCTTCGGACTGAGATTCACGTTCACTATCAGTCACGCAGACTAGAAGTGGTAATTTACTAAGCTTTTTGCTTAGATGTGGCACAAGGCCATATGAAAGGGGCACCCAATGAGACTCGAACTCACTCGTGTAGGTTTGTTAGTCCAGCTTGCTAACCATTACACCACCAAAGGCGCCTCACGCGGACTAGAAGTGATCACTTCCGTAATATATATATATATATATATATATATATATATAACGGGAGTGATCACTTGTATATATATATATATATATATACGACGGAATAATCTGATATGCGAATGCAAGACATTACATACCCAGTTAAAAATACCGATGATCGTGAAAAATCCCAAGCCTCGAAGGGTCGACATTACACGAAGAACTTGTCCCCCTTGCCTAATTGGAGTAAGAGTTGGGTTTATTGTTGGAGGGAGAGAATAGATGGTTTCAATCCCTATCTCAAGGGCGTTTAGCGTTAAATGAAACGGAAACAGTCTCAGCTAAAAATTGAACTCAGATCTTCAGGCCAATTTCCTTACAGCAATAACCATTATGTTACGCGCAAGAACGTACTCACGCCACTGTGTCTCTGTGATTGCATATACGTGGTGCATTCAATAAGTTTCCTGAATTTTTTTGTACAGGCATTTAAAATTGTCGTAGACTCTTGAAATTTCACTATGTTATTGCTATACATCTTATGAGATGACTGACAAATTTTTATTATTTCAAGTTCAAAATCCTGATTGTCACAGCTGGTGAATTTCAAAAATGCAATCTGGACGTGAGGACACTTTAGAAGAATGATATGCAATAAAATTATGTTTTAAACTTGGAAAAAATGCCACAGAAACATATGGAATGCTTCAGACTGCTATGGGGCATCTTGCATGAATCGAGCATCAGTTTTTGAGTGGGGTAAGAGATTCAAGGAAGGCAGAGAGTCTGTGAGGGATGATGAGATGTGTGCTGGAAGTAAGGAAGTCAATACACCAGAGTTGATTGGCCAAAGGGTTAGGGTTAGGGTTATTATGTTGAGGCTTTAAGGGAGTCCTGCAAGAGATTCCGTCGGAATAGGCCAGCACTGTTCAAATCGGGTCAGTGGCATTTCCAGCAGGACAATGTACCAGTCCACAACTCCATCCATGTCACAGACTATTTGACCAAGATGGGCATCAAGACAGTTCCTCGGCCTTCCTATAGTCCAGACCTTGCTTCCTGTGACTTTTGGTTATTCTCTAAGCCCAGAGGCTGTCATTATGAGTCAATTGAGGAAATGAAAGAGGCTGTGACGAAGGTCATTGACACTCACACAAGAGGACTTCGATGGGGCCTTCCGGAAGTTGTTGGAACGGTACAACAAGTGCATTGCAACCGGAGGAGATTACTTCGAAGGGAACTAGAGTTTCATGTGTGTACTATCAATTAAAGTACCCATACGAAAAAACTTATTTAATGATCCTTATATATATATATATATATATATATATATATATGCACCTCTGTGTGTGTGTATTTGGAGGCGCTCGTGGTGCAATGGTTGCTGTCGTAGGGAATGGACACGGTGATTCAGGTTTAAATACTGGATGAGGCTATTTCACAGTGCTAACTTTCTCGGAAATCTAAATATTTTCCCTCAAGCTATAGTTCAGTAGATTGGGCTCTTTAAAATTGGAATCCCAACCGGTCTAGGAGAAGGAAAGCTCTAAATTCAGGCCTGTTAAACTACGTTTAGAATTCACATTATGTTGTATCCTTCTCGTGGGTTGCGGTTATATATATATATATATATATATAACAGAATCTTCTTTCAAATGTCAATGCCAGTAACACACACACACACACACACACACACACATATATATATATATGTACATAACTGTAAAAACTCAACAGACCATCATTTGGCTATTTTAAATTTATTTCCGATAGCAATTCCATAAGAGAAGCTAACGTCCTCAGATGGCCATCACAAAATGGAGAGATAAAAAATTAAAATTCATAAAAATATTCTTGCAATGGATTCTCACTCGTTAAAAAAAAAATGAATAAAGTGGGGGTGGGGACAAAAATATTGGCAACAATTTGGTGTCAAAGCCAGATGTAATGTCATCGTCTGGAGTCATGTATCCTCATCTATCAAAAAATTTCAATGCGACTCACAAAACCTTCGACGACTAGAATCTTGTCAATAAATTAACCTATTTTGTTTAAAGAAAAAAATTGTCTGTTAATTTATTTATTAATGGAAACGTGGCGATAAACCCTGTTACTAATATCAAACTTGTTTGGTTAAAAATTTTTTTAATTGGTTTTATTTAATCGCCATTTAAGATTAAAATTTAGTCTTTATTTTTCAAATATTTTTGCATATCATTATTTTGAATACTGTCATTTTAACTCCTGTCAAAATAATTAATATTATTATAATAATTATTAATTATAAGTAGTTATATTATTATTAATAATCATCATCATCATGTCGTGCCGCCAGCACGGATATCCCTGACCCTCTCTCGCCACTGCTCCCTATCATTCATCGCCTCTGGCAGGTCTTCAGGGCTACATCCCGTATCCTCACATAACTGCTGTATGTATGTTCGTCCTGCTTTTGCTTGGCCATATGCGGGGGTGCACAGGAATACATCACTGATGAGTTCGTCCTTGCTTCTCCAACAGTGTCCTGCGTGTCTGGTTCGTCTAACTTGTATAGTTTTCGTGATGGGAGGCAAGTGGCCGTATAGTTGGTGTCTTGTGGGGTGTTGTCACCAGGACTTGTTCAATATTGCTCTCAACATTCTTGTGTAATTGCCGTCTAGTTTCTTTTTTAGCCGTTTAGTTAGCGTCCAAGTAATGCATCCATATAGCAGTATCGATACAACCGCTGCCTGGAAGAACCTGCGTTTCATTTTATCGGTCAGGTCTGATTTCCATATGATCGAGAGCCTATGGATAGCTGTCCATGCTTTTGTTAGTCGTATGTCGATGTCTTTTTCGGTTGATGAGACGCTACTTCCTAGGTAGGTGAATTTGTCTTATTAATAATAAAAGGTAACTATTACTACAATCATTGCTAATTTATAACGTACACCTTGAGAGTTTTTCACATCAGTTTTAACTGATGGTTTTTCACAATAGTTTGAGTGACAGCAAGTCTCCACAAGTCTCAAGGACTCTTCTTGGTATTCTGATCGTTGTCAATAATGCTGTAGTTTAGATGGTCTCCACTCGTCCCCCAACTTCCAAGTTCTCCAGTCCCTTTGATGATCCTTTAGTTAATGTACCGAAAGCACCAATCACGATTGGTATAATTGTTACCTTCATGTTCCATAGTTTTTTCAATTCCCTAGCAAGGTCGAGGTACTTCTTCTTTTCACAATTATTATTATCATTATTATTATTATTATTGTTGTTGTTGCTGTTATTGTTGTTGTTGTTTCCGTTATTACATCACTAACAATATTAATCATAATACTGATACCATTAATTTTATCCTACTATTATTATCATTTTCAATTTTTCTATCAATACACACACACACACACACACATATATATATATATATATTGTATGGTTTAATTATTGACATTGACCTTTGGAAGAATGACCTGTTAGCAATGTCGTCGCGTCCAAGTGTGGAATGTCCTTTTTTTGTACTGGATGAAATAAGTAAGTAGAGGAAACGATCAGCACTATTGTCTTTCATTGGTGCACATTATACAACCATGATGTAATATTGACTCACTGTCTCCGAGGATCATTTGTGCTGTTAAACAATAGTATTACGTCAACCTAAGATAAAAAAAAAACAATACAAAGAACAATACAAAACGTTCCATTTGTGTTTTGTTCCTTGTCCGTACTATTCATTAATATTACGCCACTATTTGGTAAACCTCAGAAGTTTACAAAGTCGGTCTTCTGAGTAATAAATCATCGTGGAAGAAAAAAATTATAATCAACATAATTACGAATCAACTTTATCTCTTTCAAAAATGTTCTGATGGGAAACCACATAACATATATATATATATATGTATATATATATATATATATATATATATATATATATATATATATATATAAGTTTACTTTCTCTCCCTCTCTCTCTCTCTCTCTGTTTTACATTTTTATTCTTTGCTTAAAATCCACATAGTAATGTTATATATATATATATATATATATATATATATATATATATATATATATATATATATATATAAGTTTACTTTCTCTCCCTCTCTATCTCTCTCTCTCTGTTTTACATTTTTATTCTTTGCTTAAAATCCACATAGTAATGTTATATATATATATATATGTGTGTGTGTGTGTGTGTATGTATGTGAGTGTGAGAGAGAGAATTATCCTGATGATCCGGAAGGTGAAACTTCGCTAGATTATTTCTGTTTCAGAGTGTATTCGAATTTCGCTCTACTTAAATGTATTAAGCACTCTTAAGTTGAACTTAAGTGATTCTGTCGGTGGTGTTTTTCTTTTACTCGGTATTGGCATATTGGTTGATTATATTGAAGAAGTACGAATGTTTTCGGGATTTCTTTTTTTACTGATTTTTTTCAACAGATATCAGTTTGTGTAATATTTGTCTTATTTACATATTGCTTCATCTGTTCTTTTCCACACTGTTAGAATTATAGAATAGGTATAAAAATAAGAGTATATATATATATATATATATATATATATATAATCAGACCAAACCGATAAAATGAAACGCAGTTTCTTTCAGGCAGCGGTTGTGTCGATACTGCTATATGGATGCACTACATGGACGCTAACTAAACGGCTGGAGAAGAAACTAGACGGAAATTACACAAGAATGTTGAAAGCAGTATTGAATAAGTCCTGGCGACAACACCCTACGGACACTTGCCCCCCCCCCATCACGAAAACTATACAAGTTAGATGGGCCAGACACGCGGGACACTGCTGGAGAAGCAAGGACGAGCTCATAAGTGAGGCACTCCTATGGACCCCCACATATAGCCATGCAAAAGCAGGAGGACCAGCTCGAACTTACATACAGCAGCTATGTGAGGACACAGGATGTAACTCTGAAGACCTGCCGGAGGCGATGAATGATAGGGAGAAGTGGCGAGAGAGGGTCAGGGATATCCGTGCTGGCGGCACGACATGATGATGTTGATGATGATATATATATATATATGATTTTTTTCTTTTTGTTAGATCTGTGAGAGAAAAGAAAATATTGTAAAATGAACAGATCCACAAGTTAATTTGGTATTTTAGATTTTTTTTAAAACTTTGCTGTACACGTGTTTCAGACTTTAAAGTCATCTTCAGTTGGCTACGTATGACTATAAAGTCTGAAACACGGTTACGGCAAAGTTACAAGGAATAAAATCTAAAATACCAATACACTTGCGGTGCCTTTTAATTTCAAACAAATACACACACACACACACACACACACACACACACACACACAAGTATATATATATATATATATATATATATATATATATATATATATATAAGTTTAAAGACCTCAGACTTTTGCTTTTTCATTGTCTGGTGTGTTTATTTTGTCTTTTTAGCGGGTTTCTTTGTATTAGGGTCCAACTGATAGAAAATTAGCGGAGTTGCCCTAAGTTTTGCTCCCTAGTGCAAATGATATATATTTTGTTGGGAAAGTTTATAATTGATGGGAGAGCTTTAGTTAGCACTCAAACAATAAAAAAAGCTAACAATTCCTTCAAAAAATCCCCCTGAAGAAGATCAATCCTTATGATTGAAAGTTCTTGGGAGAAGAACTAAGAGCAACTTCTCTATCAATTGGACCCTAATGCAAAGAAACTAACACGAAAGCCAGAGAAAAGTCATATTAAGATCATAAAAAAGAAAGTTCCGCAGTCTTTAAAAAACTTATATGAATTATATATATGTTTTTTTGGTAGGATCAGAAGGGAAAATTTTTTATTAGATATGATTTTTTGATATACGAGGTGCATTCAATAAGTTTTCAGAATTTTCTTGTTCAGGCATTTTCAAATTGTCGTAGAAAATTCATCATGTTATTGCTATACATATGAGATGACTGTCCAATTTTTATGATTTTAGGTTCAAATCAACAGCTACAGCAGCAATTGGAATACACCCTACTAAAGCCTGATTGTCACAGCTGGTGAATTTCAAAAATGTAATCTGGATGTGAGGACACTTTAGAAGAACGATATGCAATAAAATTCGGTTTTAAGATTGGAAAAAATACCACAGAAACATATGGAATGCTTCAGACTGCTTTTCGACCATCTTGCATGAATCAAGCATCAGTTTTTGAGTGGTATAAGAGATTCAAGGAAGGCAGGGAGTCTAAGAGGGGTGATGAGATGTGTGGGAGGAGTAAGAAAGTCAATACACCAGAGATGATTGGCCAGACGTTTAGAGTTAGGGTTACTATGTTAAGGGAGTCCAGGAAGAGATTCCGTCGGAAGAAATTCCGTCGGAAGAGGCCAGCACTCTTCAAATCGGGTCAGTGGCATTTCCAGCAGGACAATGCGCCAGTCCTCAACTCCATCCTTGTCACAGACTATTTGACCAAGATGGGCATCAAGACAGTTCCTTAGCCTCCCTACAGTCCAGACCTTAATCTCTGTGACTTTTGGTGATTTCCTAAGCTCAGAAGCTGTCATTATGAGACAATTGAGTAGATGAAAGAGGCTGTGACGAAGGTCATTGACACACTCACACCAGAGGACTTCGATGGGGCCTTCCAAAAGTTGTTGGAACGGTACAAAAAGTGCATTTCAGCCGGACGAGATTACTTCGAAGGGGACTAGAGTTTCATGTGTGTACTATCATTAAAAGTGCCCATATGAAAAAAGTCTCGGAACTCATTTTATGATCCTCGTATGTACATCTAATAATTATGAAATTGTTTTTTGTAGTAAAGATTTATTGATTGTTTATTGTGTATTTTCTGCTGTTCACTTTTGTTAATGTAATGTTTTATTTCTGTATCTATTTAAAATCATTAGGTTGGAGGTTTTAAATTTGTTGTAGTAAATGATAAGTCTTTTTTTTTGTTAGAATAAAGAAATAGATAAAACTTAACTACAAAAACCAATTTCATAACGATTATAAGATAGATGTACATATGTCAATATAAGTATATATATATATATATATATATATATATATATATATTTGTGTGTGTACGTGTTATATATATATATATATATATATATATATATATATATATATATATATATATATTATAGCTCTAACACACTTATGGGTAAAATAGGAGAAGGAAAACTTTGAATTCAAACCTAATATACCCCGCTTAAAAATTGGGCTAGCGCAGCATATTACTCGTTCGGAGGGGTTGGGTAAATACATATATGTGATGAAAAAAAGAAAATAACACGTCAATAAAAAAACAAAAACAAAGCAAAAGCAAAAACAAAAACAAATCAGCGTATCACAATATTGACTTAATCGGAAAAAAATAAAATTAAAGTGTATACAATACATATTCAAAAAGTTCTCAGTATGTACGGAAAGCCAGTTTAGAGAGCTAAATATCCAACAGAAGTTTACTACTCAGGAACTTCAAGGAAACTCTGCAAGGAATTTATTGGTACAAAGGAATATATATATATATATATATATATATATATATGCATTAGGCACTTGTGTTATGGTTATCGGTGTAGGAAACGGACACGGCGACTTGAATGTACATCCTGAATAAGGCTGTATTTCACATATTGCTAATACTCTTGGAATAGGTATGAATCCTACTATTTTCTTTCCAGCTTTGGGTAAATACTAGGACAGACTGGGCTCTTTAACCCTGTTATGGCAAACGGTCTAGGGGAAGGAAAACTCTGTATTAAAACCAGTTAAACTTCGCTTACATTTGATCGTAAGTCACTTTCCGTTGGTATATATATATATATATATATATATATATGTATGCGTGTAAATATATATTGGTTTATATATATATATATATATATATTTTATTTGTATATATATTATATATATGTATATAAAAAAGTAAGTAAAGTTCGCGACCGAAGGCTCCTTTTTCATTTGCTACTACACCGGGGTGTTAGGGGGACGCTACTCCTTCCCTTGGATTGCTCCACTTTACCCTTGATCCTTACCTTATAATGCTGAGTGTTAAGCACTATATATATATGATATGATATTTGATATCAGGTGGAGCAGTATCGACACGTCAGTATTGGCTAAATTAGGATTGGGCATTAAAAAATATTGAAGGTATTGGTTCCAATTTGTGAAAATTTTCTTAGGAAACGATCTTCAGTGAAATCTAATGCAGATCTGCTTCTAAAGTGTGCACTATTAAATACTAACTAGTAATTAGTTAGTATTTATACTATTATTCTCTTTGAATGCTATTCTCTTCATGTGTACTTTTTTCGAGAAACGCTTGAAGTTTATTTCTGTAACGTACAGTCGACTCATCTCTGAAAATTAGAGGCTCCATAAACCCGTCTTTATCTTCACTGTGACGGCAAAATTATTAAAATCCCAAGACGGGAATTTATTTTTCGTACGTGTGAAGACGAGGCGGTCTGGCACTTGATCCCTCGTAGAATAAGTCCTTGTTCAGAGTCCTTTCTCGGGCATATAGGAACTGGCATATTATGTGGGGGTTAATTTGGGGCTAGACTGACCGCCGCTGGCAAGGGGTTTCCAAATTTCACATTACATACACACCCACAAGGCCACTAGCTCCTCCTACCCCTAGAATATGGAAGGTATGGACCTCTAGGTTTTGGTATAATTATATTAACTATAGTAATCGACAACTCCGGTTTCCCGTATAATATTTTTAAAGGAAAGAATAGGAAAATTTAGGCGAGAATAACATGAGGCGAAAGAAGCTGAAAAAGAAACACGAAATAAGCAACTTGATAGTATACGACACAATGAGCAAACTTCAACACGTGGGGACATTAGAATATAAATCTTTTAAATATACACGCGGACACACATATTCAACGTGTCGGCTATATTATCAGCAGATAATACATAACTATAAATGTCTTTCTTCCTTTTCTTCTTTTCTTTCGTCTTTCTTTAAATTGAGAGAGAGAGAGAGAGTATATAATTGGTTGTAGGGAGAAACAGTCTTAATGTTTACTTATCTTTTCGGCGGGTTCCTTCGGAGAGTATTTTCTCTTTTACGGGCTGACAGAATTTTATATATTTATGATGCTCTGGCTTGAAGGCATAGATCCTTCTTGTCCAAGATTCTTACCGCTTTCTTCACCCGGAGTCTTGGCATCAGATCCCGCGTCCTCTCACGGTGACCTAATCTTCAAAACTCATTTTCTTTACCCCTATTTCCGCTGTCGGAAGAAGGTGCCACTTCCGCTTTAGGGTTCTAGCCAATCATTAGCCTTTTTTCTTCCTTTCCCTGGTCACAGAATGCAAACATCTGTTGGCTTTCATTCTGTAGGCGATCCATTCGGACTACTATCTCTTTTCACCCTAGTGAGGTTACGGGGTACAGATAGCTTGACTCATATTTTTTTCTTCCTTCAACGGCCGGCCGAAGTTGACTTACATTCTTTATTTATCTTTTAACGATCAATCTTTGGCGGCCTGCTAATTCAAACACGGAGGGTAGTAGAAATTCTTTATTTCTCTTCTCTCCGTAGTAGACCACGTGACATTCACAATGACCCAGCAATTCGAGAGAAAAATTTTGGTCTCTGATTTTGTTGTCTTTGCTTTGATTTTACAATTCCTGTATTTCGTCAGGAATCTTGTAAACCGTTTCCAGAAAATTTAAGAAATAGCCACTAATGTAACTTGTAATTCTTGATTTTCATCAAAAGAACTTTCCAACCAGATAATGTAATGAAACTTTTGCCAAAAAGGAGTACAAGAGTTGATTGATAAATAAGACCCTCAATCCCATAAAATAAGTTTTAGGTCTGATTTGGTTTCTTTGTTTTATGGTACATCAACCTTTGTAGGTTATTTAATGCCAAAGTCATCCTTCTAGAAGAACAGTAGTGCTACTATTTAAATCATAACTGGGAGGATAAAAGGTTCATACCATTCCCTAGATATTTGTCCGAAAGAGAACGTAATAGCGTACAGAGGGTGTACTTTATTTTCAATGGTACATATAATTTATAAATCAATTAGAAATAAATTGCGGGACAACAGGTCCCTTGTTTTTAAAAGGGAGTGGGGAAGAGGAGCGGTCTTCTGATAACTGAGTCCCCAGCTCGTCACATTGTACAGAGTGTATGTAAGAAGCATGAATTTCAAGCTTATCACCATTTATGAAATTTGTTGACATTATGACATGACCATAAGTCAACAACGATACGATTGGTTAAAAGTATTTAGAGGAGGGGGAAGAGAGAGTGAGAGAGAGTGAGAGATAGATTGATAGATTTGAGAGAGAGAGGCATTCACTTTTAAGAGATAAAATCAAATCCAGCATCTTTTGTAAACAGCATTTTGCTTTTGTTAATCCTATTTACCCAACCCCTCCACTCGGGCAGGATATGACACAGGGTCAATTTTTTTCAAGTGGAGTTTAACAGGTTTGAATTCAGAGTTTTCCTTCTCCTAGACTAGTTGCCTCACCAAGGCTGAAGAACCTAGTCTGTCGTACTATTTACCCATAGCTGGAGGGAGAATGATTGGATTCATACCTTTCCCAAGGGTATTAGTGCTATGTGAAATGCAATCAGCCTCGTCCAGGATTTGAACTCCTGTCACCGTGTTCATTTCCTACGACGATAACCATTACACCACGGGCACTTTTTGTTAATAAAATTTATTTCCTGTAACATGGAATTTCTATTTGTGCGCTTGAAATTTGTTTGACACCAAAGAATAGGCCACTAGGAAAAGGTTGAGAAACACTGGTTTAGTACTATATATTTTTCCAAATGTTTTATTCATGAAGAAAATTTAAGATTCACTTTTAATTCAATTCCACACAACCGCAACATCAGATGAAAAATGTTGACCTTTTTAAAATTCCCTTTCAATTTTTGGAACAACCAGAAATTTGATGAGAATGAGTTTCAACACATGTAAATATAAACGTACAATGAACGCAATTCCCTAACCTCACGATATTGGCACGCTGTTAAAATCAATCAATCAAAATATTCCATTTCGCTGAATGTTTAAGATTTATAAATTTATAAATTTATTTTTTTGGATAAACAGATACAAAGATGGTGGCATATGTTAGTGTCGTAAGACCTTCGATTTGTATGCGGTCCTGAGTAGTAATTTACTAAGGTTTTTTGCTTAGATGTTGCCGTATGAATGGGACACCCAATGAGACTCGTTCTCAACCGTGAAGGTTTGCTAGTTTAGCTTGCAAACAATTACACCACCAGTGGCGCCCTGGATGCGGTACTGAGTAAGGCCGAAAGTTGCTCATTCAGTTTGTTTCTTTTCTTTATCTCACTAATGTTGTCCAAGGTAATGGTATGGGTCAAGGCAGCTTGGCATCAGTGTCATCACAGAAGTTAACCGAGAGACATTGAAGAGAACGCTGCATTGCCTGAAGGACCCCAACTCCTGGTTTTAAATTCGATCATTCTTTTCACAGAAGTTAACCGAGAGACATTGAAGAGAACGCTGCATTGCCTGAAGGACCCCAACTCCTGGTTTTAAATTCGATCATTCTTTTCCTAAAGTTGTTGCGCAGCAAGGATAAAAAATCCGTCCTCTCATGTTACGAAAAACTGAAGACAGGGGCGATAGACTCATGACTTTTATCTGATTATATGTATATATCCAATCCCTTCATCACGGGCAGGATGTGACACCAGGTCAATTTTTAAGCAGAGTGAAGCTGGTTTGAATTTTGAGTTTTTCTTCTCTTACACCAGTTGCCAAGCAAAGGCCGAAGAACTTAATCTTCCCTACTATTTACTCATAGCTTGAAGAAGAATAGATGGATTCATGCCTTTTCCAAAAGCATTAGCACCAAGTGAAACGCAAACCGCTTCCTCTCGGATTTGAACTAGAGTCGTCGAGTCCATTTTCTGGAAAGATAACCGTTACGCTAAGCGCGCCTTTTTATGCAATTATAATCGCCAAAGATCACTGCTTTCTTCGAGCTTAAAAATTTTTCTTCTTTGTTTTTTGCATTCAAAACTTATTGGTTTGTGCTGTCAAAATTCCAGCAATTACAATCGTGACAGTATATTAAAAAGAAAATGACAAACTTCGAATCTATTATGAGAGAATGTGTTTGAAATTGATGGTCATCCTTCTGTTATTGGTCATTTAGGCTTGGTTGTGTTTTATGGCATATCAACCCTTGTAGGTAATGTAATACCAAATCCTTTGAACACACATATATATGTGATTTGTAAACAAATAGTTTGTAGGTAACATTTTTAAAATGAGTCGGAGCTCATTTGTTTGCTCACATTTAAATGGTTTCAAGGATTCCTATCTAATACCAATAATTTTATTTAATATTAATCCTTTTGTTGGTACACTGTTGATAGTTTCAAGTATTGCTATTCGTTTGCACAGTTAAATGTTTTCAAGTATTCCTATTTAATACTAATAATTTTATTTAATATTAATCCCTTTGTTGGCACACTGTTAATAGTTTCAAGTATTGCTATTCGTTTGCACAGTTAAATGTTTTCAAGTATTCCTATCTAATACTAATAATTTTATTTAATATTAATCCCTTTGTTGGCACACTGTTAATAGTTTCAAGTATTGCTATTCGTTTGCACAGTTAAATGGTTTCAAGTATAGTAAATGATTAAATAACTCTATTTGATCCATTGATGGGATCCTAATTACAACGACCAATTTAGGTCAGAGTAGACTTGGGAGTAATAGAAATGAAAGAGTACTCCACATTCTCCAAACTTCAGGACTGGAGCCTTTTACTATCAGATGCAGTTTAGTGTCATATGCAGAACACTCGTGGAGGGAATCTTATCCGATCTTATTCAACAGCCCCAGCTGACTGGGCTGTGGTCACTTAGGGCTGGATACCTAATTAGTTCATTTATTGGTCGCAATTAACGGAATGGACTTTACGGAAACGCTAATTATACATAATTATCAGTTGACCGTATTTTGAACTGTGCCAAACATTGTAATGACAACAATACGCATTCACACCCTTAAAAAACCCCAACTATCCAACTAACCAACCAAACAAATGAACAAACAAAACTCGCACACATCAACACCTATTTGGGCAACCAAACAAATTCAATTCATTATTCTTTTGAAAATGGGGCCAAATTGGCTATTAACGGTGCTAAAGTTGGCATTCAAATGTTTGCTAAATTATGGTTGGTTGGTTAGCTGGTTGGTTGCGCTTTACGGTATATCATCCCTTATAGGTTAATTAATGCCAAATCATATATATATATATATATATATATATACATATAATTTGTAAATGAATAGTTTGTGGCTAATATTATTTTAAAACAAACCAAAGCCTATTTGTTCGAGCAAATGATTAGATATTTCTATTTGACCCATAGATGGTATACTGCGAGGTATTATCACTCTGGATCAGAGTGGATATGAACGTAATACTAATGAAGAGGTACTTCACATTCCCCAAACTCCAAGACTTGGTGCTCCCCATCAGATATAGTTTAATGTCATATCCAGGACATGCTCAATTTTGAATAAGTCTCGCAACAACCAAGCCGAGATGTCGAGTCAAGGAAAAGATAACTTTAGTCCAACGAACGTGTGCTTTGACCTGTTTTGACTCCAGGAGAAGAGGAAGTATTTGTATTATAATATGTTGCCGAGATAAGGGCGTCTATTTCGAAATGATCGAATATGAAGTGCCCCTAAGTGAAAAAGGATCAGAGAACACAAAGAAAGATTTGGTTTGGTTACTTAATGCCAAATCCTTATATATATATATATATATATATGATTTGTAAACCCCTTTTTGTAGATACATACAGTTAAATGATCAAACAGTTTTGTTTCTTATAATTTAATTTTGCGTTAAGTCAACAAAGTTAAATTGTTCCAAGTATTGTTATGTTTCTCTAACTATTCAGTTAAACACCAGTTATTTTTTTTACTCAGAGTTGAATGATCAAACAGTTCTATTTCAAACAATTCAATTTTGCATCAGTCATTTGCCTGCACTCAGTTTAAATGTCAAACAGTTCTATTTGATCCCTAGGTTGTATCTTATCTGGTACTACCACTCCTGGCCAGAGTGGACTTGGAAGCAATGGCAACGAAGGAGTACTCCGCATTCCCGAAACCTTCAGCATCACTGGAACCTTACCGTCAGATTGTTTAGTATCATATTCAGGACACTTATTGGAGGCGGGGGGACTTACCCCTCTGCAGAGATGCTGTCGGTGTATTCTACAACCACAACCGACTAGATGTGCAATGAGAAAGAGATGTTTGACTAGCATTAACCACCGTCCTGTTAGCGGAGCTTAGCATAAACTGACAGTATCCCCTGAAGAGAGGTGAGCTCCCCACCTCCAATAAAGAGATGTCTTGAGTATAGCACTAAACTGCATCAAGTAGTGAGTCACTAGTTCTCGAGATTTGAGAAGAGTAGAATACCCCTTCATTGACAGAACTTCCACATCCACTCTGACTCGGAGTGGTAGTACCTATTAAGGTCCTATGTATCGGTCAAATAGAACAGTTAAAAAATCATTCCTTTTCGATAGGTTTGCATTTACAGTTTAATGATTCTTTTCTCAGGTAAATTGTATTAAACACTGATAAATTAGTTATGTTTTATAATCTAATATTCAATTGATTTATTTTGTTAGGTTTCAGTGTCTTTGTTGAATGGCATATCAATCTTTTTGGGTTATTTAATTAAAGAGACATCCTTGGAGAAGGACATTAGAGATACTATTTAATCCATAGTTGGTGGTGATAAAAGAATTTTCAAGAGTATTAGCCCGAAGGTGAACGTAATGGCACGACTGAAGTTCGAACTCGTTAACTACGATGTCAAAGACTAGAACGTTTGCCACAACTCTAAGGGGGATCCCCCTTATTATTCAATTGATTTAAGATCAGTTTATTTGGAGATGACTGGAAATCAAATATGGTTGCATGTAGTGCATCAAGTTAAAAATTTGAGAAGCCCTGACATAGACTATCATTATCATAATAATTTCAATTATTATAATACGTAAGTAAAGTTGGCGACCGTAGTCGAGGGCAACCAGAAGGCTCCCTTTTCGAGAGGTACTACGAGGTGTGGGGGAGGGCACTACTCCTTTCCCTGGATTGCTCCACTTTACCCTTGATACATACCTTATATTGCTGAGTGTTAAACAAGGAGGTATCAAGAACCATTTTAAAAGTCTTTGGTGTGACGTGACCTGGGATTGAAACCAGGTCTCCCGGACCATTGGCGAACACTCTACCCACTTACTTTGCTTTATCTTTATTTTTCAAAAATTATAATTTCATAAGAAATAGTAAGTATCGAAAAAAAAAAGAAAAGAAACAAGGATACACTCTCAGTGAAATTCGAGCTCACATCCCTTTTTGTGTTGGTGAAGCCTAGTTTTTCGTAATAGCAGCTTAACCACGAAGTTACCAGAACAATGGTATTGCAGTCATCCAAATAATACATATAAAGCTATCAAATATTCTCATCTCCAATTTGACGGTGACATATTATCTTTTTTATATCTAATAACCGTCATTTGTTTACACACAGTTAAATAACTAATAGTAATCCTTTGTAAACACTTATCGCTTTGTATGATACCAAGTATTCCGACCTAATAGAAATAATTTCTTGAGTGAACATGGTAGTAACTGCAATGAAGTGGTACTTAACATTTCTCAGATCTCCAGAACTGGAGCCTCACTTCCAGATATAGTTTAACGCTACTCCCAGGACACCTCTTTGGAAAGGGTCTTATCCCTTTGTAACAGATACACTCAGCATATTCTAGGTCTGCCTGATAGGGTTCGTATAACTTTGAGATAGATTTGTCATTTTGGCCTTTTAATTGCTGATACAATCAAGGGTCACATAAACCTCCTGAAATTTGCAGTTTCTTCAACACTGAGACGTGTTCCCTATATATATATATATGTGTGTGTGTGTGTGTGTGAGTGTGAGTGTGTGTGTGTGTGTGTGTGTCTTGATTACAGGACACAATAATCAGTTATATCATATGGTCGAAGCAGTTCAAGCTACGTAAGGTAACTACTGTGGTTGGTAGTATCGTGGTAGTTGGTACGCTGACACATTGTGCATTGCTTCTCTCTGTGAATAATTTGAAAGCCGCATAGATGAACGTGCAACGTTTTCTATTTCGGGAAATTATGTTTTACGTGTTCGTCAAAAGTGACGATTGTCCCAATTGTGATTGTGATTAGTTAGGTTTGTTTGGTTTGTTGGGTTTTATGGCATATCAACCTTTGTAGGTTATTTAACGCCAAATCCATTTTATGTGAATAATCTGTTCTATTTAAAACAATTCAGTTTAGCATAAGTACACAGTTTAATTGTCAAAAACATTTCTATTTCAAACTATTCAAGCAGTTATATGTAACAATTCAGTTAATTGTAAATACAGTTTTAATGTCAAAAACAGTTCTATTTGAAATAATTCAGTTAAGCATAATCACGTAGTTTAGATGTAAGTACGGTTTAATTGTCAAAAACGTTTCTATTTCAAGCTATTCAGTTTACTCAAAACAATTCATATTAGCATAAGTATGCTGTTAGTTCTATTTAACCCATAGATAGGGCCCCATCAGGTGCTACCACTCCGGGCCAGAGTTGACCTGGGAGCAATGGCAATGAAGGGGTGCTCCGCATTCCCCAAAGCTCCAGCACTGCTGGAACCTCACCATCAGATTGTTTAGTGTCATATCCAGGACACTCGTTGGGGGGGGGTCTTACCCCTCTGCAGAGGTGCAGTCAGTGTATTCTACAGCCTCAGCTGACTGGGCAAGATTGTGATTAATGCTTCTGGCACAGTAACTAAAGGATTATTAAAGGGTCCGGAGGATTTTGAAGTTGGTGGACGAGTGGAGACCATCTTAACGACAGCATTATTGAATACGGCCAGAATACTGAGAAGAGTCCTGGAGACTTGAGGAGACTTGCTGTCACTTAAACTCCAGTGTAAAACCATCAGCTAACGCTGATGTGAAAAACTCTAAAAGAGTATATAATAATAATAATAATAATAATCAATTTGGAAAACGCCAGGCCATGATGACATACATGGATACTGGTTTAAAAAAATCCTTTTCATCTACGACAGACTGGCTATCGAAATGAATTGATTCCCACAAGAAACAGACATACTCGAAAGGATGACCAAAGGAAAGATCACCCTAATTCAAAAAGAACCCCCAAAAAGTAACCTCCCATAACAACCACAGACCCATAATGTGCCTACCGATGACGTGGAAAATACTAACGGCACAAATAAAGGAGGTGATTTACTGTTCGCTTATGAGCCACGGACTGTTCTTCGATGAACAGAAAGAATGCCACAAAGGAACGAGAGGAACGGGAAATCTGCTATACATTGATCAACATATCATCCAGGAGAGCAAAACGAGATGAAAAAAATCTAGCTCTGGCGTGGATTGACTATAAAAAGTCATATAATATAGCCCCGCAAAGCTGGATAATAGACTGTCTCAAAATGTTCAAGATATCCGATAAAGTCATAAAGTCATGGAAAACTGGAGAGTGGAACTGACAGCTGGAGGAAAAAGCTTAGTAGAGGTGAAAATCCAGAGAGGAGTCTTCCAGGCAGATGCACTATGACCATTACTATTTGTAATAGCGGTAATGTTACAGAGTCACATCGGATACAAACTTCAATAATCACAAGAAAAAATCAACCACCAAATGTACATGGACGACATCAAATTGGTTGCTAAAAATGAAAAAGAATTGAAAATCCTAATACAGAAAATGAAGATATACAGTGACGATATTGGGATAGAATTTGGCATAGAAAAATGTGCCATGCTAAAAATGAGGAGCGGAAAACGACAAATGACGGAAGGAAAAAAACTACGAAATCAAGGAAAAATCAGAACGCTTGGAGATATAGAAATTTACAAATATTTGGGAATATTGGAAGCGGCCACCATCAAACAAGCGGAGATAAAAGAAAAAAAAAATCAAAAGTGAATACCTCAGGCAAATGAGAAAACTACTCTAAACCAAACTACATAGCAGAAATCTCGTCAAAAGGATAAACACTAGGGCTGTCACCCTTGTAAGATACTTTGGACCATTCTTAAAGTGGACAAGAGAAGAACTTCAACAAATGAATCAGAGAACAAGAAAACTCATGACGATGCATAAGGCATAACATCCCAGAGATGACGTAGACAGAGATAGCGTCGATGCTTCAATACTACGACAAGAAAACTACATAAAAACGCGCGGAGGAAGACATTACAGCCACCAGAAATAATTCAGATAACACAAGCATCAAGAGAACAAAAAATAACCAGAAAACAAAAATGGGAAGAAAAATAACTGCATGGATATTTCAAGCGACAAACATATGAAATATCACACGCGAAAATTTGGGCATAGCTGAGAAAGGGAAACCTAAGAGAGAAATTTAATCTCTTCTGATATCAGCACAAAACTTACTATGTCAAGGCAAGAATAGACAAGACGCAACAAAATAGCAGATGTAGATTATGTGGCGATTAAGACAAAACCAATAATCGCATGATTAGCGAATGCAATAAACTAGTGCACAAAGAGTATAAGACTAGACAGACTGGGAATGGTGCAAGAAGTTGAAGTTTGACCATACGAACAAATGGTATGTGTACAACCCAGAATCTTGTCCTAGAAAATGAAACGATTTTGAGATACAAACGGATCATCTAATCTCGGTCATACGACTAGATGGAATAAACTTGAGAAAATAATAATAGGGTTATAGAGTCGGCTGGGAACGGCAGTATACGGTCTGGGTCATAGTCAGACAGTAGACGACTTCTGGGATGACGGGATTTGTCTGACTGACCACAGTGTGACACGAGGCCATTTTATGGTGAGGCCGCGCACAAATCGAGACTCATGCGTAGAAGCTGAAAAAATTATTGTCCTTGTCGCCATTCCCCTTATGGGGCACCTCAGGCACCAAGCAATAAACTCAGTCTTACAAAAACAGACTAAGACTTGAGGTGACGGCGTCCTGAAGCCAAAGTGTCGTAGCAAGCAACAACCACCAGGGACGAATGCCAGGCGGCGGCCCAGAAGGGCGTGTAAGCAAGACTAGTAATTTACGAAGCTTTTTGTTACGATGTAGCACAAGGCCGAATGAATGGGGCACCCAATGGGACTCGAACTCACTTGTGAAGGTTTGCTAGTCTAATTTACTAACCATTACACCACTCGAGGCGCCCACAACACCCGGGAAGAACATGAGTCGACTGCTGACGCCGCTTATATTAATTCTGTATGTGTTCTGTATACTCATATTTGCATAGGCGTGTGCATGTGTACACAAATATGCAGGTTCATTAGCCGGCGGCATCATTTCTCCAAAACCTCCCTTTGTATAATACTTCTAGCCACTACAAAAGAGTGAGTAAAAGATTTTGCAATATTTGCGTTTCGAACAAAAGAAGATAATATTCTGCTTCGGGAATTATGATGGGGTAATTTGCTACTTGTTAATACCGGGTGTTCGAAACGTCAATGCTAACCTGTACCCCAGCAGCTGAGGTGGATCTATGCCATTGCATGGCACAAATACCCGGCATTGGTTAGCATAAATCAAACTCTTTATTGCAAGACAACGCAAGGCCTCATACCACTCGAACGATCTGCAATAAATTGTAGGGAACATAAGGAATCCAACTGATGCCACACTCAGCATATCCAGACATAGTTCCCTTGTATTATTACTTGTTCCGATCCAGGGCTCACTTCTTGCGCTCGCGAAGCTTCAACAACCAGAAGGAGGTGGAAGCTTCAGTGAAGGAGTTCTTCACCTCGAAGGATAAGAACTGGTATCATCGTGGAATCAAAGAATTGGCAGAAAGGTGGCTTCCAACACTGCACAACGATAGCCTCTACTTTAAACGCTAGGCGGCTTTTGTTGCAACTTGAAGAATGAAGCTAATAAGTTACCAAAATATTGTACAACTTTTGATTAACCCAAGTAATTGTTCATCTTTTCACACATTAGAATTTGCTGTTATTGAAATTATTTTCTCATCTCTGTTTTTCTTTCAACATTTTTTCTCTTTCTTCTCACTTTATTCCTTCCTCTGTTGCTTTTCTTTCTCTCTCTCTCTCTCTCTCTCTCTCTCTCTCTCTCTCCTTCTTTCTCTCCTTCTCTTGCTCTCCTTCTCTTGGTCTCATTCTTTTTCCTCCCCTTCTTTTCCTTTTTACCTCACTCTTTTATTGTTAGGGTAAGCCTCCGTAGTAAAGCGGCCAACGTGCTGGATTGCGAAATTGTTGTAAGCGAGTTCGAACTCTAGTCGCGCTATTACATTCACTTTCGGACTAATAACCTTAGGAGAGGTATGAACCCTTTTATCCTCCGGGCTATTAATTAAATATCACTGCTGTTCTTCAATAAGGATGTCTTTGACATTAAATAACCTAAGAAGGTTGATATGCCATTAAAAAAAGAAAGTAAATCCTTTAATCACACTTTTTCACTCTCTCTTTTGTTCTCTCTCTTTCTCTCTCTCTCTCTCTCAGTCGGTTTCCCGCCCGTCGTTCTCTTTTACCAACTCTATCTTATTACTCTTCCTCTCTTTCCTTCTCTCTCTCTTTATCATATTCTTCTCATTCTTACTTTCTTCCTCTTCCCCTTTCTTTTTACCTTTATATCTATGTCTTTTATTCTTTCTTTTTCCTGTATTCTTTTACTCTTTTTTCTTTTCTTTATTTCTAATTCTCACTCCTCCTCTCTCTCTCCTTCTTTCTTCCTTTATATCTGTAACTTTCTCTCTCTTTATTGTTCTGAGCAGCGGTTTTTTCTCGCTCTTCTTTAATAGTTCATTCTTGGCCCAAGGCCATGTCCGTGAAACAATCAGTTAGACATGACATCATTGTGAATGTTTTATGAAGCAAGTACGCTTATCACTTCATTATAGATATTCTCCTCTCACCAAATCTCTTTGCCTCACTGTTTTATTATCACTCTTTCTCTCACTTAGTTTCACCCGTTTTTCTTTTTTCTCTAACTCTCTCTTATTTCTCTTCCTCTCTTTCGTTCTCTCTCTTTCTCATGTCCTTTTTCTTTTCTTCCTGTTCCTTTTTTTTCTCTTTCTCTTTCACTTTTTACCCTTTATATCTCTCTTTCATTCTCTCTCTCTCTCTCTTTCCCGTATTTTTCTTTTTTCTCTCATTATTTCTCATTCTCATTGTCTTTCTCTTTTCTCCTTCTTTTATATCTACATCTCTGATTCTCTCGCTTTCCCGTGTTTTTCTTATTCTTGCGCCCTTTTTCTAACCCTTTTCCCCTTAGTATCCATATCTTTTATTTTCTTTCTTTCCCGTTTTTGTTGACCTTTCTTTCTTCTCATTTTTTTTCATTCTTACTCTCTTTTTTTCACTCTTATTCTTTTTTCCTTTACATCTGTATGTTTTTCTCTCTTTATTGCTTTAAGCACAGTTGTTTTTTTTACTTTACTAGTTCACTGTTGACACAAGGTCCCATCCGTGAAACAACCGGTGAGAGATGACATCATTGTGAATGTTTTATGAAGCAAGCTAACCACTTCATTATAGAAACGCTCTCTCTCTCTCTCTCTCTCTCTCTCTCTCTGTCGTTGTCTCCGTTTTATTTTTTGGCACTGACATAGTCAAAATAAGGCTACTAATGTACCACTTGCGCTTAACTAGTAATCGCTACTGCATATTTTAGGTCACGTCCGCTGTGATCAGAAACAACTCCAACCGATGAACGAGTTGAGAGCTCGGCCGAACAGCACTACCAGGTTGGGCCGAGCCGGAGAAGACCTGTCGAGTTGTCTTCGTTATTTTTCTTTTTCTCTTTCTTTTTTGTCTTCTTTCTCCTCTTTCCTTTTGCACTCGAATCTCAAGGTGACACCGGTGTGTGAAAAAAAAAAGTAAAGAAAAAAAGAAAAAAGGGAGAGAAAAAGACCAATAAGCTGTTGATACAAGAAAGTACTAAGTATATCTCAGTGCATATGGTACACTAACCAGGCACCAGAGGTTGCATAAAAGGGTCCAAGTGAGGTCAGTGCACACCTATATCATCGACACCTTCAAACGCCTACGTGTGAATAATAGACCTCTATCTGCAAGGCGATTGCTCATTTGATAAAGATATGGCACATTGACGTCCAAGGTTACAAGGTTGGTCTGTTAAATAATCGAGTGCAGTACCCTCGGAGTTGTTGCTAACGTGCTGGACTGCGACAGCGTAGTGAGCAAGTTCGAACTCCAGTCGGGCTATTACGTTCACTTTCGAACTAATACCCTTGGCAAAAGAATGAACCCTCTCATCTTCCCAGCAATCGGTTAAATACAAGCTCTACTTTTGCAAGGATTACTTTCGCATTAAATAACCCACAACGGTTGATATGCCATTAAAGAAAGAAACCAAACCAATGTTTAGTAATCAAACTGATTGTATAGACATTTTTTATTATAAATCTTTTTCTTCGGTTTGCAGGGCTTAGCATACGCAAGCTGTATCCGCTGCAAAAGGGTAAGACTTCTCCCCTAAAGAAGAAGGGAAGCTCTGTGTATGAAACTAAACTGCATCCAGGGGTAAAACTTCAGTTCTGGAGCAACGGCGACTATCCCCTTCATTGCCATTACTCCCCGGTCCACATTGACCCAGAGGCGTAGTACTTGTTCGTGTCTCATCTCTGGTTCAAATAGATCTATTTACAAATTATTTGTATTAGATAGAAATACTTGATATCATATATCACCCTGACGGTGGGGCTTAGAATACACTGACTGTATCTTGCCCAGTCGGCTGCAGAGGGGTACCCCCCAACGAGTGTCCTGGATAGGACACTAAACAATCTGATGGTTAGGTTTCAATAATGCTGTAGCTTTGCCATTGCTCCCAGGTCCACTCTGACCCGGGGTGGTAGCATCTGATAGGTCCCTATCTATAGGCTGAATAGAACTATACTGTGTAATTATGCTAAAATGAATTTTTTGAATTAGAGCAGTTTGATAAAACTGAAAAGCTTAAAATAGAAATGTCTTTGACAATTAAACTGTACTTACACTTAAACTGATACTTATACTAAACTGAATTGTTTGAATTGTTTGAAATGGAACTGTTTTCGACATTGAAACTGTATTTACGCTAAACTGAATTGTTTAATATAGAACTGTTTTCACATTTAACTGTGTGTACAGAAAATCTGTACTTATGCTAAACTGAATTGGTTGAATTAGAACTGTTTGAGTAAACTAAATACCTTAAAATAGAAATGTTTTTCACAATTAAACTGTGTACTCAGGCTAAACTAAATTGTTTGAAATAGAACTGATTATTTGTATAAAAATAGATTTGGCGTAAAATAACCTACTAAGGTTGATATGCCTTAAACCCCAACCAACTGACTGACTGTATCAGCAGAAAACCTCCCACAAAGGAGTGTCCAAAGTGTGACGCTAATCTTCACCAGATAATGTGACTCTAGTTCTAGATATTTTTTTTGGGGGGGT
>OY757922.1:40297204-40389704 GCA_963585895.1 Sepioteuthis lessoniana | reverse complement strand
AACCTCAACATAGTAACCCTAACCTTAACCCTTTGGCCAATCAACTCTGGTGTTCTGACTTTCTTACTCCTCCCACACCTCTCATCATCCCTCACAGACTCCCTGCCTTCCTTGAATCTCTTATGCCACTCAAAAACTGATGCTCGATTCATCCAAGATGGTCGAAAAGCAGTCTGAAGCATTTCTGTGGCATTTTTTCCTAGTTTAAAACAGAATTTTATTGCATGTCGTTCTTCTAAAGTGTCAGATTGCATTTTTGAAATTCACCTGCTGTGACAATCAGGCTTTAGTAGGGTGTATTCCAATTGCTGATGTAGCAGTTCATTTAAACCTGAAATGATAAAACTTGGTCAGTCATCCCATAAGATGCATAGCAATAACATACTGAATTTTCAAGAGTCTACAACAATTTTAAATGCCCATACGAAAAAAGTATGGAAACTTATCGTATGCGCCTCGTATATATATATATACACACACACACAGATAGATAGATAGATAGATAGATAGATAGAGAGAGAGAGAGAGAGAGAGAGAGAGAGAGGGTAGATTTTGGCTACTCTAACAAGATGAAAAAGTAAGTGGAAAAGTGGATAAATCAAACACTTACGACGGGTTTAGTGGTAATATTTCGTTCTTTATTAACAGAAAAACTTCATCAGCTTACACATTTTTGTGCCTTTCACATTTTAGCAATTGAGGAAATAGATAAACTAATGGAGAAACTAAAAAGGTATAAAGAGAGGGAAAGGGTCTAAAGACAAGAGAACGATAAGGGAAGAACAAGGAGGAAAATAGATATAGGATTGGGTGATGGTGGTAGGGGTTAATTTGATTTTATGACTGGGACCGTCTGGGTAGATGGTCGAGATTAGGTGGCACCAAATTCTTGCGATTTTCCTCAGAGATCTAATGAAACCCGATACACTCAATTGCTAAAATACGAAAACACAAAAAATGTTTAGTCTGATGAAGTTCTTCTGTTAATTAAGAACGATATATTACCACTAAACTCGTCGTGTTTGATTTATCTACTTTTCCACTTATCTTCATTATATATATATATATATATATATATATATATATATATATATATATATATATAATGCAAAAAATGTAGTAAAAAGCAATGCTAAATAAAACAATGAGATAAACCCAACCATCAAGACGTCGAAAAACACGATAACCTAAAGAAAATCTTTTAATTACTCTAAAACTAGGAAAACCTATTCTTAACCAAACATCCAGAAATCTACCAACGACAAACACAAACACGAACAGAAAACCTAACAAACAGCCGGAAACACAAGTTTAGACACCGAGGCCAACTCTCTTTGGTTTAAGAAACATCAATGAACAAGAACAATCTACAGTGGAATCATATTTAACACATCCTACTTGATTGAGTCAAAGGTTTTGCAATATTTGTGGTAACCTTGGGTACAATTCGGCAGCTTCAGATGCTTTTGCCGATGATGATGTAAAAATGACAAACCACCAAATTGTGAGAGGCTGTGCCAAAAAAAAAAAAAACAACAAAAAAACAAGATCCCCCAATAAAACAAAATAAAAATACACCCCCAACCCCGAAAGTGTGTTCACTTTGGGGTTTTGGGGGTGTATTTTTGTCTTGTCTTATTTATAAGTCCATTATTTTTTGCCTAAGTTAAAATTTACATTATTCGCATACTACCTGTCAAAAAATATCGGATTATTTACATACTTATTGAAATAGCTGGGATTCTTGAGAAAAAGATGTGTCAAAATTTTTTAATCAAAAACATCACAATGCTAAACAACCTAACAAATAAAGAACGTAGTAATTTACAAAGCTTTTTGCTCAGATGTGGCACAAGGTTATATGAATGGGGCACCTACTGAGACTCGAACTCACTCGTGAAGGTTTGTTAGTCTAGCTTGTTGAACATTACACCACCCGAGGTATCCACAAGGAAAGAACGTATATTTAGGTCGGATTTGGTTTCGTTGTTTAATGGCATATCAACGTTCATGGGTTATTTAATGCCAAAGCCATCCTTCTAGAAGGACAGTTGTAGTACTATTTAACTCATAGCTGTTGAGCGAGATATGGGGGTTCATTCTTTTCCCAAAGGTATTATTCCGAAAGTGAACATAATTGCACTTCCGGAGTTCGAACGATCTTCCGACGATGTTGCAGTCTAGCACGTTAGCCACTTCATCGCGAGGACTTCCCTCTTGTTTTAGAGTCTCACAGAAAAAATGATTTAATCATTAGCAGGTCTGATGCTGACGAAGCTGTTGTCATTTGGGGTATAGAAGAATACCTTACAGAAGCTGATCACCATCGTTACAATTGCACATTTTACTAAGCATCATTCAACAGAATATACAAGGATGAGTCAAAAGTTTTGCAATGTTTCAGTAACTTGTTTGCTTTATTCTTCAAGTTACAACAATAGTGAAGAGAGGAAAAAAATGGGACCTAGAGAAGAATGGAAAAAAGGAAGGATGTTGTGGTTTGGTTAGGTTTTATGGAATATCCACCATTGTATGTTATTTAATGCCAAATACTCTTTATACATATATATTAAAAATATAAGATTTGATTTGGTTGGATTTTATGGCATATCAACCATTGTAGGTTATTTAATGCAAAATCCTCTTTATACACATATATAAAATATATATGATTTGGTTTGGTTGGGTTTTATGGCATATCAACCATTGTAGGTTATTTAATGCCAAATCCTCCTTTATACACATATATCAAATATATAAGATTTGGGTTGGTTGGGTTTTATGGCATATCAAACATTTTAGGTTATTTAATGTCGAATCTTGTTTATGCACATATATTAGATATATGTATGATTCGTTCGCACATTTGTAGATAACATCCTTAAACGAGCCTGAGCTGTTTTTGCACACAGTTAAATGGTTTCAAGTATTGCCATATAACAGTCACAATTTTACATCAGTCATTTGTTTGCACACAATTTGTTCTATTTGACCTATAGATAGGACCCTCAGGTGCTACCACTCCGGGTCAGAGTGGACTTGGGAGTAATGACAATGAAGAGGTGCTCCACATTTCCTAAATCTCTAAGGCTGTTAATAGTTTAACATTATGTCTAGGACACTAATTAAAGGGGCCTTGCCCCTCTGCAGAGATGCAGTCGTTGTATTTTACAACTCAGGACGACTGGACCGAAGAAGAAAAGAGAGAGAGAGAGAGAGAGAGAGAGAGAGAAAGAGAGAGGGGAGGAATGAGGTGGTGGGGCAAATAGAAATGATGTGGAAAGAAAAAGAGAGAGACTAAGTACAAATGAAAGAGAAGAGAAATGAAAGAGAGTGAGAGAGACAAACAGACAGACAGATAGACAGAGAGAGAGAGAGAGAGAGAGAGAGAGAAGAAAAGTGAAAGTAAAAAAGTGAAGCAAAGATAAGTAAGAGGGCCAAAGAATGGAAGGAAAGAGAGAGAGAGAGAGAGAGAGAGAGAGAGAGAGAGAAAGAGAGAAAGAGAGAGATTGAGAGAGAGGAGGAGAGATGAAGTGCGGGAGGAATGAACAGACTATAAGAATAAATAGAAATAATGTGGAAAGAAAAAGAGAAATGACTAGGTACAAATGAAAGAGGGGAAAAATGAGAGAGACAGAGAGACAGAGAGAGGAAAAGTGAAAGTAAAAGAGTGAGGCAAAGATAAGTAAGAGGGCGAAAGAATGGAAGAAGAGAGAGAGACAGAGAGACAGAGACAGAGAGAGACAGAAAGACAGAGAGAGAAAGTAATAAATAGAGTGTGAGAAAAAAGAGAATCTGTTTAATTTGCTTTCTTTGCTTAATGGCATATTTATGGGTTATTTAATCCCAAACCTATAATTGTAGAAGAACAATAGTCTTACTATTCAACCAATAGCTGAGGGGGATAAAGAGGTTCTATAACTTTCCATGGGATTTTTATCATTGAGGGTTTTCGGACTACTGTCTTCATCTTTATTGTTATTTCCACAATGTTTCGGTCGATATGTCCTCCAGCTTTCTTCAGGTGTTTATCGAACTCGGGAATCTTCAAGTAACTTCGAACTACCTCCTTTATTGAATCCACGGGGGTCACCTGTTCTGATTCCATTAACCATAACCGGGTACAAGTGTTAAGTATTCCTGTATTGTTACTCGCCTGCAGTCAGGATTGAACCTGCAACCTCCAGATGATTGTCTCCTTAGAAGCTTAGGAAACTAACGCCTATAACCGTTACGCTATGTATCCTGCAGAAATTTAGACAACTAATTTCCCCAGGATATTAATCCGAAAGTAAACGTGATAACCTGACTGGAGTTCGAACTCGCGGCTGTAGTCTAGCACTAGCACTAGCAATTACGCCACCGAAACTCCCCCAGAGAAAAACAAAAACAAAAACGAAAGGGTAAAAATGAAGGAGAAGGGAAAGTAATATAAATTTCAGCGAGGTCTAGAGAGCGACAAGATGAACAATTACTTGAGTGAGCCAAAATGTTTTACAATACTTTCGTCATTAATCAGCTTTATTCTTTAAGTATCAACAGAAGAAGTCTTGAATTCAAAGTAGAGGCCATTATGTTTCACCATCTGAAGCCACCTTCCTGTCAGTTGTTTGATTCCACGCTGATACCAGTTTTTATCTTTCGAGGCAAATAATTCCTTCACTGAAACTTCCACTTCATCTTGGTTGTTAAAGTGTCACGAGCGCAGAAAGTGAGCTATTGATTGGAACAAGTAATAATCTGACGGAGCTAGATCTGGACTATATGCTGGGTGAAGTCGCCGTTCTTCCACTTGTTTGATCTTATACTAGTTTTTATCCTTCGAGGCAAAGAACCCCTTCACTGAAATTTCCATTTTCTCTTGGTTGTTGAAGCGTTGTTACAGGAAGAAGTAAGCCGTGATTCAGAACAAGTAATAATCTAATGGAGCTATGGCCGGATTATGTACTGGATGTAGTATCAGTTCGATTCCATCAAGTTCCAGAAATTTATCCCCATAACTAATGTTTATGCAAATATTACCAAACTTTCGATTCCCCTTTGTATAAATAACATTATTAACACACTTAAAGAAATGCGTTATAAAAATATAAAAAAAGAAACATTAGAAAGGTTTCTAACCATAAATACTTAACTAGTCCTATTTTATTTACCCGTAAAAATGTATTAGGCAAATAATAATCCAGGAAGCTCAGTTATCTCTTTAATCTATTTAATCAAGAGCCACACTGCTAAGATATCCAAATACGTTAATCACTATATACAAACTTAAGTTAAGAAAGTTATATCCTACATACGTGACTATACAGACTTAATAAAATTAATAACATTAAAACGATCCCCTAAAATACACTCCTAGTGAGTATGCATACTAAATCCCTATAATCTAACATCAAACACGAGGAAGGAATAATGGCCCATAATATGTACGTTGTGGCTACACCCTAATACTAATAAAGCTAGAAAAATTTGTGGCAATACATTGTCACTTCTAATAAAAACAGAAATAACACACACACACACACACACACACACATATATATATATATATATATATATATATATATATATATATACTCCCCTGGCGAAGAAGTAATCGTGTTGCCATTAGCGTCTATTGCAAGTCTCTTTATAGATGAATAGAAGTCTCGGCAACCGTTGAACGGATGTATGTAAACAATAGTAATGTCTCCTTGTGGATGAATGGTTACAAGCTTTGGCTGGCATTTGAGTCAACCGGGTTTCGATCCCAGCTACGGGAAGATACTGTCTAGCCACACTGATGAGTTCTGATAGAACGAAACAGATCTGTCTGTGTATGACTACACACACACACACACACATATATATATATATATATATATATATATCGTCCTCTCATCGTAGCTAAGAATAAGCTGACAGTATCCCCTGCAAAAAGGTTAGACATCAGCTAATAAAAAATAAAAATGAACGAGTGTCCGGGGTATGATACTTAACTGCATATAGTGGTAAGTCTAGAGTTTTGAAGAGTGTAAAGTACCTCTTCAGTGCCATTACTCCCAGGTCGACTATAAACCAGTGTGGTATTATGAGTTAAGGTCCAATCTATTGATAAAGTGACTTTTTATTAACATCTTCGAAAAACACCCCCCCCAAAAAAAAAACGAACAAAAACAAACAGAACAACAATAACTAAAATAAAAAAAACAGTCAAAATTATTTTCGAAATTGAAAAAAATATTTTTAATCAACAAAAAATCGCACGAAATGCTATAAAGAAAACGTTTGATTTTTCTCACACGAACACTGATTCCTTAACGTTTGTAAGTATAACTGACTTCAAAATGTAAACACGTTTGAAATAAACAAGCCCTGGCCTAAAGCTGAAGCTGAATCAACATAATTTATTTACCAGGGTTTACGAGTCTAGTTTTTTTTTTATTCGTTCTCTCCTTTTCTCTCTCTCTCTCTCTCTCTCTCTCTCTCTCTCTCTCTCTCTCTCTCTCTCTCGATATATATATATATATATATATATGTTATCCATTCGTGCTGATAACACAAAGTCCCTAAACTTTCTTTCTCTCCATCCATCCCTATTGTCAATCGCTTCTGGCAAGTCCTCTGGACTGCATTCGGTATCCACACAGAGTCTATGCGGCACGTTCAGCATTTGTGCGTAAATGTGTAGGAGTCCATTTTAGAATTTCTCCAGCAGTGACCAGTATATATATATATATATATATATATATATATATATATATATATATATATATATATGTGTGTGTGTGTGTGTGTAGTGGGGTAAGATTTGGAATAAGATAGAAGGTATAAAAAAGAAGACAAAACCAAAAATCAAATTGACTTGTTTCGATATAAGAACATGATAATTATTTTGCTTTATATTTGTTTATATCTTCGAGTATTTCTCATTCCTTGATTTTAAATTTGAGAATGATAAAGATTATTAAGTTGAAACCTGGCTGTAAATTGATGTTAGTAGTTTATTGGATGAGTGCACTTTCTTCGCCGTGACAATTTTTTTTTTATTGGAGACGCGTTGTCACAGGTGTTCTTGTTGTGTATATTAAGTGTAGTGTGGGCGCCTCTGGTGGTGTAATGGTTAGGAAGCTCGACTAGCAAACCTACAAGAGTGAGTTCAAGTCTCATTGGGTGCCCCTTTCATATGGCCTTGTGCCACATCTAAGCAAGAAGCTTAGTAAATTTCTATATTAAGTGTAGTGTTCATCTTTAAGTTTCCTTTATTTTAATCAATTCTTTTCTTTATGTCTCTGGAAGTTTCTGGAACTTTCGCTGTTATATTTTTGGGGGCATTTTTTTACAGAATATTTCATAAATTTCTTCTTTGGACGAGGAATCCCATTTATTTATTTTTTTTATAATACAGAGGTGAGTAAAAAGTTATGAAAATATGGCAAAACCTTTGAATTACCCAAGTATATAAAAAGTTTCAGATGTTCTTCGACCAAAGGAAAATACGCTGGAATAATGTTTTGAACACACGTTTTATATGGTTGTATTTCATCGTCGAAGTGCCTTGAGCGGATTCAACCTCTCCTCCATGCCATTAAACAACGGAACTTATTTGCATGGCATAAATATTCAAATCGTTTTTTTTTCCTTTATAAATATATTTCCAGCCAGTATAAACTGGCAAGTACATTTGAAAAGCCAAATTTCGGCAGGCATGACGGAAGGGGTGACGTCACTGTTCCTATACAGATGAACCAAGACTCTAGACAGCCGTTAATGAACCCATTATCTCAACTCATTCCCACTGATTCCCGCAGAGTCTGGGGCTCTTTTGCAAATAGCAAGCGGTAACCTTTGACCAGCGTTGGCCGGAAAATTCGGATAACCTTTGCAAAGATCACGTTCCTAATCTCGCGTTTCTAAAGTCACGTTCGAGCCTGCATATTCCAAGAAAGATAAACATGAATGAGGTAGACACGTCATTCGGAACAGGCGAATTAACGATGGCTGGTGGGGCAGTGAAAAACCACCGCTGGCCTGGGTCGTGTTTAAAGTAAAGGCCAAAGGGTGATGTAATCCCCCGACCGACACTTGCAAACAGAGGATCCTATTTCTGGGTCCAGAGACAATCAGCGTTTAAATTACCGATTACACTACCAAATTGCACCACTCTCGAGGTTTGTGCTTACGTTATGTATGCCAGGTTAGTTAGGCTCGTTATCACGCACACACTCACACTCACACACACTTACACACAGACAAATGCTAAAATTACAAAGTCAGTTTTTTAAGTAATAAGACTGTGTACAATTTTTTCCTTGGGTTATACAAAAAATTTTGCAATATTTCTGTAGAAGGTGCTAGTTTACAGCGCGTCGGGTCATTGGCTCAATGAGTAGAGTGTTTACCAATTGTCCGGGAGACTGGTGTTCAATCCCAGGTCGAGTCATACCAAAGATTCAAAAAATGGTTCTTGATGCTGCCTTGCTTACCCTCAGCATTATAAGGTAGGGATCAAAGGTAAAGTGGAGCAATCCAGGAAAAGGAATAGTGCTCTTCCCTACACCTTGGTGTAGTAGCTACTGAAAAAGAGCTTTCGGGTCACCCTCGACTAAGGTCGCCAACTTTACTAATATTATGTAACCAAAGCATTTCAAGGCGTTATAACTACCCACTGTGGTTGGTAGTATCGGGGTAGTTAGTGCGCTTACATACTGTGCATTGTTTCATTCCACGTGTGGGATTTGAAAGCTGTGCAAATGAACGTGCAACGTAGACTAAATCGAAAACATGCATTACGAGTTCGAATTGGGTCATAACACCAGCAAAGCAACTAAAAACGTTTCTTGTGTGAAAGATGAAGTTACCAGAAGATTGAAGAAACTTCTCTCTTTTTCCAATAACTTCGACGATCAGGCAAGATAAGGGAGGCTTTAAAGTGTGGATTCCGAGGTTGGGCTTCAAACTATAGAGGCAAATTCGGCGAGTAACACCCGGAGAGTATCAGGTGAGTTCGACATCTGCTAGTGTAGTCTTGTTTATCACTTTCACGATCTCGGTAAAAGCATTCGAAGCTGCCAAATTGTGCATCATGTTACCAAAATATTGCAAAACTTTTGACTCACCCTTGTAATATTTTCAGCTTAATTAAAAATTAACTTTAAAAGTTCTCATGAGAAGCCATAAACCAACAAATATCTTTTTTTCCTAGTGCTGGAAACAGCGCTGGAAGTCGTCAACTGGTACTGTTTTCTGTTACTCGGACGTTCTCAACATTTCCAAAAAGAAAAATGGGTTTTGATTTTAAGGAAGAAGAAATAATGACAAAGATTCAGATTAGAGGATTAAGGATTAAGACTTGTAATCTCATAATCTGGTTTGGTCATGGGGCGCTTCTATGTGGCATGTCTTGAGTAGAAATAGTCTGGTGTATCCCATCCCTCTTTGGGTCTGGCGTGAATTCAGGCTTTTCTTTCTCCTAGGTTGGTTGCTATACCAAGTGTGCCCAATTATTTACCTATGGCTAAAAGTAGAATAGTTGGATTCCTGCCTTTCCCAGTGGTATTGGCCCTATGCGAAATGCAAGCAGCCTTGTTCAGGATTTGAATCCATGTAGCCGACTGCACCTCCTACGCCGCTAACTGTTATGCCACGAACGCCTCCTTGCAGAGGAGTAAGGACCCTGCAGTACGAAAGGTAAATTCTCTTTTGGTTCCGAAATCCCTTTTTGGAAAGTGTGTATATAAAGTAAAGAATTTTTTAAATTTTTTATCTTTAAGGCGACAACCCTGATCGACGTTGGACATTGAGAATGATTGGTGATGAATTGATATTGGCTAAATGATTGTCACCCAGGGTTGATAACCAGAAAAAAAATCAGCTTCATTACTTTCAAGAAGTATTCCCTTTGAAATAACTTTCGAGTAAAAATTATATTTCTTGTGTATCTCGTCTTCCACACTGCCTTGATTTGAGTTTTTGTATCCCCTTTTCTGTCACTAAAATCGTAACCCACCTCCATGGTCACCGTTTGTGAACTGTTAAAGAGATAACTTATTTGTTTTCAGTGTTTAGAACCGGAGATTTTTTAATAGTTGACCTTTCATGACTATTCCAACTTTCAATGCCGACGTCACAAGGAGATACTGTGTGCCGTTTCACGCCGAAAAATGTCTATAGACCTCCAGAATGATGTCTAGAAATCTAAAATAAAGTCTACAGAAAGTCTAGAAAAAACAAAAACACCTCCCGCAAAAAAAAAAAAAAAAAAAGCTAGCAAATTGAAATTAGTCTCTTGACCTTTTTAAATGTTGTTTCTGGTGAAACATAGGATTCTGAAAATTTCATATTCAGCTGATCTAGCTCTGTGTGACTTTTTTTTTCAAAACTAAAACTTCTCAGCGGTTAGATTTGAGGACATAGAAGACATTAAAAGAGGTACGGCAACACAGTTTAACATTAAATAAAAATTGCAATGTTAATAGAAGAGTTCCAGCCTCGTTTCCAGGTAGAGGAACAATCTCTTCGTCGGTTACAGGTGAACCAATGAGACTTAAAGGAAAATAGGGGAAAAAGAGAATCCATTAAAGCCTTTTTACCTCAGACACAAACGAGCATCAACCACATTTGGGCATTAATTCACTATAGATTCGTTTTATGTTGATTGGTATTTATTTTAACCTTTTAGTTTTAATTCTGTGTATATTGCATAGGCGCCGCCATGAATATGTAGAAATTATTTCTTATTAAAATAGCAAGAATAGGACATTGAATCATAACTGTTTGGCCTAAAGTAAAAAAAAAAATAATCATAAGCAGTTTATTTGAATATTTAATGGAAATATCGACTTATGAAATTGTTGGGTGAATATTAAAAAAAAGTCTTGAATATTGTATGAATTTATTTAATATTTCTACCTTTTAGTCTCACCATTATCATCATCAGCAGCAAGACGTGCTGACAGCGGCGAATACTTTGACTCTCTCTCTCTCTCTCTCTCTCTCTCTCGCTTTTCATCCGACCCTATCAGATGAAACCATTCAAAAAGAGTTATAGTTGATTTCTAATTAAATTATAATCTTTTTTTTTTTTTCAAAATCGGTCTCATTACTTGAACTTCAGAGGTCCACAACCCGTGAGACACACCCAACCTTTGAAGCGTATCTTTTAAAATTTTCACTTCACCTTTTAGTGTTAACTGAGAAGTACTATTACAACCGCAGATGAAACTCTGTGGTCTTCAGTGTTTAGAAGATTTAAAGTCCAAGTTTCATGCTGGCTATATCTTCGATTTCTCTCAGAAACACGTCTTCCATCTGGACGATTCCTAACGTTTATCATCCACACCCAGCCAATAGTGACCATTTTTGGCGCTATGTATTGCTATTTTCCAAAATTAAGAATATCAAGAGTAGGCTGCTTTGGCAACTGTCATCGCTTGTCTGATGTGCTCCTTTTAACAACCTGTTCATATAATTATAATATGAGATATTTTTGTAATCGCAAACAACATATCTCATTGATAAATTATGATTTTTACTTTGTGTGCTGTTTTGAACAGTTCCTGGAAGCAGCACCCCACAAAACAGCAACTGTACGGCCACTTATCCCCTATCTCACAAACCATCCAAATAAACTGAGCAAAACATGCTGGACACAGTTGGTAAAGTGACGACAAACTCTTAAGCGACGTTCTATTATGGACTCCTACACATGGACACATCAGTGTTGGTCGACCAGCAAAAACTTACATTCATCAGTTCTGTTTGGTCACTATATGCGGTCTTGAGGACTTTTCACGAGCGATGGTCATTAGAGACGGATAGTAAAAGTGAGTCAAGGAAATCCATATTATCAACTTGCCTTGGTAGGAATGATGATGATGATGTTAACTTGTAAATTTTGCTGTTTTTTCTGCCCTTTAAGATTGCAGTCGCAGACACTCCTGAGATGAGCTCTGAGGTTGGATAGGATGGGGAACCCTTTTGTAGATGAACGATTACTAGAGAAGTACATTATAAATGAGGAAAAAATACGTTTTGGTTTATGGATTTCCGAGAGAAGTATTCCAAAAGAGATAGAGTGTATTTGTTTATAATGAAAAAAAATTAATCAAATTCAATTACTAAGCTGAGTCAAAAGTTTTGCAATATTTCAAGCTATTTCATATTTCGTATTTCAAGTATTTCAGCGTCTGTTCTCAAGGTCGAGCTTATGGAGGTGTCGGTTGATAGTGCTTCTGCCGATAATGTACGAGTGCTTTTCAACCATTTTATGCAAGTCCTTATCTTCCAGAAAAGAAAATCCCAGACCTTGGTTTGTCTTCAAGACTAGTGTCACCTTCCTTGAAACATCTGAGGTAGTTTTGTGCCACGCATTCGTTGATGGTTTTTGAACCTTCCACATCGTTCATTTCTTTTGCTGATGCCCTTGCGATCAGTCATTTTTTCCACGTGTTGCGTAAAATGTTTCTAATCACAATTTTTTCACTCGTCATTATCAAAGGTGTTAAGTAAAAAATAAACAATTAATATTTACATATGTTATTCTTGAAAATAACTAACTAACAATTGAGCAACCTTTGCACAGAAAATTGTAACAAATCAATGATATAACATGGATTTATAATTGTCAAAAATCATCAGTGGACCCCCCCCCCAAAAAAAACAACTTTTGAGTCAACATTTTATTTAACAGGTCTGGCTTTGTAGTCCATTTGGTTACGTAGCAAAAACATCAACTTCAGGATACGGTGGCAATCATTAAAAACTGTTAGGAACTTTAAAGACCAAAAACTTTCATTCTCTTCCTCCTCCTCTTCCTCCTCATCATCATCATTAATTTCTTTGACCCCCTTAATACTCGTATATATATATATATATATATATATATATATATATATATATATATATATATACACGAGGGTGAATAAAAAAGTAATACCTTTTTCTTTAGTACAGGAATAATTTCCACCACAGGAACATGTATCATACATCAAAATGGAGCAGATCCTTTATGAATCACTTCCCTATTCCTCAACATAGTTATTCTTTCTCTCAATAGCAATGTTCTACCTTCAAATGAGAGTATGTATCTCTGCCTCGTAAAATTCTGTTGACTGTTCTTTGAGCCATTTCATCACTGCAGTTTTCATATCCTTGTCACTAACATAATATTTGCCTCTTAAACCCTGTTTCATGGGCCGGAGAGATGATATTCTGAAGGCGCTAAATCTTGCCAGTCGAAAATGTCTTCCCTCTACATGACAATGCTCCACCATACACAAGCATCAGTATTAGGGGGACAATCGCCTCATTCTCATTCGAGTGGACAGCTTTACTGCATCCTCCATACTTACCAGGTTTAGCACCTTCAGACTATCATATCTTCGGCCCCATGAATGACGGTTTAAAAGGCAAACATTACGCCAGTGATTCATCCTCGTATATATATATATATATATAAGTTAGTTGGCCGACCTTAGTCGAGGGCTGCCTGAAGGCTCCCTTTTCAATGGTTACTACACCGAGGTGAAAGGAGAGTGCCACTCCTTTCCCTGGATTGCTCCACTTTACCCTTGATCCGTACATTATAATACTAAGTATTAAGCAAAGAGGCATCAAGAAACATGTTTTGACTCTTAGTATGACTCGACTAGGGATTGAACCCCGGGTTCAAGGACCATTAGCGAACACTCACCATTATGCCAATATATATATATATATATATATATATATATATATATATATATATATATATTAAATAATTTATCATTTTCTTTCTATAATACTTATATTTATCTAATCATTTATGATACATATATGATTATCATCATTATCATCAAGTTGCGTTTACACCACTGAGATCTCCGACTCTCTCCTGCCATCCGTCCCTATCATCCATCACTCCTGGTTGGAATTCTAGACTGCATCCAGTATCCGTGCAGAGCTGATATAAGTCTTTGCTGGTCGGTCAACACTGGTATGTACATGCGTAGGAGTCCATAGGAGAACGTCGCTTATGAGTTCGTCCTTACTTCTCCAGCAGCACCCAGTATGTTTTGTTCGTCTTATTTGGATAGTTTGTGAAATGGAGATAAGTGGCTGTACAGTGGTTGTTTTGTTGGATGCTACATCTAGGATCTATTAAAAAGAGCCTGTAGTATCCTTGTGTAGTTCCCATCAAGTTTTTGCTCAAAGCGTTTCGTTAGAGCCCAATTGATACAGCGATACAATAGTACTGACACCGCGAAAGCTTGGAAGGATTTCCCTTTCTTTTTATCAAAGAAATCAGATTTCTATTTGGTCATTTACCTGCCAATAGTAGACCATGCTTTACCTAGGCGTATGTTGACATCACTTTCAGAAGATGAGATATTGTTACCGACGTGTGTGAACTGGTCAACTCATTTCAGAGCCAGGAAGTCATAGATTGCATCTCCGCAGCTGGGTAAGACCCCTCCAATGAGTTTCCTGGATATGACATTGAATAATCTAATGGTGAGGCTCTATTAATGCTGAAGTTTTGTGGAATGCGAAGTACCCTTTCATTGCTATTGCACCCAGGTCCATTCTGACCCTAAGTGATAGCACCTGATAGGGTCAAATAGAACTGTTTGACGTTTAAACTGAGGGCAAACAAATGACTAATGCGAAATTGAATTGTTATAAATTGAACAGTTTGATAATTAAACTCTGTGTAAAGAAATGACTGATGTTTAATTGAATTGTTAGTGACAAATCATATATATATATATATATATATATATATATATATATATATATATATATAAAGAGGATTTAGCATTAAAGAACCTACAATGATGGATATATTATAAAACCAAACCAAACCAAACCAAATCTTATATATTCTATATATATGTATAAAGAGGAATTAGCATGAAATAACCTCCAATGCCATAAAACCAAACCAAACTAAACCAAACCAAACCAAACCAAATCAAATCATATATATTCAATATATATGTATAAAGAGGATTTAGCATTAAATAACCTCCAATCGTTGATATGCCATAAAACCCAACCCAACCAAACCAATTATTTCAGAGGATTGCTATTTAATAAGGATATGGCGTCATCTTGATTAAACTTTATTTAACTGTATCCTATGAATTATGAAAATTTTACACATAGAGCTCTTGAGTCAAGCAATTACCTTCTTAAATACGTACACACAAACAGACAAATACACAATCATACACATGCACGCGTACACATACTCATTTATGAATATATATACACACTTATAGACACTCACACGTACCTTCATACATACACACAAACACTCACACACCAATGCTCGTAAACAACTTAAACACGATCACACTCATGCACGTAAACACACACTTACACGTACACAACCAAAAACATGCACACGCACACACGTACACATATGCAAGTGCATATACGCACGTATACACATACAACCATTCACGTGCGCACACGCAAAAACATATGCAAGTACATATACGCACTTATAGACACACACACACACACACACACACACTTTCTCACTTACGCATACATGTTCGCACACCATTGAATATACCCACATTAATGCACGCATACACAGATACATATAAACACATGCACACTTAAATACATATATTCCTATGCTGTCGTGTACACACACACACACACATACATATATATATATATATATGTATATATATATATATATATATATATATATATAATAATTAGTGTCTGTCAATAAAAACTGACAAGCATTAAATATGATACATATACTTTTCTCACCACTTAAAGTTTCACGCCTTTTTGTAATCAGAGAATTAATTTTTTTGTGCGATAGACAACAACTATGGAAGGCAGTAATTACTGGGGATACGGTTACAAGACTCAGCATTCCTATCCGAGGTCGCGGTAAAATCACCTGAAGAAGGCCAGAGGTGAAATTTGGCCTAAACGTAGTGAAAGAAGAAACAACACAAAAACTACCAAGATGAGGACAAAAAGTCCGCAATAAATAAAAATTAATTCTCAGATTAAGAAGCCTCATCTCAAAATGATTCCAATTAAAGACAAGTACTTTTTGTAATCATCTGGTTAATAATAAAATGGATGAAGACATGAATTGCTATTCAGATAAATAGTGGGCAGTCTCCTAATCCGGTTAAGTGAGGTTACTTAACATAAGTTAGTCTGGGGCCAGTAAGTAAGAAATATTGTGCATATACTAAGGTGAGTCAAAAGTTTTTCAATATTTTTGTAACGTGAGGCACAATTCGGCAGCACCAGATGCTTTTATTGTAGACATCATGAAGTGTGACGAACCTTATTGGTCTGTAAGATGCCAAGTCCTCCTGATACTTTCTGAGTGTTCCTGGCTGGATTTGCATCTGTAGTTTGGAGCATGGCCAGGGAATATATATATATATATATATATATATATTGTCTGTGACTCTAGGTTACACGCATTTTGCATTCGTCAGACTGAGTGAAGGTTTTCAATAAAAGACCTATTAATATGGTTAATTTTTTAAAAATGTTTTTGGGTTATTATATGAATATCATTGAATATTATTATGTTTGTGTATGTGCTGTTACTCACGCGTACATATATACTTATATTTGCGCACATAGTGGTATGCATCATTACATATATACACATATTTCCGCTGTTTGTTGTTGGGAAGGGGTGAGACAAAGGAAGAGAGTGTGAGAAGGGAAGAGTGGGTGAAGAGAGTGTGGGAAATGGATTGTTACTATCAGAATGATGTCTTTTTCTCTAGATTCTACCGAACTTTCAAATAGCTAAAGGTTTATTTGATGTTAATATGAAATGTCTGTTTTGTGGTGAATTTTGTTGAGTGATGATGATGATGATGATTAAAATCAAAATCATCATCACGTTACTTTTTTTAAAGATTTTTTTTTATGTATGATAATGGTTGTGTTGTCAAGGGTTATCTGTTATAACATTTATGGGCAGGTAATAAAAATGATGTTAAGTTTTGAGTAACTTTTACGATAATAAATGTAACAATTATGATCGTAATGGTTTTGACAATACCGGCGGGGGCTCACAATGCATTAATGTGGAAAAATAGTGTTTATAATTATTGACAATACTAAAAATATTATTTACATTTACTGGTGATACTTGTCGGGTGGAGAAAATGGTACTTACAGTTGGTGGTTCTGTTGCATAATTAGTATGGTGTCGGCAATGGTTGATGGATCGTATGGCAATAAGAAAAGTGTTGGTTAAACTGGTGGGGTATGGTGAAAGGACAATGGGAGGGTTAAGTGAGTGATGTGAACATAGATGGCAGAAATATATGTAAATATGAAAATAATAGTGGTCTTAAGAAATAAGAAGCTGAATGGAATTTTATACGACAATCATCAGGCAGAAATAGATTTTCAGCTTGATAATTGTCGTATAAAGACAGCATGAAACCAGTGGTCGCTGATAAGCACCCATGCTATTAAATATAAAAAAACTAATACATATTCCTTTTTTATAATATTACATAATAACTATATCGCGGATATTGAGGTCACTCCAAATTATCCAGCATTTGATCAACCACAAACCTACCAAGTGAGATAGTGCAACCATATACTGTTGTAATATATATATATATATATATATATATATATATATATATATATATATATATGTATTGGCCTAACGAGTAGAGTGTTCGCCAATGATCTGGGAAACCAGGGTTCCGTCCCAGGTCGAGTCTTACCAAAGACTCAAAAAATTGTACTTGATGCCACAGTGCTTAACCCTCATCATTATAAGGTACGGATCAAGGGTAAAGTGGAACAATCCAGGGAATGGAGTAGCGCTCTTCCATACACCTCGGTGTAGTAGCTATTGAAAAAGGAGCCTCGACTGTTGTCGCCAACTTATGTATATGATTATGTCATGCTGCTCCCATGGATTTCCCTAGCTCTCTCTCGCCATCCGTCTCTTTCATCTATCGGTTCCGGCACGTCTTTCAGGGAACATCCTGCTGTTGATAGGTTCTATCTGGTCGTCCCTCACTTGCACGTCCATGTGAAGGGGTCCATAGGAGAACGTCGCTTATGAGTTCGTCCTTACTCCTTCCGCAGTGTCCCGCATGTTTTGTTTGTCTAATTTGGATGGTCTTCGAGAGGGGTGGTAAGTGGCCGTACAGCTGGTGTTTTGTGGGATGTTGCTTCCGGGATTTGTTTGATATAACTCTTATGCAACTGCAGTCAAGCTTTATATATATATATATATATATATGTGTGTGTGTGTGTGTGTGTTGGTTATACATATATACATATATATAAGCATTTATGATCCGAGGAAAATAATCAAGGGTTTTAACAGTTGAGTGGTTATCCAAGGGAACTGGAATCTCCAATTGAGTGCTCAATGTCAACGGCTATCGAATATATTCGTAATTAATTTCAGATTAAAAATATATCGGAACTCAACATTAATTTGAAAAAAATTAGAAATCAAATGTTAACTTTACTTTAATCATAGGGTTTTTCCTTCTTATTTTCTTTTTTTTTTCTTTTTAACTAAGTTTCTACCCACAAGGAAAACCTTCCGGAATTCTCCGGTTAAAAAAAACAAAAACAAATAGCAATTTAAATTGTAGGTTACGAATTCTTAAAAAAAAAAAGGAGAAACGCTTAAATATTAACATATAAAGTTATCTTCTACGAAAAAAAAAATCTTTTTCTCCCTTCTTGCCGGAAACTAGGCTAGGATGTCTACATTATATTCCAAACACAAATATATAATCTCCATCTGACGAGAGTCACTGTATTCGAAATAAATTTATAATGGAACTATTGAATTGAAAATTTCCCGTTATATATATATATATATATGATTTGTAAATGCATAGCTTGTAGATAACATTTTTAAACGCGCCAGAAGTCTTCCGCTTGCACAAATTTAAATGGTTTCAAGTATTTATAACACTAACAACTATCTGATATTAAACTCTAGTTTGCTCAGAGTTTAAAAGTATTGCTATGTAAGTAAAGTAAAAAGTTGGTGACCTTAGTTGAGGGTAACCCGAAGGCTCCCGTTTCAATATCTACTACAACGAAATGTAAGGGAGGGCGCAACTCCATTCCTTGGATTGCTCCACTTTACCCATGACCCTTACCTTATTATGCTGAGTGATAAACAAGGCAGCATCAAGTATCATTTTTTTAGTCTTTGGTATGACTCGACCTGAGATTGAACCCCGGTCTCCCGGACCATTAGCGAACACTAACAATTTAATTTGAATGGTTATACATATAGTTTTCAAGGGAATAGTTTGTAGGTAATTCTATTTTTTCAAAAGTTGGAGATAATTTGTTTGCACACAGTTAATTGCTTTCGAGTATTGCTATTTAACACTAATTAATCTATTCGACACGATTCATTTGTACCCAGTCATTGCTATGTAATACCAATAATTCAATTTATGCACACTGATTGATGGTTTCAAGAATTGCTATTCAACACTAATAATTCTATTCAACGTTACTTATTCGTTTGCACATATTTAAATGGCTCTGATACTGATGATTTAATTTAATATCAGTCATTTGTTTACACACAGTTAAATGGTCAAATAGTTCTATTTGACCCAAAACATAGGAGACGATTAGGTACTACCACTCCAGATCAGAGTGGACCAGGAAGTTATGGTAATGAAGGGATACTCTACATTCCCCAAACTCAGGAGGTGCCGTGGGGTAATGGTTATCGTCGTAGGAAATGGATACGGCAACACGAGTTCAAATCCTGGACGAGACTGATTGCATTTCACATAGCACTTATACTATTGGGAAAAGTATGAATCCAATTATTCTCCTTCTAGCTATGGGTAAATAGTAGGGCAGACTGGGTTCTCTAGCCTTGATTAGGCTGTCAGTTTAGGAGAAGGAAAACTCTGAATTCAAACCTGTTAAACCCTGCTTAAAAAAATGATCTTGAGTGACAATCTGCCCGAGCGGAGGGATTGTTAAATTTATACGTTCCCCAAAATCCAGGATTGAAGCCTCGCCATCGGATGGAGTTTAATATCATATCCCGGAGACTCATCGGGAGGTGGGAGTTTTGCCCCCCCGCAGAGATGCAGTCTGCGTATTTAGCAGACTCAGCTGACTGGGCTGCGTTTTGAGGAATTCGTGTTTCGTTATAACAGTCTCAACACTTTTTAGACATTTTTCTTCAGAGCTCTTTATGCTTCATTGATTAAATTTCTTTCTTTCTTTCTTTTTTTTCTTTCTTTCTTTCTTTCTTTCTCGTTTATTTTTTCCTTTTTTTCTTTTTTCTTCAAAAAATTTATCTCCATTAATGTCATTTTTCTTTCTTTCTTTCTTTCTTTCTTTCTTTCCCGAAATCTCCATGTTTTTCTTTTTCATTCTTTTTTTCCTCTACCTAACTTGAACAATTTTCTTTCTTTCTTTCTTTCTTTTCCAGACTAAAGTCCTTTTTAGTGTTTTTTTCTTTCTTCTCTCCCACGTAAATATTTTTTCTTTTACTTCCGCGCCTTTTTTCTTACGTTAGACGAAAGAACACACATGTACAGATACCGATGTGCATATATTTGCTAAACACTGATGCAACTCTAATCAACCTCATGCAACGAGTTGCACAAGTGAGATGTCTGTTTCAACCTAAACGTGGGTAACAACGTAAAAAAGACCTTATTCATTTCCTATTTGTTTATAGACCATTCTTTTATATCGGTCAATTATTCTATTGATCTTTCTTCTTCTTCTTCTTCTTCTTCTTCTTCTTCTTCTTCTTCTTCTTCTTCTTATTATTATTATTATTATTATTATTATTTACTCATTAGAGTTTTTTCACATCAGCGTTAGCTGATGGTTTTTCACTGGAGTCTGAGTGACAGCAAGTCTTCTCAAGTCTCCAGGACTCTTCTCAGTATTCTGGCCGTTCTCAATAATGTAGTAGTTTGGATGGTCTCCACTTGTCCGCCAACTTCCAAGTCCTCCAGTCCCTTTAGTAATCCTTTAGTTACTGTTCCAAACGCATCAATTACAATTAGTATAATTGTCACCGGCATGTTCCATGGTCTTTTCAATTCCCAAGCAAGGTCGAGGCACTTATCCTTCTTTTCACATTCTCTCAGTTTTATTCTGTGGTCAGCCGGGACAGCAAAGTCGACAATTTTGCAAGTTCTCTTCTTGTTGTTGATTATTATTAGGTTTGGTCTTCTGGCTGAAAATAGGTGATCCGTGTGTATGTCAAAGTCCCATAGGAATTTATGTGTGTTATTTTCTCGGACAGGTGCTGGGTTGTGCTTATACCATTTGTTCGTATGGTCAAATTTCAATTTCTTGCACATCTCCTAGTGGAATACCTTGCCAACCCAATCCTGTCTAGTCTTATATTCCTTCTGCGCTAATTTGCTGCATTCGCTTATTATGTGATTGATGGTTTCATCTCTGTCACCGCATAGTCTACTTTAGCTATTTTGTTGCGTCTTATCTATTCTCGCTTTGATATGATTGGTTCTTATGGCATTGTTTTGTGTTACTCTCAGGAGAGATTCTGTTTCTCTCTTAAAGTTTCCTTTTCTTAGCCATGTTCAGGTTTTGTCGTGTGAGAAGCTGTTTATTAGTCGTTTAAAACGTCCCTAGAGTTGCTTTCCTTCCCATTTTTGTTTCCTAGTTATTGTCATTCTGTTGTCCATTGTGTTATCATTATCGTTTCTGATGAGTCCTCCATCACGTTTTTCTATAGTTTTCGAGTCGTTGTATCGATGCGTCAACATTGTCTTCAATGCTGGCAAGTCATCTTCCTCCCTCTTTTCATGAAACATATAGTCTGTCTACGTCGTCTCTGGGATGTAATGCCTTATGCATTGTCATTAATTTTCTTGTTCTTTGGGCCATTTGTTTGAGTTCGTCTCTGGTCCACTTGAGAAAGTGTCTGGAATATCTAACGCGTGGTACAGTCCAGGTATTTATTCCTTTGATAAGGTTTCTGCAAGAGTGTTTTGTCTCGAGTAGTTTTCTAGTTCTCCTGAGATATTCTTTTTGAATTTTTTCTTTCATTTCCACTTGTTTGACGGCGTCAGCGTCCAAGATGCCCAAGTATTTGTAGGTTTCGTTTTCTGCTAGTGTTCTAATCTTGTCTTGATTTGGTAGTTCCATTCCGTCAGTCCTATGTCGTTTGCCACTTTTCATTACAAGCATGGCACATTTTTCCAGTTCCTTTTCATTTTTTGCAAATAATTTGATGTCATCCATGTACATTAAGTGATTGATTTTTTCTTGCGATCTACTAAGTTTGTATCTGGCTGTGCATTTTCTGAGTATGTGGTTAAGTGGCATCATGGCAATTATGAATAATAAGGGTGATAGAGCATCTCCTTGGAAAATACCTCTTTGGATCTTTGCTTCAGCTAAGCTTCTTCCTCCTGCTGTCAATTCCACTATCCAGGTGTTCATGGTTTTGTCGATAAAGTTTATGACTTCATGTGATATTTTGTACATTTTGAGGCTGTTTCTTATCCAGCTATGCAGAACCATATCCTATGCTTTTTGTAGTCAATCCAGACCATACCCAGATTTTTCCGTCTGGTCTTGCTCTCATTTAAAATGTGTTGATCTATGTAAAGTAATTCTCCCGTGCCTCTGGATCCTTTGCAGAATCCTTTCTGTTCGTCAGGAAACAAACCACGGCTTGTTAGCGAGTAGTAAATCTCTTCCCTTATTTGTGCTGTTAATATTTTCCACATCATTGGTAGGCAAGTTATGGGTCTGTAATTATTATTATTATTATTATTATTATTATTATTATTATTATTATTATTATTATTATTATTATTTACTCCTTTAGAGTTAATCACATCAGTGTTAGCTGATGGTTTTTCACTGGAGTTTGTGTGACAGCAAGTCTCCTCAAGTCTTCAGGACTCGTCTCAGGATTCTGGCCGTTCTTAGCAATGCTGTCGTTTGGATAGTCTCTACTCGTCCGCCAATTTCCAAGTCCTCCAGGCCTTTTGATAATCCTTTAGTTATTGTGCCTAATTATTATTTTTATTATTCTTATTATACTCCTTTAGAGATTTTCACATCAGTGTTAACTGATGGTTTTTCACTGGAGTTTGAATGACAGCAAGTCTCCTCAAGTACCCAGGGCTCTTCTCAGTATTCTGGTCGTCCTCAGCAATGCTGTCGTTTGGATAGTCTCCACCCGTCCGCCAATTTCCAAGTCCTCCAGGCCCTTTAATAATCCTTTAGTTACTGTGCCTAACGCACCAATCACAATTGGCACAATCGTTACTTTCATGTTCCACAGTTTTTTTTTTTTATTTCTCTAACAAGGTCGAGGTACTTATCCTTCTTTTCCCTTTCCTTCAGATTTATTCTCTGGTCTGCCGGGACAGCAAAGTCAACAATTTTGCAGTATTATTATTATTATTACTATTATTCATTGAGAGTTTTTTTTACACCAGGAAACGCTGATGGTCTTTCACTGGAGTTTGAGTGACAGCATGTCTCCTCATGTCTCAAGGACTATTCTCAGTATTCTGGCCGATCTTAATAATGCAATAGTTTGGATGGTCTTCACTCGTCCTTTTATTTCCAAGTTCCCCGGTCCCTTTTGTGACTGTACCAATTACAATTGGTATAAATATCTCTTTCATGTTCGCCAGTTTTCCCTTCCCTAACAAGGTCGAGGTATTAATCCTTCTTTTCAGTTTATTTCAATTTTACTCTCTGGTCATCCGCGACAACAAAGTCCATGGCTTTGCAAGTTCTCTTTTTTTTTGTTGATTATTATAAGTTCTGGTCTTCTGGTCGATATTAGTTGATCCGTTTTTATGTAAAAATCCCATAGGAATTTGTATGTGTCATTCTTCGAGACAGATGATGAGTTGTGCATATACCATTTGTTCGTATGGTCAAATTTAAATTTCTTGCACAATTCCCAGTGGATTACCTTACCTACCCAGTCGTGTCTAGTCTTATACTCATTTTGTGCTAATTTGCTGCATTCGATTATTTATCCCGGATATGAAAAACAAAATTGTGTCCTGACAATACAAGGCTGGATTACTAGGTTGAATCAAAAGTTTTTTTCGAATTTTCACTGATAACTTTTCGCAACTTGTATTTCCACGTTATATCATCAATTTGATACTACGTGTTGATCAATTGTTGCACAATTGTTTATTCTTCATTTTAATACATAACTCATAAACATTAATTTTTTCTTCTTTTTTGTCCCTTTAATAATGAGTGGGAAAAAATTGCAATTAGAGCAATTTTATGCAAAAAAAAAAAAAAAAAAAAATGGACAGAGGCAAAAAAAGGACAGTGCATTGGCAGTAACAAAAGAAATGAATGATGTGGAAGTCCCAGGGACTGTCAACGAATATGTGGCACAAAACTGATTCAGATGTTTCAAGAAAAATGACATTAGCCTCGAAGATAAACCATGGCCAGGGATTTTCTTTTCTGGAAGATGGGGTTTTGCTTGAATGATGTGGAAGTCCCAGGGACTATCAACGAATATGTGGCACAAAACTGATTCGGATGTTTCAAGAAAAATGACATTAGCCTCGAAGATAAACCATGGCCTGGGATTTTCTTTTCTGGAAGATGGGGTTTTGCTTGAATGATGGGGAAGTCCCAGGGACTGTCAACGAATATGTGGCACAAAACTGATTCAGATGTTTCAAGAAAAATGACATTAGCCTCGAAGATAAACCATGGCCTGGGATTTTCTTTTCTGGAAGATGGGGTTTTGCTTGAATGATGGGGAAGTCCCAGGGACTGTCAACGAATATGTGGCACAAAACTGATTCAGATGTTTCAAGAAAAATGACATTAGCCTCGAAGATAAACCATGGCCTGGGATTTTCTTTTCTGGAAGATGGGGTTTTGCTTGAATGATGAGGAAGTCCCAGGGACTGTCAACGAATATGTGGCACAAAACTGATTCAGATGTTTCAAGAAAAATGACATTAGCCGCGAAGATAAACCATGGCCAGGGATTTTCTTTTCTGGAAGATGGGGTTTTGCTTGAATGATGTGGAAGTCCCAGGGACTGTCAACGAATATGTGGCACAAAACTGATTCAGATGTTTCAAGAAAAATGACATTAGCCTCGAAGATAAACCATGGCCAGGGATTTTCTTTTCTGGAAGATGGGGTTTTGCTTGAAATGTCTAAACAACAGCCAAGCATATGTACTTGTATATTGTCGGCAAAAGATGGTCCTTCACAAAGTACCATCAATCAACACCTCCATAAATTCAACCTTGTGAACTGACACGGAAATACTTGAAATACGAAATAAAATCGTGTGACTCAACCAGGTATAAAAGTAATAAAACTGTGTAAACATCTTTATTCTCAACTTAATTACAAACTTCCTTCCAGAATAGTTCTCAAGGGAAGTGAAGCACCGACGAAGACGTATCCACTCCCGGAAACTGTGATGGATGTTTTTCAATTTACACTGTTCCCAGTTGGTTCGTCACGACTTGTTGAATGTTTCACGCTGTTTCCAAATAGCTACAATGGAATTGGGTTTTGATTTGGGGGGTAAAGAAATCGGATCAAAACCACAAAAAGCTGATGTATAACAAGAATGGTCTTTCTTTGCTAAAATCTCGTCCTCAGAGAGAATGGACATGCACTTAATTCTCCCTCCCCAACTAGACAGAGTGTGACACAAGGTCAATTTTTAAACGGAGTGCAACTTATTTGAATTCAAAATCTTAATTCCCCAAGACTGGTTCCCTAACCATAGCAAAAGAACCTAGCTGGTGTGGCTGGAAAAAATGGATAGATTCATGCCTTTTCCAGGGGCATTAGCGTGAAGTGAAATGCAAACAGACTTGTTCAGAAATTGAAGAGTCACTCATTTCAATTCTCGCGACGAAAAGCGTTTCACTGGGTGCGGCTCTTGACGGAGTGGGTGGAAGTTAAAGAGACTGCTTTGTGTGATTAAAAAGTAATGAAATTGATTTTTCAGGTTGGCAACCCTTATTGAAACACAGCTGATCAATGCTAATCCATCACCAATCTTTCTAATTGTCCAACATTGATCATTTCTAATGAAATTTATCATTTTTGTCGTATTTTCTCTAATTTGCGAATTGATCTCTCAACCAAAACACGGTTCACCTTCAACAGTCTCTCGCCCATCCAAAATGCTTTGTGCAACCTTTCTAAATTATGTCTGTAATAGAAGATTATCTATGTTAAACTGTGTTAACTTGTTAAATGTTTTTGTCGTGTTGTCTTAAAAATTCGTGGTTGCTCGCGGTGTAACGGTTATCGCCGTAGGAATTGGACTTGTCAAGCGGACTTCAAATTCTGGAAGAATTTGCTTATATTTTACATAGCGCTAATGCCTCTCTTCTTGTCCTGAATTTTAATATCTGATTTTCTTGTTCAACACGAAACGAAACACACTTATAATTATCCAACATTACTCAGCTGTAAATGAATTGTAAAAAGCTAGCAGTTGATTTTCAATCAGGGTCGTCAACCTGAAAAAAATTAATAAATGAAAAGTCAGTTTCATTACATTTTAGAATGACTTCGTAAATAACATCCCAGAGAATCAGTTTCGTAAATTTTAACCGTAAAAATAGTTGCCCCGGAAAGGGTACCGTTGCGTCATTGAAAAACAAAGCATTCTGGGAATTTTTTTTGTTTTGTTTTCGTTTACCTTTTTTTGTTTTTGCATATATTTTTTTCTTTTTATAAACTTTTTATTCGTTTTTTTTTCTTCCTTTTTTTGACGCATGTTATCCCTATGAACAAGTCAAAAGAAGCAAATGATGGCGGATGTCTGTCAGGGGTTTGACACCAACGGCAGGGTTAGATTAGAGGCCCGAGCAATTTGGGATACAATCCCTGATTAGATGCGGCTAACAGAGCAGTTACCGTATATGTTAGCTTTTCATTAAAACTGTTCAGACTTCTTCCATTTTGTTTAATAACCTGGAAAAGCGAGATGTCAAGGAGCAGATTCACCCGGTGAGCGACATCTTGTCGTTGTAATAAACTCGTTATTGATAGAGGAGAGATGTGGTTAGCCGAGGGGGCCTAGGAAGGGAGAGAGGGAGTGCCCCTGGGAGTCGGGCATATACGGAGATAGGGGGCGAACGAAGGCTTGGATTCTGGAGGTACAAGGGTGGGTGCGGATAAGGTTAGATGTGGAGTCTAAGATTAGTGGGTAGAAGGGGATGAAAGGGTAACGGGTTAAGACCGGTAGTGGGTGGGGTTTCTCGGCTGGAAGGTGTGAAAAAGTAATGAAGTGCGAGCAGAAGGAAATTACACACACACACACACACACACACACATATATATATATATATATATATATATATATATATATATATATATATATAAACACATACATATATATATACACATATACAAACATATATATATATGATACAAATAATGCCACTCATTATAAATATATATTACACATATATTGCCACACACACACACACACACTTATATATATGGAGAGAGAGATAGAGAGAGAGGGGAGAGAGAGAGGGGAGAGAGATAGAGAGAGAGAGAGAATGTAGCCATACTCATACACGTGCGCACACACACACACACACATATATATATATATATATATATATATATATACGTACAAGCATATATATATAAATAGAAAGAGAGCTATAAATATATACACATGTTGCCACACATTTTCTTTCTCTGTCTGTCTGTCTGTCTGTCTGTCTCTGTCTCTGTATATATATATATACTGGATGGGTTGCCTGTCTTTGGTCAATTTAGATTTCAAATATGTAGATCAGTATTTTTTCAGCATAATATTCAATTAGTTGACAATTATGATGCGAGAATTAAAAAAAAGCCTCAATAGGTGGGGCACTAAACTGTATCTAATGGTGATGTTTCTGTTCTGGAGGTTTGAGGAGTGTAGAACACCCCTTAATGCCATTACTCCCAGATCAACTCTGACCCAAAGTGGCAGTACCTTGTCGTCAAATAGATCTGTTAGCAAATTATTTGATAAGAATACTTGATATCATAACTCGGTTATATTGATGCTTCTGTTTAGTGATTCAAATTTATCTGTTATATCTAGAGATATTTGGATGATTAAAAAAATAAAGTTAAGTGGAAACCATTACTCCATAAATGGACAGGAAATTGCTTTATTCACTTGGGTAGTATAGGCTATGATGTTTTGGCTGAGCTACGGTTACATATTTTGACGCACGACCACTCAACACACACACACACACACACACATATATATATATATATATATGTAATATTGATAACAAGATTTACCTATGACAAAAGCGAATATGAGTTCAAAGTTCACCAAGAGACTTATCTTTCTAATATACACACACACACACACACACATATATATATATATATATATAGAGAGAGAGAGAGAGAGAGAAATATGAACATTATATAAATATAAATACATAGATAAAATGGTAGTGTCTGTAACCCTAGAATTCATGCTTTACGCATTCTGTCTGACAGATGTGTAAAGCATGAAACCTAGGGGCACAGACTCTACCATGTAATATATATAAGAATGTGTGTGCGTGTGCGTGTGCGTGTGTAAAAGCTCTATCATTTGATAATACCCCAAAATTTGGTCCCCAATTAACTCACCAAGTGAGTCAGTGAGAACCAGAAATCTCCACTATATATATATATATATATATATATATATATAACGAGGATGGAGGGTGTTAGGTTACTTAAGTAGTAGTTTTACGAAGAGTTACAACGCATTAAACGCCAAAGATAAACCTGAGAAACATTTTAAAGATATCGTCGAAAACAACCTGAGGACGCTTAGTGTAGATGTTAAAGAGTGGGAGTAGATGACAGAAAACCGATTGACATTGAAAAAGTGATCAACAATTGCTGCAAAGCATTTGAAGAACGGTGAATTGAACATTCCATCTTGAAACGAGTACTAAGGAAACAGGATTTGGTTTCGGTTCCGGACGCTTTTCAGTCGAAACATTTTTAATATCTGCAGATGCGACTGTTTGTCTAAAGCCGGATTTGCAAGTCACATGAGATCAAATGAAAGTGAAAAATCATTGCAGAAGCTTTCAGGTAATTCACGTTAATTCTGTGACAAAGCGTGTGACTCTGCCGCAGGTTTGAGAAGCTATATGAGAATGGACAGGGTTAATCTCCACGCCAACCGCAGTTCTTTTGCTTGTTATATATGCAACGGATCTTGTAGAAGTGAAGTTAGAAGAACCACATGCATTTCTACGGATGCTTTTCGTGGGATTGAGAAGATTGCCTTCTGTAAAAAAGTGGGAGTCAGTACCGATATATATATATATATATATATGTGTGTGTGTGTGTGTGTGTGTGTGTGTGTGTGAATGAACGGACAAATGTGATGAGACAAGACGGTATATATAGTAATTACTTTTTGGTCATTCTCAACAGGTTTTGACCCTGGGTCAACAAGGAAAAAGCTTTTTTAACACTTCTGAAGATTTTAAGAGTGTTTTAAGACAGGTTTTTTAGAGAGTTGATATGCCACAAAAGAAGTGACAAAAAAAATAACCAGTATATAGTACACATATTTGTCAAATAAGAACTAACTTTTAATATCCAAGCTTTTTTGAGCGGACTATTTCATGGTCTCAGCGCACCGTGAATACCTCACCCTGAAGGCTATACGTTAAAAGCTTTTATCTTTCTATCTATCGTTTAAAAACTTGCATCATTTGATGTGTATATATATGAGTAACTACATCATTATCATCATCTTCAAATCACGTTGCTAGCTCAGAGTTTCATGACTTTCCCGCTTTCTCTCTCTTCATCTATTTCTATCATCCATCGATCCCGGCAGGTTTTCAAAACTACACACTGTATCCGCTCAGAACTGATGTAGACATGCTAGTCGTTTAACACTGGAACATTCATGTGTAGGGGTCTATGGAAGGACGTCACTTTTAAGTTCGTTCTTGCTTCTCCAGCAGTGTCCTGCATGTATTGTTTGTCTTACTTGGATGGTTTTAGGGATAGGAGGTAAGTGGCTGTACAGTTGTTACTTCATGGGGTGTTGCTTTCAGGATTTGTTTAATATATCACGTTGCATTCTTCTCCAATTCCCATCTTGCTTTTTCTCTATTTGTTTTGTCAGGGTCCATTTGGAGCATCTGCAGAGTAGTATCAATACAACCAATGCTTGGAAGAAATCCCGTTGTATTTTATCGGATAGATCAGACTTTCTTATGATTGATAGCCAATCTACAGCAGTCTACGCCTTTACTAGGCGTATATTAACGTCACTTTTAGAAGATGAGACACAAATGCCGAGGTACGTGAACTTGTCTATTAATTTCAGAGGACCGCCGTCTAGAGTGGTGGTGGCTCCGTCTCCTTTAAAACACATGTACTAAGTTTTGTTTGCGTTCACATGGAGGCTGATGTCTCCTGCTGCCTGCTCCTGGCTACGCAGCAGGAATTCGGCTTAGGTAGGTGTATTTGCAAAAAGCGCTATATCATCTGCATAGTCAACGTTCGCTATAGTTTCTGCAGGATAACGTCTGCTTCTTGCCTTTTTTAGTGTAAAGCTATTTTCTTTTAATGGATCTATCGACGTTCGAAGTACGAAGTCTAGCCAGATTATAAACATATATGGTATAAATGTATTCCCTTGCAGAACTCCAGCAACAATGTTGAAGAAGTGTTTTTAAAGTTCACCATTATAGCTGTAACAGTTTCTTTGGGGAGACCATAAGCTAGAAATATATGCTTCATCTTTCCTCCGTGTATGGAATCAAATGCTGTGGAGTAATCGACAAACAATAGTGTTGCCTCGAGATTTTTTGCACGACATCTTCGATGATTCGACGGATTGTTAGGATTTGTGATGCTGTGGATCGATTTCTCCGAAAACCGTTCTGATTTTACCTTCGAATTTTCTCAACTTCAGATTCGATTGAGAAGCAGAGCATCATAAACATTAGCCGCTATAGAAGAGTTATGCCTCTGTAGATCTTGGTGAATCCGAGGTCACCTTTCTTAGAGGATGTAGTCTTTTGTCCCTCTATTATGTTCGGGTTTTATACAGAGTTACAGAATCGGAGCAGTATGTCATCAAATTTCCTTATCTTTCATACTTTTGGGTGTATTTCGTCGACACCGCTTTTAATTTTTGTCAGTTCTACGTTGAGTTCTGCTTGAGTCAACTATCCCAGTTTGATGTCTAGTTGGCTATTAATAATCATTGTGATAGGTTAATCTGTAATTTTAGTTTCCAAGTAGATTCTTCAAATATTCTATTAATCTCAACAGGCAAAATGAGATATATTAATGGAAATTTGAAAGAGAAATTCAAAGGTTTAAGCATTTCATAAACGATTTTGCGAATTTTCGACCATCATCCAGATCCTTTTGCTCTGATCGGACAACCTTCTTGGAAATTTTTCTGTCAAGTCCAGATCTGCATCGCAGTTGGTGCATTTTTAGCGAATTCTTTCCCAAATGCACGCTTTAGAGTCTTGTGTTCGAGCATACTATGATACACAAAATGCCTGTTCTTTTTCTAGTGAATGACATTTCTATACTTAAAAAGGGAAAAGCATAAAAAATCAAGGATAGAAGTTTTAGTTGTTTCAACACAAGAATTAGAGGGGTGTCCTCGTGGTGTAATGGTTAAACAGTACCACAACTGTTCTTATTGGAGAATGGCTTTGGCATTAAATAACCTACAAAGGTTGATATGCCATTAAACGAAGAAACCGAAAACGAGGATTAGTTAGGTTATTGAATTACGAAATTTTATCGATTTTTCTTAAACACTTTACACACACATATATATATATATAAGATAGCGACCGTAGTCGAGGGCGACCCAAAAGCTCCCTTTTCAATAGCTATTACACCGAAGTATTGTGGAGAGCGCAATTCCTTTCCCTGGATAGCTTTATTTACCTTTAATCCGTACCTTGTAATGCCGAGTGGTAAGCAAGGTGGCATCAAGAACCATTTTTTGAATCTTTGGTATGATTCGACCTGGGATTGAACTCTGGTCTCCCAGACCAGAGACAAACTCTCTACCTGTTACGCCAAAGAACCGGTAATAATAGTTGTAGTAGTAATGATAATAATAGTATGACAATGATGCCAATTGTAGTTTATGTTTTTGGAACAATCCCCAAAGTCATGGAAAAGAGACTGAGGGAACTGGAAATTAATACAAGAATCGAGACCATCCAGTACTCAACTCTGAACAAATTATCCAGAATAATTAGAAGAGTTCAGCAGACCTGAAGAGACTGGCTGTCAATCAGACTTCAGTGAAAAAACCACATGTTAACACTGTTGTGAAAAACGCGCAAAGAGCAAAATAATGATACGTTTGTGGCTATCGTTCATGTGTAGCGGAAAAGAGTGAATGATATTTATATATAAGCTCATTGGTCTAGTGGTTATTTTCTGTTTGCTATTGGTCCGGGAAATCAGAGATTCAATTCCTGGTCGAGTCATACCAAAGACTCAAAAAATGGTACTTGATGACCCCTTGCTTAACATTGAGCATTATACGGTATGGATCAAGGGTAAAGTGGAGCAAATTAGGGAAAGGAGTAGTGCTCTCGACTATTGAAAAGGGAGCCTTCGGGTTGCCCTTGTCTATGGTCGCCAACTTTGCTTTATACGTGATAACTCAGTTCCTCGCCTATGTCACGATCGGACCAAGGTCCAATGATTATATAGATGAGAGACTGACTATTACCAAGTGCCTTTAATTCTATGCCTTACAAATCCTAACTTAGATAGATATGGTCTATTACTAATATTGAGCATTTATCATTTGGAAATATAGAAAACAATATATATATATATATATATATATATATATATATATATATTTATAAAGAGAGAGAAAGTGAGAATTTTATTGATGTATAGATTTTGTCCAATCAAATGTTTCCAAAAAGGAGTAAAAGAAAAAGGCATGCGTAATGGCTTAGAGGACGCCATATTTTATATTCGGAGCACAAGCAGCAGGAGATTGACGTAAAACAAAAATGTTTATCCTGATATTTTGAGCTCTGTAACACAAACACAGCTGCAAAATCAGTTTGTACCGCTTGACACGTTGGGGGAAAAAAAGAGTCTGATTTACGGGAAATAATCCTCGCCCAAAAACTCACACACAGATTCCAGAATGGTGCTAGGGCAATTCCGGTCGTTTGCACTAAACACAGATGCAGTCTTTTCAGTGTAACCAATCTAGAATCAGACTGCTGCCAGAGGTCAGTGTTCGGGCGCAGGTAAAAGCCAAGATTTCGAAAGCTGATTTTTTAAGGTAGGTACACTGTCTCGACCAGGTACATCGACACGATATAATCTCCCCCTCTTCATTTAGCCTTTTAACTAGGATGAGTCATAAGTTTTGCAGTATTTTAGTCACATGCTAGGAAAAAGAAAAATCTGAATTCAAACCAGACCTGGAGAGAGATGTAATCCCCTATGACAGTAACCAAAGGAGAGTTCTCGTAGCATAGTTGTAAACGGAATGGACTGCAATATCATAGTAAGCGAACTAATACCCTTTGAGAAGGTCTGAATCTCCCCGGCTATTGTTTAAATAGTACCACTACTGTTCTTCTACAATGATGGCTTCAGCATTGAATAACCTACGAAAGTTGATATGTCGTTAAAGAAGAAAACCACACCAAGTTACGGGCTAAGTCTTAAGTATTAAATTTATTCGTCTGATCTGATTCTTTGTGACTTTCTTTTTTCTTAAAATCAAAATTCGGGAATTTATTACTATTGAGAACGTCAAGCTAATTGAAAACAGTGTCATATGAAGACTTCCGACACTGTTCCTTCGCAGTGACGAAAACGTATTTGTTGTTGTGTGTATTCTCAAGAGAACTAGTAGGGTGTCAAAATCTTTTGCAATATTTTAGTAACTTTCTAGTTTGCGGTGCGTATATCATGTCATCAAAGCAGTTCAATCGTGGTAGCTACTCACTGTGGTTAGTAGTATCGTTGTAGTTGGTACGCTGACACTTTGAGCATTACTTTACTCTGCATGTGGTTTGAAAGCCGCAGAGATGAACGTTTTACGGGAAATTATGGATTACGTGTTTGAACTAGGCCATGATGCCGTCGATGCAACCAAAAACATTTGTTGTGCGAAAGGTGAAAGCGGAGTTAATCACAGTAGAGTAATCAGATCATTGAAGAAATTTCTCTCGGCTTGCAAGAACCTCGAGGATCAGACAAAGGTCAGTTAGGTCTAAAACCGTGGATTTCGAGGCCGTTTTCCAAGGCAAATCGAGTGCGTAGCTTTGACAGAGTATGGGATGATATCATAGTCTTGTGTGACTTGTCACCTTTCCGACCTTCTCAGTAAAAGCCCTGGGAGCCGCATAATTATGCCTTAGGTCACCATAATTCTGTAAAAATTTTGACTGGCCGTATTGAAAAATCTGTTACTAGCTAGAAAGACAAAATCCATTTGAAGATAAGATGTAACACTAGATAGGTGGCCCGCCAAGCAGACGATTCCTTTGTCTGTTTTGGCGCGAAACCAGACAAAAGGTTTTTGGATTTGAAATCTCGGCGTGGCCGGAGGAGGTAACGGGACGCGAGAAGAGAGTTGGTTGGGAAAAGGAGCTGACAGCAGCTGGCGACGGAACACGGACGGAGGCGGTCGACAGTGGACACCCGAGCAGAGAGGCGAGGCAGCGTGGGATAGGGTCCAGCCACAGTGAGGGAAGATGAGTCTGCATTCCAGTAGCTTTGTGGAATTTTCGCTAGTAATCCATGCTAGCATTAGTCCATATATGCTATCGGAAATGTAGTGTTGCATAACTCCTCTTTTTGCTTTTGAGTTAACCCCAAGCATATTGTTCGTGTTTGTTCGCTTCTCCTTCTATTTCCTCCGGCCCCCTCGATCGTATTCTTGTGGCGGTAAAGAAATGTGCGTTACCCCCCTCGGAACCACTAGTTGATCACCGGCCGTAAAGAAGCGACATGGTTAGAAGAGGATGTAATGTATATGTGGGGGCAAGGGGGGTAACGTTACAAAGATTTTTTCTTATTAATTAACTAGGTTGTCTATTTGTATCTCTAAGTCATTGAGAATTGCATACGTCTCATTTTCTTGAGGTTGGTGCATATACCCTTCTGATGATAAAGCTGTGGTGAAGACAACTCTTCTCGGAGAAGTTAACTCTAAAATCAAAATTGGAGAAGAAAGCTTCACCATCAAATCTCAGCCAATTTGTAGTTGTCCTTTGATGGGGAAAAGTCCAAGTTAGTTTGTGGGTCTGGTTTGATTTCATGACATATCAACCATTGTAGGTTATTTAATGCCAAATCCATTTTTAAACCTATAAATAGTTCTCTTCCAGACAATTCAGTATAGCATAAGTACACAATTTAAACGTCAAAAACAGTTCTATTTCAAACAATTCAGTTTAGCCTAAGTACAGAGTTTTACATGTCAAAAACAGTTTCATTTTGCATGAGTACACAGTTTAGTTTTCTTTGATCCATAGATAGGACCCTATCAGGTGATACGACTGCCAGCCAGTGTGGACCTGGGAGCGATGGCAATAAAGGCGTACTTCGTGTTCCTCAATTCATGTGCCATTTCCTTAATTCGTCGCTTGAAATATCCATACAGTTCTTTTTCTTTTAGATTTTAAGACTTTTGTTTTCCTATTTTCCTTAAGTTAGTTATTCCTTTTCTTTATAGAATTATTTTACTCTTTGTGAGTCTTTCACATCATTTATAACTGATTGATTTTACTGAAGTGTGAGTATCAGCAAGCCTTCTCAGATCTCCGGGACTCTTAAATATTCTAGTTGATTTCAGTAGTGATGAGGTCTCAATTCTTCCTCTAATTTCCAGTTTCCTCAGATATTTTTTCTGATTCCCTGGCATCGTTCCAAGTGCTTTATTATTATTCTCCCTATCTTTTGGGGGCTGTAGATTACACCGACTGTAATCTGCAGACCATCCTCTTTCAAGGCCACCTGTTGGCCATGGGTGATGATCCGTAATGATTGAGGACGGGACCCTGGTGGCTGATTTGCCCAATCGGCTGGGGCTGTAGAATACACCGACTGCATCTCTGCAGAGGGGTGAGACCCCATTAACGAGTATCCTGTATATGACTAAACAATCTGATGATGAGTAATACTGGAGCTCTGGGAAATGCGGAGAACTCATCTGTTGCCATCGCTCCCAGGTCCACTCAAGCCCGGAGTGGTAGCACTTGAAAGGGTCATATCTATGGATGAAACAGAACTAAACTGCATACTTAAGGTAAACGAATTGCTTGAAATAGAACTGTTTTGACATTAAAACTACGTACTTATGCTAAACCAAATTGTTTGAAACGGAACTGTTTTTATATGCTAAACTAAATTGTTTGAAATAGAACTGTTTTTGACATTGAAACTGTAGTTACGCTAAAATGAATTGTTTGAATTAAAACTGTTTGAATAAACTGAATTGCTTCAAATAGAAATATTTTGACTATTAAACTGTTAATCTGAATTGTTTGAAATAGAATTGCTTATTTTTATAAAAATGGATTTGGCATAAAATAACCAACGGGGTTTGATATGCTATAAAACCCAAATAAACTAACAAACAAACCTGGTGGCTGAGGAGTTCTTGATGTGACAACCAAAGTGGTTACGTGACTTGCAACACTCTACTTTGGCCCTTACTGTGTTGGACAAGCTGTTGCAGAGGCCTGATTCGATCAATCGGCTGGTCATGTCAAGGCATAGCATATGTATGATTGCTCTTAAGATAAACCAGTACCCAACCCTATCTTATCTTACAGGCGCTAGAAGGCATTGGCTGAGGGTCAACTGCACTGAGGTAACAATACTTAAAACAATTTAACCGAGTGAAAACAAATGATTAATATTAATTAGAATTATTTGTGTTAGATAGCAATACTTGAAACCATTTAACTCGTTTAAAAATAATGTTACCAATAAACTATACATTCGCAATTCATACACATATAATATATGAATAAACAGCATTTGGCCTAAAATTACCCGCAGGAGTTAATATGCCAAAAACCCAACCAAATCAAAGCAAACCAAACATATTATTATTATTATTATTGCTCACCGTGACCAAAATCCCCACAATGTTATCATTTGTGAACTGTACAGAAAAATTCTTTATTCTGCATAATCATATAGGTAATGAACTAATAAACAATTCGCTATGATGTGCTGTTTTTGCTGAGTTAAAAATAATAAGGATTTTTATTAATACAAAGCTGAATGATTTTTATAAAGTTCAAATATAAAGCTTACTTGAAAAACAAACGGCTTTCATACTACTACTGATGATCGTGAAAGTGCTCTTCCACACAAAGTTTGGGCACTCTTGTTTCGGGGATAGAAAAAAATCTTTGGCTAGACTTGACTTGCTTTAACTTTGCCGTTAGAAGAGAAAGAAAGAAAGAAAGAAAGAAAGAAAGAAAGAAAGAAAGAAAGAAAAGGTGACTGAGAATGAAAAAGATTGAAATTGACCGAGAGACAACGAGACAGAGAGAGAGAATGGATAGAAAAGAAAGAAAGAAAGAAAGAAAGAAAGGAGAGAGGGAGAGAGAAGGGAGACAAGAAAAATAAAAAGAGCGGAGAGAAACAATTGAGAAGATGAAAGAGAGAGAAAGAGAGAGAGAGAGAGAGAGAGAGAGAGAGAGAGAAAAGAAGAGGAAAGAGAAATAGAAATAAGGAAGTGGTGGAGATGAGAGAGAGAGAGAGTAAGTGAGTTGAGAGAAAAGTAAGAAATAAAACGAGAAGAGAAAGGACGTAGAAGATACTAGAGAGAGAGAGAGAGAGAGAGAGGTGTGAGGGTGAAATACCAGAGAAGAAGAAGAAGAAGAAGAAGAAGAAGAAGAAGAAGAGAGCGAAAGCGAGAGAGAGAGAGAGAGAGAGATAGACCGAGAGAGACAGAGAGAGGAATGGGTGAGAAAATAAAGAGGAAACAGAAGAGATGGAGAAGATGAGAGAAAATGAATTTGACGAAAAGACACAGGGGAGTGGGAAATAGAGACAGAGAAGAGGAGCGAGAGAGAAGATTAAAGTGAGAAAGGGAGAATGAAAGAGGAGATAGAGAGAGAGAGAGAGAGAGGGGGGGGACAAACAGACAGACGTACACGAAGAAATAATGAGAAAAGTAAAGGGATGGAGGAGTGAGAAAGTAATAGAGAAATAAAGAGTGGAGTGAGAGAGAGAAATAGACATGAGAGAGAGAGAGAGAGACAGACAGACAGATAGGGAGATGGAGAGAGAGAAGGAGAGTAAGAGAGGAGAGAGGTGGGGGAAGAATTAATGAGAGAAAAAAGAAAGGATGGAAATATAAGAGAGTGGATTGAGAGAGAAATAGAGAGATAGAGAAAGGAGTGTGGGAGAGAAATAGAGATAAAATAGATAATTCGATAGATTGAGAGAGAGAGAGGGAGAGAGAGAGAGAGAGAGAGAGAGAGAGAGAAAATAATTAGAGATATGACAAGGGATAGATAGAGTAGAGTGAGAGAGACATACACAGATAGTGAGAGGAGTATGTGTGTGTGTGTGTGTGTGTGTGTGAGAGAGAGAGAGAGAGAGAGAGAGAGAAATACAGAGATACAAGAGGAGATATGCAGATACATAGATAGAGAGAGAAAGAGGGAGAGAAATAAAGAGATAAAAGATGAGAGGGGGTGGAATCTGTGAGATCTGGTTAAAATACAGCCCTGTGTCTCTGTCTTTCCCGCTTGTCACTCTTTCTTGTTTCAACACTGATTACCAACTTCACAATCTTGTTACTAATGTTTATCGGCTCGGTTAACAGGTGCATGGAACGAACTACAAATCCTATCCTTCCCACCCCACAGCTGTTTTTCGCCTCTCACAGCGTCGGCCTCGCCCTTTGAATTTAACCCCGAACTCCCCGCTTCGTCGAACCGTGGGTGACAAGCTTGTTTTAAGGTACGGTACACAGATGCGAAATCTTTTTGGTGAGTTATTGATGAAATTAGCAGCTGGAGTGGCTAGGTTTATTTGTGGGTAAGTAAAATAGACGTGCTGAGCTTAAGACCGACAATCTTGGAGTTTCAGGCTGTTATAAGACTCCTAATTCCTGTCAAAATTTGAGATGAAGAATTACCATTATTGTATATTGGTATACTCGAACTGGTTTGGTTTGATTTAGTTTCTTTGTTTAATGGCACACCAATCTTCGTGTGTTATTTAATATCAAAGCTATCCTTGTAGAAGAACAGCATAGCTAGATGGATAAAGTGGTTCATAGCTTCTCCTTGGGTTTTAGTTCGAAAGTGATCGTAATAGCGCAACTGGGGCTCGAACTCACTTACTCTGAAACTGCAAATTTGGCCATTACGCTACAGATATTCCTTCTCCATGCTCGGACTATTGTTATTAACGTAAAACACGCATCCTGGGAATAGAATTTGCCAAGGTTTTCTTAGTTTGGCACACAGGTTTTGGTTTGTTTATAATATCATCTAAAATGCACAGCCTATTCCCCCTCATCACCATGGTATGCTGACAACATTGATTTCCTAACGGTCATTGCTATTAGCAAGTCCTTTAGATGGTATCAACTGTCCGCAAAGAGATGATGAATGTAAGTTTTTTGTGGATCGGACGACACCAGTTTGTCCATGTGTGAGAGAACGTCGTTTATGAGTTTCTCTTTACTTCTCCAGTCGTACCTAGCACGTTTTGTTCAACTTACTTGGATGGTTTGGGAGATGGGGGGGAGGTAAGTTGCCGTACAGCTGTTGTTTCGTGGGGTGCTGCTTCAAGAATTTGTTCAAAACAGCACATCTTTGCGTTTCTCACATCTGGCCTTTTCATCAGGCATTTTGTTAAATATCAAGTGGTGCAACCATACAGTAGTTCTGACACAGCTAAAATCAACAACCTGTTCCTCATTGGTCGACTCTTGGGAGTGTGCAGTCACCCTTTTGTTTCTATTACTCTCAGGGTCCATTCTGAGCGGGAGTAATAGTATTTACCCAACCCCTCCATCATGAACAGGATGTAACGCTAGGTCAATTTTTAAGTGGAATAAATATGGTTTTAATTCAGAGTTCATTACATCGTTGCATAAAATGTGTATCAGCAGAAATTATTTACATGTATATATTTACCCAACTCCTCTGTCTCAGACAGGAAGTGACACAGAGTCAATCTTTTGGCAGAGTAAAGCTGGTTTGAATTCAAAGTTTTTCATCTCATCGTCTCGGAATTGAACTCGGGTCATCAATTACATTTCCTAGGTTGATAACTATCACGCTAAGCGCGCCTTCATTAGAGATAGTATCTCTTGGGGTTCCATTGTCGAGTCAAATGAATATATTTGAGATAATGGTTCAAATTATTTTCAACTTCATTAATACAATGAGTGAGGGTCATGGTAGTCTTTCGTTCATAATCTTTTTAGACCACGTACTTAGAACGTCGATAAATCTAATGAAAGAAAACACTTTTACACACAAAAAGAAAACACTTTTACACACAAAAAGGCAGACGAAACCCCGCACAAACTTATACAGAGGCAGACTACGCAGTTGACATAAGGCTTCTGGCAAATACATTTACCCAAGCCGAATCACGGCTGCAGAGCCTGGCGCAGGCAGCAGGTGGCATTGACCTCCATGTTAATGTCGACAAAACGGAGTTCGTGTGTTTTAATCAAAAAAGAGACATCTTCACACTAAATGATGGCCCTCTGAAATTAGTAGATGAGTTCGACTATTTCGGAAGCAGCGTCTCATCTACTGACAATAACATCAGTATGCGACTAGAGAAAGCATGGACTGCTATCGATAGGTTGTCGATCATATGGAAGTCAAACCTATTCGACAAAATAAAACGCAATTTTTTCCAAGCAGCGATCGTATTGATTCTACTATATGAATGCACCATATGGACGCTAACTATGCGTATTGAGAAAAAGTTAGACAGGAATTACACAATAATGCTACGAATCATATGACATTAATACATTGGCTCTTAAAATCTGGATGCGTGGATAGAGTAATGGTTATCGTTATATATATAATTTCCTCTCTTGTTTTTGAATTTCATTAAACATCCATCAATGATCTAACAACACTCAATATAATCTTTTCTAAACTCCTAATGATGGTTTAATAAAATCGAAACGTTAAAGCGTCGACTTTCTTTTACTGTAAATTCTTCACTTTGGATTATTTTGTTTTTCAGTTTGTTTCCGTATTGTCGGATTCTTTTCCATTATTTATTCCCTGGTAATATGTCAAAGAGAAATGAAACTCTGAATTCAAACCAGTTTGATCCTCTTAAAAATTGTTGCTCGGTCGGCTGGGCCAGTAGAATTCACCGAGTGATTCTCTGCAGAGGGGAGTAAGACCTCCTCCAATGAGTGTCCTGGATATTACATTAAACAATCTGATGGTGAGGTTCTAGAAAATCTCGAGCTTTGGGGATAGCAGAGTACCTCTTTATTGCCATCGTTCCCCTGTTCACCCTACTTCGGAGTGGAGGCATCTGATAGGGTCCTATCAATAGGTCAAACAAAACTAAACTGTATACTTATGCTAAACTGAATTGTTTGAAATGGAACTGTTTTTTGACATTGAAACTGTGTACTTATGCTAAACTGTATTGTTTGAAAAAGAACCGTTTTTGACATTGAAAATATGTACTTATTCTAAACTGAATTGTTTGAAATATAACTGTTTTTTTACATTGAAACTGAGTTCTTATGCTAAACTGAATTGTTTGAAATATAACAGTTTTTGACATTGAAACTGTGTACCTATTCTAACCTGAATTGTTTGAAATAGAACTATTTTGACATTTAACAGAGTGTAAAAAACATATTTATAATAAACTGAATTGTTTGAAATAGAACTGTTTGTATGTATAAAAATGAATTTAGTATTAAATAACCGACAGTGGTTGATGTGCCATAAAACCAAACCAAACCAAACCAAACATAAAAATTAACCTATAAAATACATTGACTCTTAAGACATTGATAGAAGTGTTTAAAAGATTTGAGTTGTCATACCAAGTTTAAAGAGACTAGTCTGCCCTACTATTTACCCATAGCTGGAAAGTGAATAGTTTAATTCCAAAATTTCCTAAGAGTATTAGCACTATGTGGAATGCAGTCAGCCTCGCCTAGGATTCGAGCAGTATCCATTTCCAGCGATGATATCCATCACAAGTGTATAGGTTTTTGAAAATATTTTTGAGATCCTGATCTTTCACATCATCTACAGAGGATGAGACAGCCAGTACAAACTCTGTTGGGCTATCAATATATATATATATATATATATATATATATATTGATTTTGAAATTAGTAGACCAATACACACACCTCGGTAGCAATATCTCATTAACTGAAAGCAATTTCAAAATACGCAGGGGAAAAGTATGGACTGCTAGTGATAAGTTAATGACCATATGGAAATTGAATCCCAGATAAAATAAAACGGGAATCCTTCCGAGCCATAGAAGCGTCAACACTATTGAATGGTTATAACACATCGACTCTAACGAAACATTTGAAGAAAAAGTTAGATGAAAACTACACAAGGATGCTGCGTGCTATCAGTGCGCTTTGAGAATATATATATATAGTAATCTACTAAGCTTTTGAGCTTAGATGAGGCACAAGGCCGTATGAAAGGAGCACCAAATGAGGCTCGAACTCCCTCGTGAAAGTTTGCTGGTTTACCTGGCTAACCATTAAACCACCCGAGGCGCCCGTTATATATATATATATATTTATATATATATGCAGCGTTTTCTCTTTAAAGAATATGTGTCTACTCTATTTCTAATCCGTGCAATGTCTTTGACTTGGCTCCATGTGTGTGTGTGTGTGTGTGTGTGTGTGTGTGTGTGTGTATTTGTTTTCCACAATGACAATTAGTCCATGGCATTATCTATTGAACCTAATATAACAGATGTCATTTGTCGGCAATATATTCGACAATTTAGCATATCTTAAGAACCGTCTGGTGGTGTGAGTGTCTCTTGGTAAGCATGCGTGAGACGACTCATTTGGCGCTTATTCGCCATTGTGGAAGCTTGTGTACACAATGATCAAACGGGTATATTCTTTGCAATACGCCGAAAACATCTCTTCAGAAAGGTAAGACCCTCTCCACCAACGAGTGTTCTGATATGACACTAAACCATCTGATAGTGAGGCCAGTCTGACTCAATGTGGTCGTACATGTCCTGATATGACTCTAAACCATCTGATGGTGAGGCTCCAGTTCTAAAGCTTTAGATAATGGAGTAACCCTTCGTTGCCATCGTTCCCAGATCTAGTCTGACTCAGTGTGGTCGTACATGTCCTGATATGACACTAAACCATCTGATGGTGAGGCTCCAGTTCTAAAGCTTTGGTTAATGGAGCAACCCTTCGTTGCCATCGTTCCTAGATCCAGTATGACTCAGTGTGGTCGTACATGTTATGGTCTAATATATGAGTTAAAAAGAACTATTTCATCAATTACTAGACTTGAAACCATTTAAATGTGCAAACCAATGATTAATATTAAATTGAATTATTAGTATTAGATAGCAATACTTGAAACCATTTACTTGTGTGCAAACAAATGAGCTCTAACTCATTTAGAAATATTACTTATATACTATTCACTTAAAAATCATAAACTGTATGAATAAACAAAATCTATCATTAAATCATATTTACCCAACCCCTCCGCTCGGGCAGGATATGACACAAGGTCAATTTTTAAGCGGAGTTTAACAGTTTTGAATTCAGAGTTTTCCTTCTCCTAGACTAGTTGCCTCACCAAGGCTGAAGAACCTAGTCTGCCCTACTATTTACCCATAGCTATCATTAAATACCCATGAAATGTTGATATGCCATAAAACTAAATTAACAAATCTGACCATCTCTGCTTCTGGGGCAGGATTTTTTGAAAATAAAATTTGCATCTTTCAGGAGTGCAGTTCAACAGAGAGTTTGCACTTTTCCTTACGTTAACAGAGAACGAAATGATGCAGCTGGTGATCTCCAAAGAGGATTTGACAAACTTATAAGAAATGTGGGAGGTTTACTGAGTTGGTGTGCCGACAGCACGGGCTCCTTCGACTCTCTTAAACCATAGGTCCCTATGGGTCATCACTTTTGGTGAGTCCTTTGACGGTAACAAGTGTTCGAACAGAGCTGATGAATATAATTTTTGCTTGTCGACCAATACTGATGTGTCCATGTGTAGGAGTCCACAGAAGAACGTTGCTTATGAATTTGACCTTCTTTCCCCAACTTTAACCAGCATGTCTTGAACTTCTTAATTGTTTGTTTGTTTGTTTGGTTTTATGGCATATCAACCTTTGTAGGTTATTTAACGCCAAATCCATTTTTATGTAAATAATCTGTTCTATTGAAAACAGTTCAGTTTAGCATAAGTACACAGTTTAATTGTCAAAAACATTTCCATTTCAAACTATTCAAGCAGTTATATGCAATAATTCAGTTAAGTGTAAATACAGTTTTAATGTCGAAAAACAGTTCTATTTCAAATAATTCAGTTAAGCATAAGCACGCAGTTTAAGTGTAAGTACGGTTTAATTGTCAAAAAGTTTCTATTTCAAGCTACTCAATTCATTTTAGCATAAGTATGCTGTTAGTTCTATTTAACCCATAGATAGGGCCCTATCAGGTGCTACAGCCCCAGCAAAAATCAGTAAAGATAAGAAGCATGGTATATAGTTCTATTTAACCCATGGATAGGACCCTTATCAGGTACTACCACTCCGGGCCAGAGTGGACCGGGAAGCAATGGCAATGAAGGGGTACTCCGCATTCCCCAAAGCTCCAGCATTGCTGGAACCTTACCATCAGATTGTTTAGTGTCATATCCAAGACACCCGTTGGGGTGGGGTCTTACCCATCTGCAGAGAAGCAGTCGGTGTATTCTACAGCCCGAGCCGACTGGGCAAACTTCTTAATTGGATGGTTTGTGAGATGCGAGGTAGGTGGCCATACAGCTGCTGTTTTTTTTTTAGGGTTCAACTTTCAGGATTTGTTTATATTGTGGCCTGATAGGGGCCAGAAAGAAGACACGGAAGAAGAGAAAGTAGGTGGTACAAGTGTATTGAATCGACAGAACATATATACAAAATAAGAGTGTTAGTACAGCAGGTAGAAGTGTTCGTCAGAAACTGTCTGGTTTCGTCCAACCGACCGGATGAGTGTAGCATAAGGCATTTTTTTTAGGCGGGTCCAGGTGCAGGCCCGTAGTTCAGGCACGCCCGGCGGCTCCAAAAATGCTTCGGGTCCCGTCGGCATTCCCCTTAAAAGGAGCGCCTCGGGCACCAGGTGATAAACCTAGCCCCTTCAAGGAGGGTTAGAGCCTGGGGAGACGCCCCACCCCGAGGCTCAAGGATGCTGATCTTGGCGCACCTGACATGAATGCCGGCTTACCAGAATCCATGTCAGACGACCTTGACCGACTGCAAGCGGAACCAGGACACACCCGACCAAATCCGTGTACCGACCAACACTGTCAACCGAAGTGTACCCAAGCCCAGTGCTGAGAGGAAGTCGGTATTTATCGTTTTTTACACCGATCAGACGAGTGTGGCACAAAGCTTTTTTCATGGGCGCAGGGCCGTAGCCAAGAAACGCCCGACGGCTCCAAAAAGGCCTTGGGCCCCGTCGGCATTCCCCATAAAAGGGTGCCTCAGGCGCTAGGGGATAAACCTAGCCCCTTCAAAGAGGGTTAGAGCCTGGTGGGGGACGGTCCCTGAGACTCGAGGATGCCGCTCTTGACGTGACCGACTCCCAGCGGAACCAGGACACACCCGACCAGATCTGTGTACCAACCAACATGGCCGACTCTCGCTGGGAGGAACTCTCCCCGAGAGTAAATAGGGTTAGTATTTGTAAAGGAAGAAGTGTTCATTATCGTGTAGATAGGTCACCAAAACAGTTTAATACAGCACACAGAATTTTTGTGTTGATATCATCGAGCTTTTTCTCCAAGAGTCCAAGTGGTGCAGCCATACAGTTTTACTGATACGGATAATTAGATAGTTCAGTCTTTGTAGAATCTGTAATATTTTATGACTTTTGTGTTTGTGGTGTCGGATTAATTTCAGAGTAATTGAATGTATCTGTTTCATTTTATATTTATTTCTAATTATATTTTCATCTTGTTGATTGTATGTATTTATCAGTGACAACTCTTGGTCATAATAGCCCAGACAGCTGGAGGACGGTCCCTGAGACTCGAGATGCCGCTCTTGACGTGACCGACTCCAACAAGTGTCCTGGATATGATATCAAAAAATCTAAGGTTAGTGATGGGGTGTCCTCGTGGTGTAATGGTTAAAGCGATGGACTGCGGAATCGTAGTACGTGACTTCGTTCTCTAGTCGCGCTATTACGTTCACTTTCGGGCAAATACCCTTGGGAAAGGTATGAACCCCCTTATCCTCCTAGCTATGGGTTAAATAGTACCACTACTGTTCTTCTCGGAGAATAGCATTGGCATTAAATAATCTACAAAGGTTGATTTCTTTGTTTAATGGCATATCTACAAAGGTTGATATGCCATTAAACAAAGAAACCAAACCAAATCTAAGGTTAGTGAGGCTCCAGCTTTGGAGATTTGGAGAATTTAGAGTACCCCTTCATTGCCATTGCTCACAGGCTCACTCTGGCCCGGAGTGGTTGCAGCTGATAGGGTCATATCTATGGGTCAAATAGAACAAACTGTTTGCAAATAAATGACTGATGTTAAATTGAGACTGTTATATACCAATGCTTGAAACTATTTAACTGTTCAGAGAATAGCTCAGGCTCGCTTCAGTAGGTTATCAACAAAATGCTTTTATAAATCATATATATATTTGATATATACGTATAAACAAAATTTGGCATTAAACTACAATGGTTGATATGCCATAAAACCAAACCAAACCAAAACAAACCAAACCCTGGTCATCAATATTTTTGGGCTCATATTTTAACGTAATTATATATATATATATACTAGAATATAACAAGAATGTTACTACATTCGTTTCTCAATACATTTCATCAAATATCTTTACCCCAGCAGGTTTGCACGGGTAATATTTGACAACTGACCATTCTATAAAAAGCAAGACGATTCCTTCTCTTTATTTGTTGTATTTTTCAAAACAAATGTTTTTCCCCCAGCTTAAGGACCTGTCTTAATCACGATAATGTTCATGCTAAATGCTCAATATCAGAGGAACAGATATATAGATAGATAGATAGATAATGAGGAAAGACAAAGTGGGGAGAAAATAAAGAGAATAGATAAGGAAAGCGAAAGTGTTGGAGAAAGAAATAAAGAAAGAAAAGGAAATAGCTGTAAAAACAAAGAAAAAAGAAAGAAAGAAAAAAGCGAGAAAGATAGAAAAAATTATAAAAAAAAGAGGGAAAGAAAATAAAGCGAACGATAAGACAAATTCCCATTATATATATATATATATATATATATATATATATATATGTTACTTGTTTGGTTTGGCTTATTCGTTTAACGCCACATCAACTTCTCATGGGTTAATTACAGTACTGAGAAAAAAGACATAGCTGAGATAAAAAAACAAACTTTTATTAAGACTATAAATGACAATTGATGTAGTACATGACAAGTTAGGACAATTTTGACCCCTTAATATTTCATAGGGTATACGGCGGTTTTTCTCTTATGGCCCTAGCCTTCTTTTTTGATAATTTGCAGTTTTCTTGTAATTTTCGAGGAAAATATCAATTGATGAATGATGGACATTCAGTCTTTTTACAATATCACCAAGTGACAATCCACAATAATTATATGTCACAGTTTGAGATTTTTTTAAAATCAGTCAACTGTTTCCGATCCATTAGCAAAGGAATAATCCCAAAGAAAGCTACTAAACCAAGGAAAAGAAAATTCTAAGAAATTTCCTTTTTTTTCTTGGTATTATTTTTTTCATATATTATCACTTTTCACAACTAGTAAGGAAAATAATCACTTCCTATGTGTGTCTAAACCATAGTAGCTTCATTAAAATTTTTGGCATATATAAAAATGTTTTTTTTTTTTTTTTTTTTTTTGTCCGATACTGTATACGGGTAGCCTCAAGCATAAGAGTCCAGTGCTCTAACCACTAGGCTCAAGCCATCAAGTGCTTTGAGTGACGCGCATGTTTCTGTTCGCTGCCGGCTCGGCAATTTTGAACAGGCCCTGAGCGACTTGTCACCTGGTGCGTTGTCAGTGCATGTCTCTTGCTTGCCTGCCGATCAGTCGGCCTTTCATAATAAAAAATGTCTCAGTTATTTTATTGTGTTCTTTTTTTTTTTTTTTGTCCAATATTGTAATTCCGAAATTTGATTCATTTGTAAATGTTTGATTACAATCATAACTATTTACATTTTCAACATTCCACTGTAATCATTCTTTAAATCTCACCTTTATTTGATTATAATAATCAAATATTTACATAGTTACACAATATTAAATATTCTTATCAAACAATTTATACACAATTTATATATGATCTAAAATAACTATTCCTATCTATTTAATAAGCACTTGTTTATACAATTATATGGTTTCATAATAATCCTTAGTAAGACTTCAAGTAACTATTCCAAATATAAATAATTTACACAATTATATAGTATTGAGTATTATTATTTGATACAAATGATTTTCAAACAGATCTATTTGACTTATGGAAACAATCAGTTTATTTGGCAATAATCATGTCTTTGCACACAGTTATATGGTATCAAGTATTCCAATCTGATACAAATAATTTGCACAATTATATAGTATTGAGTATTCTTATTTGATACTAATGATTTTCAAACAGTGAGAAAGGAGAAGAGCGAGAGAAGAGAGATGAGGAAGAAGGAGGAAGAACAAGAGAGTAGTAGTAGTAGTAGTAGTAGTAGTAGAGAGAGAGAGAGAGAGAGAGAGAGAGAGAGAGAGAGAGAGAGAGAGAGAATTAAGAAAACGGAATAAAAGAACAAAAAACAAATTGAGTAAGAAGAAAAAAACCCAAACAAACGAAAAAAAAACAAACTAAAAAATACATCAATAAACAAGAACTGGTTTGCTTTAGTTTCTTTGTTTAATGGCATATCAACCATCATGGGTTATCTAATGTCCAAATCATGCTTGTAGAAGAACAATATTGATACTTTTGGTCAGATATCTTTAATAAAATAAGCCAATTCAACCTATAGCCAGGAGGGTTGATATAAAGGGGTATATGCAAGAAGCTTGTATTTTACCGGTTAACAAAATGGTGATGAAGTCTTATGACTATTATGAGTTCAATTCTCTCTTGACGGCGTATTTTTTTCGCCTTGTATCATACTAAGCCATACTAAGCTAAATTAAGAGAGACGTCGAAAAGAAACAAAAACGTGATTGAAGATTAAGTGACAAAAATTGAAAGAAAACAGAAAGTCATATGAGAAAGGAAAGTGATCGTTTATATTGAAAGATGAAAGAAAAAAAATGGTCTGACGGGGTAAGATGTTAAGCGAAAAATAAAAATAAAAAACGTAAATGCAAGAGAGAGAGAGAGAGAGAGAGAGAGAGAGAGACAGACAGACAGACAGACAGACAGACAGAGAGAATGAACTTAAAAGTAAAGGATAGGCCTGCGATATATATATATATATATATATATATATATATATATATATATACTTATCGACTTGAAAGTACATTATATGATACGATAAGAAAGTATTTAAGAAGGAAGTATATCATTTGAGTTTTAAAAATATGTTCAAACGAGAGAACTCCAGTACATTGTACTGATCAAGAAAGGTGAGACCACCCACAAAATATCCTTATATATATATATATATATATATATATATATATATATATATATATATATATATATATCACTTTTCTCTGTCTGATAATTGTCGTAATAAGTCGGCATGAAACCAGTGGTTGCAGATCAGCAGATCAGCATTCACGCAATCAAATATATAATAAGTAATATATATATATATATATATATATATATATATATATATATATATATATAATAAGTAATATATATATAATCAGTTATATATATATATATATATATATATATAAACAGGAGGTATTTAAAAAAGTGTTGAGATTGAAACTTCATATTTTAAAAAATTCAAATGAAGATGTGTTCACTGCTGTGCAACTTGTACAGTAAAGTGATTCTATCAAGGTTTGTTTTTTTTTCTTTGTATAATGGCATGTTAACAGTCGTGGGTTATTTAATGCCAAAGACACCTATGTGGAATAACAGCATTGATACGATTGGATCTTTTGGTTTGATGGAATATCAACATTTGTAGGTTATTTAATGCTAAATCCATTTTTATACAAATCAACAGTTCTATTTCAAACAATTCAGTTTAGCATGGTTATATAATTATAGTCAAAACATTTCTATTTCAAGCTATTCAATTTTGTCAAACAGTTCTAATTCCACCAATTCAGTCTCGTATTGTATAGATTTTGTTTACACAGTTAAATGTCAAAACAGTTCTATTTCAAACAGTTCAGTTTACCATAAGTATTCAGTTTGATACTATTGGTCAGCTATCTTTTATAAAACATGTCAATTAGGAAAAATATGAATATAATTCTCAAATAGTTAAACACAAAGGTGTCTCAATATACATGAAATCCATAGCTGGCAGCAGAATGGGTTTCTCTACCTTTCCGAAAATTAATGTAATAGGGCAGCTGGAGCTCGATCACTCTTTCTTCAAGATCACAGTCCAGCACCTTAGCTATTACGACATGGGGAATCCTCTCGGAATAGTTTAGACAACTGACTAAATGTTTAAAGGAGTTAGAGCCCATTTATTTAGAATATAGGATAACATTCTTTTAGTTTTTGAATAGTTGTTTTTTTCATTGAAACACAGGATTGTGCAAGTGCATCACCCTCCATACTCACCACACCAAGCTCATTTTCAACCTTTTCTTCTTTTCGAAACTGAAAATTCATCTTGACTGTTTTTGGTGAAACACAGGATTGTTCAAGTGCATCACCCTCCATACTGTTGTGGGAACCTTACCCATCTTACGATAATGGACTCTTCTCACCGTTATTAGTACTAGAGATTTCGCTGCCAGAAAGCAGATCAATCTCGATCTGACACCAGGCTTTTACCCCCTTTCGAGGGGGGTTGGGTTCATTGCCCGGCGCCTGAGGCGCCCCTAACAAGGGCAATGCCGACGGGGCCGAGGGTATTTTTGACAAACTCCGGGCGCGTGTGGGCTACGGCCCTGCGCCCGGTCCCACCCAAAAAAAGGCCTTGTGCCATACATGCCCGTAAGGTGGGGCGTGCATCAAATACCGCAGATCAATCTCGGTCTGAACCTCTCCAGTTGCCGGGTAGCACTTCGGCCGGCCGAGTTATCTGCGGCACGGATCTGGCCGAGTGTGTCTCGGTACCTGGAGATTTTCTTTCGGCCTCAGGGGGCCTTCCTCCCAGGCTTTTACCCCCTTCAGGGTGGGTGGGTTTATCGTCCGGTGCCTGGGGCACCCCTAATAAGGGGAATGCCGACGGGGCCGTAGGCATTTTTGGGAATGTCGGGCGCGTGTGGGCTCCGGCCCTGCGCCCGGACCCACCTAAAAAAGGCCTTGTGCCACACTTGCCCGTTAGGTGGGGCGAGCAACAAATACCGCAGATCACTATCGGTGTTATACGAACAGTACGAGACTTGTTACCTTTTCTATGTAAATCTATCTTTCTTGTGTAATATAATCTGTTATCTAATATCTGTGTTTGCGTTTTCATTTGTGACCCTTTCCGGGGCCAAAACACATACTCACCACATCTCACTCATTTTCAGCCTTTTCTTCTTTTCGAAACTGAAAATTCATCTTGACTGTTTTTGGTGAAACACAGGATTGTGCAAGAGCATCACCCTCTATACTCAACACACCTAGCTTATTTTCAACCTTTTTTTTCTTTTCGAAACTGAAAATTCATCTCAGTGATAATGTTCGTGAGCTTAGTGCATATCAAAAGAAATAGGGCAGGGGTATTTCCTACCATATCAATATAGGAGTTTTCGAAGTGCTTTGACCAATGGGGTACCCACTGGAATAAAGGAGTTGAACGCCAAGGGAACTATTTCGAAGAAAACCTATGTTTCATTGTTGTTCCTTTTGGTCTTTCTAAAAATCTTTGTTTCACCCTAGTATGTGTTGTGAACGAAAAAATCTCCCTATTTAAAAGTTACACTGGATAATGTGATATTAACGTGAATATTTTACAAATAAATGATCATAGGCACGAGAAAATTTTAAAGACACTTCTATGATTTCAGAAACATTAAAAAAATTGTGCTTGGAAGATTTGCATCAACCTATATGTTTATGTTTCCGTGTGTGTATGTGTGTGCGGGTGAGTATGTGCGTGCATGTGTGTGTGCGTTCGTGTGTGTGGATTTTGCTGCCCGATGGTTGCTAACGCGTGAAAATAAGTTGTTTGTGTTTAACGCTTTTAAAATCATATATATATATATATATATCTTAATTGACATGTTTTATTAAACATAGTTGACCTATAAAGTCCATTATAGATTTTACTAAGCTTCGTTTGATGTCGGAATTCATGTGTCAATATAAGTAAAAGTTGGCGACCATAGTCGAGGGTAACCCGAAGGCTCCCTTTTCGATAGCTACTACACCAAGGTGTAGGGGAGGGCGCTACTCCTTCCCTGAATTGCTCTACTTTACCCTTGATCCGTACCTTATAATGCTGAGTGTTAAGCAAGGAGGCATCAAGTACCATTTTTTGAGTCTTTGGTATGACTCGACCTGGGATTGAACCCAGGTCTCCCGGGCCATTGGCGAACACTCTAACCCCTAGGCCAATGTCCGGTATGTGTCAATATACAATTAAAAAAATATATCTAGAAAAGCTATGAGCAACAATATTAGAGCATTGAATTTTCAATCTTCCTAATGAGGATCGAAGTCATTTATCTAAATTAAATAATCTTTAACACTTAGTGTATTGGGACTACTGTCTTCATTTTCATTGTTGTATTCACACCGTTTCTGCTGATGCGTCCTTTTTCATGCGTTTCATGATGAATTCGGGGGCATACGTAGACCTTCAAACCGAACCCTTTATCTAATTGACGGGAGATTGATTTTAGTTCCGTGAACAATATCTGGGTACGAGCGTTAAACTATAGTAAGTATTTCTTGTTAACCACTTGTAGTTGAACCTACAACCTTCAGATAATTATCCTTTAGAAGCTCTTTAACCTGTCGCCTATATCAGTTACACTATATGTCCTGTTGGACAATTCAAAGCGAATTATTAGGACTTAAAAATTTAATGTCCCTTGTCAACCTATGAAATACAACTTTTTACTTTTATGTACTATTATTACATTAGCTCATATTACATTCTTCGATCTCGTCTTTTTTTTTTTTTTTTTTTTATTAATAATCCCATATTGTTTTCATCTTTATACTTGGTCTGCACAACTGGTCACTGTAGCCCAACATGAACGCTGCTTTAAGACGTCTTCCCTATCTATTATTTTGACTTCATCCCACTAGTCATCGGAAATTTGGCATTTATTGAAGATATTTCTCATCATGAAGTTATCAATGGCTTTTCTTTTCATTAGTTTATTTAATTGGTTGGAGTAAATAACCCCTTTATGATCAAAGAAACAAAAGCATGATATTAGGTTTGTTTTGTTGTATTTTATGGTATATCAATCATTGTGTGTGATTTAATGTCAGGTTATGTTATATATATATATATATATATATATATGTGTGTGTGTGTGTGTGTGTGTGTAAAGTTGGATGAATCCAACACTTAAAACCAGTTAAGTGGTGCGAACTTTCACAAATACACACACACACACACACACACACACACACACACACACACATATATATATATATATATATATATATATGCAGTACCGCCTTGAGCTACCGAAACTGTGTTATCACCCTGGTTGGCGGCTGATGAGGCTAGGGTATCGCACGTGCTTTCTCACGTTGTATGATGAAAAAAAAATAATATATATGTATGTTTTGTTAACGAATAATCTGTGGGTAAACTTATTTTTAAACGAGTCAGAGCTAATTTTTTTTGGACACAGTTAAAAAATTTCGAACATTATTATTCAACACTAATAATTCTGTTTTATAATAATCATTTTTTTGCACACAGTTAAATGGTTTTAAGTATTGCTATCCAACACTAACAATTCTATTTAATTTTACTACTTTGTATGCAGACATTTAAACTGTTTCAAGTACTGCTATCCTACACTAAATTGTTTCAAGTATTGCTATTGAACATTAATAATTCTATTTAATTTCACTCCTTTGTATGCAGACAGTTAAATTGTTTCAAGTACTGCTATCCAACACTAATAATTCTATTTAATTTTACTCCCTTGTATGGAGACAGTTTGATTGTTTCGCGTATTGCTATTGAACACTAATAATTCTATTAAATTTTATTCCTTTGTATGCAGACAGTTAAACGGTTTCAAGTATTGCTATTCAACACTAATAATTCTATTTAATTTTACTCCCTTTGTATGCTGAGAGTTAAATTGTTTCAAGTATTGCTATCCAACACTAATAATTCTATTCAATTTCACTCCTTTTTTGCAGACATTTAAACGGTTTCAAGTATTGCTATCTTACTCTAATAGTTCAATTTGCACACAGTTAAATGGTTTCAAGTATGGATATTCATTGTTTGCACACAGTTAAATAGTTGACAGAAATAATTCTATTTAATAATAATCATAATTCACACGCAGTTAAATGGTTTCAAGTATTTCGCTCTAACATTAATAGTTCTATTTGCATATAGTTAAATGGTTTCAGGTATTGCTATCTAACACTAATGATTCTATTCAACACAATACATTCGTTTGCTCACAGTTAAATAGTTCCAAGTATTGTTATGTTATACTAATAATTTAATTTAACATCGTGATTTTTTTGCGCAGAGTTAAATGGTTTCAAGTATAGTAAATGATTAGATAATTCTATTTGACCACTAGATGATTGTTGGTTTGTTGGTTGGGTTTTATGGCATATCAACCTTTATAGGTTATTTAACGCCAAATCCATTTTTACACAAATAATCAGTTCTATTTCAAACAATTCAGTTTAGCATGAGAACACAGTTTAATTATCAAAAACTTTTCTTTTTCAAGCTATTCAATTTAGTCGAATAGTTCTAATTCAACCAATTCAGTTTAGTAAGTGTAGATTTTGCTTACACACAGTTAAATGTCAAAACAGTTCTATTTCAAACAATTCTGTTTAGTATAAGTACGCAGTTGACATGTAAAAACAGTTCTATTTCAAGCAGTTAGGTTTAGCATAAGTATGCAGTTTAGTTCTATTTGACCCATAGATAGGACCCTATCAGGTGCTACCACTCTGGGCCAGAGTGGACCTGGCAGCGATGACAACGAAGGGGTGCTCCGCATTCTCCAAAGCTCCTGCATTACAGGAAATTCACCATTAGATGGTTTACTGTCATATCCAGGACACTCGTTGGTGGGAAGGTTACCCCTTTCCATAGGTGCGGTTGGTGTATTTTACAGTCCAAGCCGATTTGGCCTTACACAGAGTTAAAAGTAAAATCTGTCTTATTTCTGATAATTCAGTTTAGCATAAGTGCGCAGTTTAAATGTCGAAACAATTCTAATTCGAGCAATTTAGTTTAGCATAAGTAGGCAATTTAAATGTCAAAACAGTTCTATTTCAAACAATTCAGTTTAGTATAACTATGCAGTTGACATGTCAAAACAGTACTATTTCAAGCAGTTCGGTTTAGCATATGTATGCAGTTTAGTTCTATTTGACCCAAAGATAGGACCCTATCAGCTGCTACCACTCTGGGCCAGAGTGGACCTGGGAGCGATGGCAATGAAGGGGTGCTTCGCATTCTCCAAATTTAAATGTCAAAACACTTCGATTTTAAACCACGGTTTTGTTCTATTTAACACATAGGTGCTACCACTTCGGACCAGAGTGGACCTAGGAGCAATGACAATGAAGGGGTGCTCCGCATTCCTCAAAACTTCAGCATTACTGTTTAGTAAGTATTGTTTAGTGTCATATCTTGGACACTCTTTGGGGGTGACTTACCCCTCCGCAGAGATTGAGTTGGTGTATTCTACGGGCAAACCAACAGATGAGACTCAACAGGTACTATCACTTCGGGTCAAACTGGACTTGAAGAGGTACTCCACATTAACCCAAGCTCTAGGACTCATGTCTTACCCCTCTGCGCAGATTTAGCGGGCGTATTTTAGAGCCACAAGTGATTGGGTTACATGGTGTTAGTAAGGGTACCTCCGAACGAAACAGTAAATCAATTTACTATTTTTACTCCCCTGTTTTGTTTTTATGGGATCATCCCATTCTTCCTGAATCCTAGATTGTTCGATCAGGAAAGAATGATGTAAGAAAAAGTGACAAGAGACAACCTGAATGGTTTGGTTTGGTTTTTATAGCATATCAACCATTGTTGGTTATTTTATGCCAAATCCATTTTTATACATATAAACAATTCTATTTCAAACGATACAAAATATCAGTACACTGTTTAAATATTTAAAAAAGTTCAATTTTAAACAATTCAGGTTAGAATAAGTACACAGTTTAGTTCTATTTGACCCATAGATAGGACCCTGTTAGGTGTTACCACTCCGGGACAGAGTAAACCTGGGAGCGATGGAAATAAAGGGGTACTCAATATTCCCCAAATCTCCAGCATAACTGGAGAATACCCATCAGATTGTTTATTGTCGTATCTAGGACACTCATTTTGAGGAGTCTTACCTCTCTGCAGAGATGTAGCCGATTGGGCCAACAAATAAAGTTATCCGCAATATATTCTCTAACAGATCATACATATAAAACAGGATTTGATATTAGATAACCCACAAGGGTTGATATGCCATAAAACACCAACTTACCAACCAACCAACTCTTAGTAAACCATTATAGTTTCAAATTATTTATAGAAACATTTTGCTCGCAGTTATATGGTATCAAGTATTCCTATCCAATACAAATAACTTGTAAATAGATCTTTTTGGCCTATAGATAGAAACCAAACAGGTACTATCCATCAGGGTGAGAGTGGACTTGGGAGTAATAGAAATAAATGAATACTTCTCACTCTAGAGAACTTAAGAATTGGAGTCTCACCATCAGATATAGTTTAAAGTCATACACATGATATCTCTTTTAAGTCTTACCTTCAGTTTTACGGCATGACAACACTTACTGGGTTATTATATGCCGAAGTCAGCAAAACGATTATAGTCTCCAATCATATACGGTTCAAAAATGCATCTTCTAAGTCATTTTAAACCAATAAACATTTTATAATTTCAAACAAATCCATCTGATTTACTGATGGGACCCGAACAGATATAACCATTCCAGGTTCGAGAGGACATTGAAGCAAAGTTAATTTTCCCTAGAGCTCCAGAAGAGGAGCCTCACCACGAGATGCAATTTATTATCACTCTAAAACCACCTTTTGAAGCGGTTTTACTCCTCTGTGGAGAATGCAGTCGGTCTATTCTTAGCTTCGTCGACATGGCTGCCAATAAAGGGGAATGCCGACGGGACTAGGAAAATTTTTAACGCTGAAGCTTCCTTTTTGGAGTTTTCTACATTAGACTTATCTTGAGTCACATCGTAGCTGAGTTGCGTTGGTTGAGGAGCTAATAACCATTTTTGATTCAGAGCTTAGTTCCCTGTCAGCCCTCCTCGGATTTTACTATCACAGTTTCCAGGTATTTGAGTGCCTGCAAATTTGGTTTGTATGATTCAAAATGGCTGAGATATTCTGAAGAGAGTCATTGGCAATCGAGCAGATAAACACCCTAAAAGGTCATTTAATTGCTGGTGTCTAGAAAAAGTAACAGATAAGGCACACAAGATTATTTTATATTTTCCCAAGTATATTTGGCGATGCTGACTCGAAAAGGGTTTGCACATTCTGTGTTTGCAAAAGCGGCATAGTCGAGAAGTGATCTTTAGGGAATGTGTCGTGTTTAGACAGATGTTCCAACATCTGCATATTCTATGTTTGCTACCCTTCTTTAAGAATATATGTAATGACCTCAAAGCATACTGTGCCATCTAGTACTTGTGTTCGTAAGGAAATAAGCTCTATTTTCTCCAGAGGCTTCACACACACACACACACACACACACACACACACACACACACACACACACACACACACACACACTATATATATATATATATATATATATGAAAAGGGAAACATAACTATAAAACACATTTCAAGGAATATATTCTTATACATGCACGTGTGTTCGTGTATGTGCGTTGGTTGGTTGGTTGGTTGGTTGGTTTACAGTATGTCAACGCTTGTTGGGTTATTTAATGCCGAATTCGACCTTATTTTTTGTAGCTCAGTCGGCTGAGGTTGTAGAATGCACAAACTGCACTCCCGCAGAGAGTTAACTCCCCCCAACTTGTGTCCTGGATATTAAACAATCCATTGGGGAGGCTCCAGTAATGCTGGGGATTTAGGAGAATGCAGAGTACCCCATCTTTGCCATCGCTCCTAGGTTCGCTCTGCCCCGGAGTGGTAGCTCCTGATAGGGTCCTATCTATGCTTCAAATAGAACTATTTGACATTTAAACTGAGTGTAAACAAATGATCTACGCTAAATTGAATTGTTTGAAATAGAACAGTTTGATCATTTAACAGTGGGTAAACAAGTGACTGATGTTTAATTCAATTGTTGGTGATACTTCGAACCATTTAACTTTGTCGACTAAAGTTTATAAATAATATATATCGAATATATATATTTATAAACCGGATTTAGCATTAAATAACCTACATGGTTGATATGCCTTAAAACCAAATCAATCAACCCTTATTTTTTGCAGGCAATGATATGGGTTCAGAGTCCACGTTGTTTAGTGGCTAACGTGTTGGTTTGCGTCATCGTAAGGAAAAGGATTTCGAGCTCCATTCACGCTATTATATTCACCTTCGGACGAGTACTTTTAGGAAAAGTATGAGGTCCCTTATCCCCCCAGCTGCGATTTAAATGGTACCGCTACTTCTACAAGGATGGGTTTGACATTAAATAATCCAAGAAAGCTGATATGCCATTTAATAATGAAACCGAACCAAAACAAACCTGATATTAATCATTTGAATTTTGTTTCGCAAAAACCGATTAGGGAGTGAAAAGCATGTTGCTTTATTTTACCTTTATTCCTTTTAGCGATTTTGTTTTATCCTGTATCGTCAACTTTTGTCCTAATTATATAACTTGTTTTGTTTCATTTTGTTTGTCGTATGCTTTACTGAATTTAGAAAAGGCAAAATCATCATGCCCAAAGTGAAGCAATAAACAACGTGTCAGAGCACCAACTACTACGATGCTACCAACCACTACGAGTAACTTACCACGGCTTGAACTGCATCAATGAGGTAATATCATCATCATCATCATCATCATCAGTATGATCATGTCATGTTGTTAGCACGATTTTCCCAGACTCTCTCCCTCTCGCCATTCGTCTCTATCTTCCATCGCATCTGACTGGTCTTCAAGACTACATCCTGTGTTCGTACAGATCTGTTGTAGATAAGTTCATGTTTTGTGTGAAGGGGTCCATCGGAGAATGTTGCTTACGTTCGTCCTTACTTCTCCAGCAGTGTTCCGAATATCTTGTTCGTCTTATTTAGATGGTTTTAGAGATGGGAGGTAGGTGGCCGTACAACTGATTTTTTGTGGGATGTTGCTTTCAGGATTTGTTCAATATATCTTATAGCATTCTTGGGCAGTTTCTGTCGAGCGTTTTCTTTATAAGCTTAGTTAGCGTCCAGTGGTGCATCAATATAGTAGAATCGACACGGCCGCTGTATGGGAAAAATTGCGTTTTCTTTTATCTAATGACTCTCATTCAAACCATATGTGAAATGATATATGCGCTTCAAACTCGCATATACGAAAATATAGCAAAAGCTTTGAATTACCCGAGTATAAAACATAAGTTAAAAGTTGGTGTCCCGAAGGGTCCCTTTTTATTAGCTATTACACCGAAGTATAGGGAAAAGCACTACACCTTTTTGGGGATTGCTCCACTTTACCCTTGATACGAACCTAATAATGCTGAGTGTTAACTAAGTAGGTATCAAGTACCATTTTCTGAGTCTTTGGTATGATTCAACCTGAGATTGAACGCCGGACTCCAGGACCATTGGCGAACACTGGGCCGTTAAGAAACATACCTTGTGATAAATACGTAAAACACAATATAAGACGAATACATATTGTAATCTGTAATGGTTGCTAACATTAATGCAAAAATAAACAAATAAGTAAATAAATAACGTTACGGTCATTTTTTTTTCAAGTTTCGACTCAAGTTAAGGAATGCCCTAATTTACCGGATTCCACTGTATATAAAGTCTGTGCCTGTCTTTTAGGATGAAATGGAAAATGCAACTTTTAATCGTTTTTCCAAATGTTTACAGAAGTGTCTATAAACAACTTGCTGGTAATATTAAGAAATGTACGAAAAACGCATTACACTTGTGTTTTTATCTTTAAGCTATTTCTGCGAAAGTCTTTAATGAATGGAATCTACAGATCTACATATATTTAGAGATATAATGTACATATTGGTAGAAAATTGAATAAAAAAGCACTTTGAAAACACACACACACACACACATATATATATATATAAATATATACGAGGTTGAGGTGAAAAGTTCACAAGCTGAAAATTCATATGATGACGTCATATCTGCAGTTGATGATTCTTCAGACCAATGGGATCCAAGCACTGCAAAACCAATGGAAGAAGTGTGTGAGCCGAAGAGAGACTATGTTGAAGCATAAATCTTATTTGATCATATTCTATGAAAGTATTTTGGTCAGCCTATTACCTTTGCAGCCGACCTATCAATCTATATATCTATATATATATATATATATATGTGTGTGTGTGTGCGCGTGTGTACAGATGTATGTATACGTTATGTCTCGATGTGTTTCTTAAATGACATATCAACTTTTGTGGGTTATTCATTGGCAAAGGCATCTCTGTAGAAGGACGGCGGTTGGGCTCTTAAACCCATTACTGGAGGGATAAAAAGTTTCATATATTTCTCCGTTTCTACGATGTCACTGTCCAGCACAGTAAGCACAAAGACTCCCAACTACTTACATATATATATAATTACGCACGTATATATATATATATATATATATATAAAAACACCGACCCATTGGACTAGTAGGCAGAGTGTTCGTCAATGGCCCGGGGTTCAATCCAAAATCGTGTCATACAAAAAAAAATGGTACTTGATACGTCCCTTGCTTAACACTAAGCATTATAAAGTACGTATCGAGGGTAAAGCGAAACAATCCAGGGAAAAGAGTAGCCCTTTCCCCTATTCTTAGGTGTTGAAGCTTTTGAAAAGGAAGCCTTCAGGTCACCCTCGACTACGGTCGCCAACTTCACTTTTACTTTTAATGTATATATATATATATATATACATCTTTTTAAAAAAAGAATTTGCCGATATTTTAAATTGCCGCCATCCATAGTGGCAACATATTGGTCGTCAACATGAAAAGACCATGGTAGAGTGTTCACCAATGGTCCAGGAGACTTGGGCTCAATCCCAGGTCGAGTCATACCAAAGATTAAAAAGTTTGTACTTGATTCTGCCTTGCTTAACACTCAACACTATAAGGTGCTGATCAAGGGTAAAGTTGAGCAATCTAGAGGAAAGAGTAGCGCCCTCCCCTATACCTAGGTGAAATATCTAGTGAAAAGGAAGCTTTCGGTTCGCTCTCGACTTCAGTTGCAAAATATACTTATATATATATATATATATATATATATATATATATATATATAATGATCATGTTCGTAAGAAATGGATGCAGAGACCAGAGTTCAAATTTTGGACAAGACTGCTTGCATTTCACATGACATAAAAACGTTTGGGAAAGGTATTAATCCAACTATTCTCTCTCCAGCTATAGATAAATTGTAGAATAGACTGGGCTTTTTTACTTTGGTATGACAACTGGTCTAAGAGAAGGAAAACACTGAATTCAAATCTATGAACCAAAAATTAACACTGAACTTGTGTCACCTCCCACTGTTGCGTAGGGGTTGATATATATATATATATATAATAAGAACGGTACATAACACCGTGAATTTTTTATTTGTGCACTCGACTTGAAATGCTCAACGTAAAGAATAAAGCAAATACGAGAGGAATCTACGTTTCACTTCATGTTAATGCCTTTGGGAAAGGAGATAATCCATTTCTTCTCCGCTTTTCCAACTCTAAATAAATAGTTGGGCAGACTGATTCCTCTTGCCTTGGTAAGACAACTGGTCTAAGAAAAAGAAAACTCTGAAAGACAACCGGGAGTACTCTGTTTAAAAATTAACCTTGAGGAAGGGTCTGAGTAGATATATACATATATATATGATATATGATATATACATATAATATATAACATATATAATATATACATATATATAATATCTGGCAATACACAGAAAAGACATCGTATCTATTAAGATATTATACCTCTGTGTCCATTGGTAAGGGATTTATAGTTAAAACGGAACATATTAACATAAAATTTTCTACGATTTTCTAACATGGCGATGAAATTGGTTTTTGAGTCGATTCGGTGACAGATAATTGAGTCAGAAGTACTCTTTGGATAACCCAACTTGCTGCCTACATCACTTCAATTATCGCTCTTTGTTCTTTCACTCATTCGAAATCAAATCAAGACCGAAACAAGGAAGTAGTACATTAATGTTGCATTGCTAAAAGGATGACAAAACACACGAAAGAAAGCAGAAATAATTAAATGACGTTCTTTTATTTTCATCTTTCATAAATATTAATTTGAGGAAACTTTATTTGGATAGAGATTATACTAAGATCCCTTTCAAAGTAAAGAAATAATCAAATAAGATAAACAAAATTAATTTAGAAGAAATATACTCTAGGACGCATTTCTTACTATAACTTTGTATAAGAGCTTATTCCTTTCACACAGGCAACATAGTCCTACTACATATATATATATATATATATATATATATATATATATATATATATATATGGTTTGTGAGATGGGAGGCACGGAGCCATACAATTGCTGTTTTGTGAGGTGCTGCTTCTAGGATTTGTTAAAAAAAAAGCGCGTAGCATTCTAATGTGTCATTGTTGACCAACCAACAAGGGTTTGTGGGGACACGGGATGCAATCTAAAAGACCTACCAGGTACAATGGACAATCATGATGGATAGTAAGAGAGAGAGAGAGAGAGAGAGAGAGAGAGAGAGAGAGAGAGAATGTATATATATATATATCATCAAGTCGTACAGACACCAATAAGTTATACACACACACACACACACACACATATATATATATATATTCAGCAGCATGTGTAAATAAAATTTATTAAACACTTCCGGGAATGTTTGGGTGACACTGGGTATAACGAATGACACATTTGTGTATAAAATAGTCATATATACGCATATGTCACATGTATACAAGTTATATTTGTGTGTGTGCGTGTGACTATATATATATAATTTCATATATATATATATATATATAGTAAACTGGTGGACAAATTCACTTACCTAGGAAGCAGCGTCAAATCAACCGAAAAGGACATCGAAACGAGGTTAATGAAAGCATGGACAGCTATCAATAGGCTATCGATTATATGGAAATCAGACCTAACCGATAAAATGAAACGCAGTTTCTTCCAGGCAGCGGTCACATCGATACTGCTATACGGGTGCACTACATGGACGCTAACAAAACGGCTGGAGAAGAAGCTAGACGGCAATTACACAAGAATACTGCGTGCAATCTTGAACAATTCCTGGTGGCAACACCCCACAAGACACCAACTGTACGGCCACCTGTCTCCTATCACGAAAACTATTCAAGTTAGACGAGCCAGACATGCAGGACATTGCTGGAGAAGCAGGGACGAACTAATAAGAGATGTACTCCTATGGACCCCCACACATGGCCGTGCAAAAGCAGGACGACCAGCACGAACATACATTCAGCAGCTATGTGAGGATACGGGATGTTGTCCTGAAGACCTACCTAGGACGATGAACGATAGGGAGGAGTAGCGAGAGAGGGTCAGGGATATCCGTGCTACCAGCGCGACATGATGATGATGATGAAAGTTGGTGACCGAAGTCGAGGGCGACCAGAAGGCTCCCTTTACAATAGCTACTACTCCGAGGTTTAGAGGAGGGCGCTACTCCTTTCCATGGATTGCTCCACTTTACCCTTGATACGTACCTTATATTGCTGAGTGTTAAGCAAGGAGGTATCAAGTACCATTTTAAAAGTCTTTGGTATGACGCGACTTATGATTGAACCCAGGTCTCCCGGACCATTGGCGAACACTCTACCCAGTAGACCAATATATATATATTGACCCCAGGTAGGGGTTAAATAGTGCTAGTACTGTTCTTGTACAAAGATTGGTTTGAAAGTAAATAACCCACGAAGGTTGATATGCCATCAAAACAAACCAAACAATACAGTAGTGAAAAAAACAAAAGAAACCCAAAAAACAAACAAATCAAAACAAAAAAAAAAACAAAAAAAAAAACAACAACAAACAAACCCCCAAAAATTAAAATAACTGAACCGTTTTTTATTGTCACAAATTCTTATGAAACTTATTATTTTCCTTGATTGTGCTTAAAAGTTCCCTTAGTTATAGCGAAAAGTGATAATTTTCTAAAGAGAAATTTCTTAGAAATACTAAAAGATAGGAAGTTTCTGAGAATTTTTTTCTTTGATTTAATAATCTAATTTATGAATACTCCTTGGCTAAAGACCTTTTTTTTTTTTTTACAAATAAGGTAACTTAGACAAAAACTATCAAAGGAAATAATCACTTCCTATGAGAGCCTAAGCCATTGAAATTTCATCAAAATTTGTTACAATAATAAGAAATGGTTTAGTTTTTTCCCTTGTCGGTTTTTTGCTGAATATATATATATATAATATATATATATATATATATATATATATATATTATGCACAAATAAATGCTTGATGCTGTTATTGCAGAGCAGGTTTGAAACCTAGTTATCAAAATTATGTGTGTTAAGTCCGATACTTAATGTTTCATATGAATCACACTATTATTATACGGAAATATGAGAAAAAGTGGTTGATCAATTGTATGTATGATGTGATAAATTTTTTACACACACACACACATACACACACACACACACACACACATTTATATATATATATATATATATATGTATGTGTGTGTATGTGTGTGTGTGTATCTGTGTGTGTGTGTGTGTGTGTGTGTGAATAAAATGATAGATAGGTATGCTTATGTTTACGCAACTTTTCATCCGGATTTAATTGAAAACACGGCAGTTTTGGGGTTTAGCAATTTATTTACCAGAAACAGGGAGAAACTGAAAAAGATATTATCAAAAAGCAAATGAAGATGTGTTCGAAATACAGCGATATCATATAACACGATCCGAACTCCCCCCCAAAAAAAAACAAAAAAAAAGGAAAACGTCTTCTTAAAAATTCATGGCGATATACGTAATTCTAATGTCAATCGGTCTGTTGGTGGTGAGTAAGTAATCTAAACATTTAGGCGTACCTAATGGTTATCGTCATTTATGAAAATGGACAAGACAAGCCAGGTTCGAATCCTGGACGAAGCTGTTTGCATTTCATTTCGCGCTAATTCCCTTCGGAAAAACATGAAGTTTTATTTTCTACTTCCAGCTATACTAGGGCGAGTAAAAAGTTTTATAATATTTTGGTAACGTGAGGCATCGACTTTGCACACACACACACACACACACACTCTCTCTCTCTCTCTCTCTCTCTTTCTCTCTCTCTCTCTCCTGAGAGGTAAGACCCTCCGCACCACAACGATGTTCTGCATATGACACTAAGATATTATCTGATGTTAAGGTTTCAGTCCTACGGAATGTGGAGTACCCCTTCATTGCATTAATGTCAGGTGCACTCTGACCCTGAGTGGTAGTACGTGATAGGGTCCCATCTTTGGGTCAAATGGAACTATTTGACCATTTAACTGTGTGCAAACAAACAACTGATGTTTGATTGAAGTGTTAGTGCTACACGACAATTATTGTGGCCCAATCGGCTGGGGCTGTAGAATACACCGAGGGGTAAGACCCCACCCAACAATTATCCTGGATATGACTCTAAGCAATATGAGGGTGAGGCTCCAGTAATACTGGTACTTTGGGGAATGCTGAGTTCTCCTTTAATGTCATTGCTCCCAGGTCCACTCTGGCCTGGAGTGGTAGCAGCTGATAGGGTCCTATTTATGGGTCAAATAAAACTAAACTGTGTGCTTATGTTAAACTGAATTGTTTGAAATAGAACTGTTTTATAAATAAAAATGGATTTGACATTAAATAACCTACAAAGGTTAATATGCCATGAAACCAAACCAAAACAAAACAAAGACAATTCTCAAAACCATTTAGCAGTGTGCAAATAAATGAATAGTGTTGAATAGAATTATTACTGTTGTATAAAAATACTCGAAACCATTTAACCATATGCAAACAATGGGAATACTTAATTGTGTGCAAACAAATTACTTTACCTTTTAAAAAAATGCAATTGCCAATAAACTATTCACTTAAAAATCATGTATATATATATATATATATATGCATTTAACGGCGTGTAAATAAGTAACCGATGTTAAATAAAACTGTTTAACCAATTAACTGTGTGCAAACAAATGACTGATGTTAAATTGAATTGTTAATATCAAAAAGCAATACTTGAAACCATTTTACTCTGCGCAAACAAATGAGTTGTGGCTCGTTTAAAAATAGACTGTGAGGATGTCGAGAACGTGATGGTGACGAACCACATTGTACTGTGAAGATACCAGGATTGTGATGGTGATGAACCCCAATGGACTGTGAAGGTGCTGAGATTGTGATCGAGACGAACTGCACTGGACTGTAAAGGTTTCGAGATCGTGATAGTGACTAACCATAATGGACTATGAATGTGTCAAGATCCTGATGGTAACGAACTACACTAGACTGTGAGGATGTAGAGGACGTGATAGAGACGAACCACAGAGGAGTGTGAAGATGCCGAACTCGCCTCATTAACTTTAAGTGTTACTCACCGGATTGGCCTTTATGGCATGAAGGGGGCCCTTGAATCCACAGCTTTAGCCTTATTTTACCTTGCCTGATCGTTGTTGCTCTTGCAACTCGAGAGACATTTCTTGAACCATTGCACAGTGATCAAGTGAGCCTTCATCATTCGCTCAACAAATATTTTACGTTGATTCGGCGTCTTAGTTCGAACAGGTAAACAATAAGTTTCCGAATTAGCCTACCTTGCACATCCATCCGTACGACAGAACGTACTAGTGTATAAACTACCATTATATTACCAAACATACTAGAATACCTACCACGGCTTGAACTGCATCAGTGTCATGATATACGCATTGCAAACTAGCGTGTAATGAAAAAACCTTGGACTAACGCTCGTAAAATAACTAGAAGTTTTATTTTGAATATGAATGAAACTAGGTTTACAAAAGACTCGTGAAGAAAATACGAGAACAATTTACTTAATAAAGATATCGTCGAAAAAAATTCAATGTGAGCTGTAATTTACGGAAACGTCTAAAATTTTTGAAATCTATAATACACACACACACACACACACACACACACGTGCGTGCGCACACACTTGAATATGCATATATATATATATATATATATATTGACATAGATGTAATAATGTGTTGTCAGGATAGTGGATGAAAAGACGCAATGACAAAATAAGGAAGAAAGAAAAGAAAAAGATGTAAAAAACTGAAAAAATAGAGAGAAAATCAAGAAGATAGATAAATAGATAGATAGATCTAAACAGAAAATAGATAGATAGATAGGGAAAGAGAGGACTTAAAAATAATATAAAGAAGGAATTTTGAGCGAGCCAGAAAAGGCGCGAAAAGCAAGCCTTTTTATTTCCTTTCATTTAAATGTTATTATTTTTCTTTTATAAATGATGTCATTACACTTAAGTGTCTGCATCTTTCTGACGTCACCGCAAACCAGCAGTTCGCGGCGCACTAAAAGATAACAAGTGGTTACGGGCAACGGCAGTGCTGGTGACGGCGTCAACGGAGATTGTGTTAGTAATAGCAGTTGAGAGAGAGAGAGAGAGAGAGAGAGAGAGAGAGAGAGAGAGAGAGAGAGAGAGTGTGTGTGTGTGTAAGGTTTAGGTGAGAGGGTGCATGGCTGGATACTAAGGTCGCTTAACTTTTAATGTTAATTATTACTTGGGAGATGGTCGACGGACTGAACGAACCGTTCCAAAATACAAAAGCGGCCGTTAATAACTATGAGAATTTATAGATGTCAGGTGATGGACGCACTTATAATGACAAGACTTTGCGGCAATGGCTTAGGGGTGAGAGCATTGAATACGAAGGTTACAATCAGTGCCGGATTCGCATATAGGCTGAGCAGCCGGGGCAATCCAGGACCTCATATTCTAGGTTTGCTACTTCTGCAGGGGAAAAATATCAAAAAATTAACCTTACTAATTTTGTGTTTTTGTTACTTAAAAAAAACGCAATTTTTATATGCGAGCTGTATTGAAAAAGTATTGAGACTGAAGCTGTATTTACCAAGACAGAAATGAACAATGAATGAAACGTTAATTTTCTCTGAATTACGAGCTGCGTTTAAAAAAAAGTATCAAGACTGACGCTGTATTTACCAAGACAGAAATGAACAATGAATGAAACGTTCTCACCGAAATATGAGATGTATTGAAAAAGTATTGAAATTGATGCTGTACTTACCAAGACAGAAATGAATAATGAATGAAACGTTAATTCTCTCTGAATTCCAAGCTGTGTTAAAAAAGTATCAAGACTGAAGCTGTATTTACCAAGACAGAAATGAACAATGAATGAAACGTTAATTCTCCCTGAATTCCGAGCTGTGTTTAAAAAAAGTATGAAGACTGAAGCTGTATTTACCAAAACAGAAATGAACAATGAATGAGACGTTGTCTTGGAAATACAAGCTGTGTTGAAAAAGCATAGTTATTGAAGTTGTATTTATCAAGACATCCACTTATGGGTCATTTAATCTAGGATTTGATCGATTTCTAAATTTTCCTTTATAATCCTGATTATTTATATTTTCAACTTTTCATTGTGATCATTTTTTACTCGGATTTTTTCTTTAAATCGTAATCAATTGTTTGTACAAAGTTATGTAGTTTCAAATATTTTTTTATATCATACAAATAATTTGCACACTGGTATGTGGGAGGTGTCCTCGTGGTGTAATGGATTGCGGAATCATAGTAAGCGAGTTCGAACTTCAGTCGCACTGTTACGATCCCTTTCGGAGAAATACCCTTGGGAAAGGTATGAACCTTCTTATCCTCTCAGCTATTAGTTAAATAGTACCATTAATGTTCTTCTCTAAAGATGGCTTTGGCATTAAATAACCTACAAGGGCTGATATGCCATCAAACAAAGAAACCAAACCAAACAGGTATATGTTTCAAGTTCTCCGATTTAGTACGAACGATTTATACACAATTATATGGCTCTCAGTGGCAATTTTTACTTCAAGCAGCTAAGTAAAGAAATGACCAGGATATGGCTGAGAAGAGAAAACCTGAATATCTTTATCAAAGCAAGAACTGATTTTGGTTGTTTTGTTTTGTGGCGTATTAACCCTTTTCGGGCCATTTAACGTTGAATTAAGTCATTTTGATAAAAGGTTGAAACAATCATGTTCAGTATAAGTATAGTTCTTTGTTTACAAACAGTTAAATGTCAAAACAGTTCTATTTCAAACAATTCAGTTTCGCATAAGTATGCAGTTTAAACAAAAAGTTAATGTAAAAAAGTAAAGTAAAGCTGGCGACCATATGGCTCCCTTTTCATTAGCTACTAGACCGAGGTGTAGGGGAGGGCGCTGCTCCTTCCCCTGGATTGCTCCACTTTACCCTTGATCTCCTTACTTTATAATGCTGAATATTTAGCAAGGCGGAATCAAGTACCATTCTTTGAGTCTTTGGTATGACTCGACCGGGGATTGAACTCCGGTCTCCTGGACCATTGGCGAACACTCTTCTCATTTGGTTAATTACTCGGTTGAAGTTAAATGTAAAATTAGTTAATTTCAAACAATTCAATTTAGCGTAATTACACAGGTAAGTTCTATTTGACCCATAAATAGGACCCTATCAGGTGCTACCACTCCGAGCCAGCGTGGATCTAGGAGTGATTGCAATAAAGGGGTACTCCACATTCCCCAAAACTCCAGTGTTACCGGAGCCTCACCATCAGATTGTTTAGTGTTATATCCAGAACACTCGTTGGGGGAGTTTTACTCCTTTGCAGAGATGCAGTCAGTGTATTCTACAGCCCTAGCCGACTAGGCTTGCAAGAATTGAGAAGATACAGAAGGATAATAAGTGTTATTATATATTGGCAGAGATGAAACAGTTAATTATATAAAAGGACGTGGAAAAGTGAATAAACTGATACACTAACAACGGATTCAAAAATGATATTTCGTCTTTATTTCAAAAAGACTTCAGCTTAATTTTTCACATCTTGTCGGATTTACCAAATCTATCATTTCTCCGTATATAAAAAGAATAAAAGACGAGGCACAACAGGATGTTAAAAAGGTGATCCACTGGAAATACATCAAGAGATTCAAATTCGACCATACTTACAAATGGTATATGCACAAACCAGAATTTGTTTTAAAAAATGAGACGCATAAAATTTGCTGGTACTTTGAGATACAAATGGATCATGGAATCCCAGCCAGGAGCTTTAATGTTAAATAACAATAAGGAAAGAAATTAACATTTAGTGGATTTTGCTGTTCGAGCTGACCATTAGGTGAATATAAAAGAAACCAAAAAAACATGAAAGCGACGGTGATACCAACCGTAGTTAGAGAATTTTGGAACGGTACCCAAATGCCTTGAAAAGAGACTGGAGCAATTGGAGATCAGAGGAAGAATCAGAACCATCGAGACCTCAGTACTTGTAAGTCCTGTTGACCTAATTAGTTGGGTTTCTTTATATAATGGTATATCAATCTTCGTAGGTTACTCAATGCCAAAGCCATCCTTGTAGAAGGACAGTAGTGGTAGTACTTAGCCCATAACTGGAGGGATAAGGGGAGTCATACCTTTCCCAAAAGTATTAGTCCAAAAGTGAACGCAATAGCGCGACTGGAGTTCGAACTCGCTTACTAAGATTATACAGTCTAGTACGTCAGCCACTTCACCATTGGGATTCTCCTGTGAAATTGTGGATGTCTCTCCGATTTCAGAAAAAACGATCAGTTAAAACTGTCGTGGGAAAGAGGAGTAAAATACCTAGCCAGACGACCAGACCTCGTGATAATCAAAAAAAAAAAAAAAAAAAGAAGAACTTGCCGTATTAAGGGTTTTGCCGTCTCAGCAGACCACATAGACTGAAAGAAAGTAAAAGACCAAGGTAGAGAAATAAAAAAAATCTGGAACATGAAGGTGACAGTAGTACCTATTGTAATGGGAGTGCTTGGAACGGTCCCCCCAGTGGTTTGGAAAAGGGGTTGGGAGAGATGGAAATCAGAGGAAGAATCGAGATTCTCTAAGCTATAGCATTGTTGAGATCGGTCAGAATACTGAGAAGAGTCTTGGTGACCTTAGGAGACTTGCTGTCACTTAGACTCTAGTGAAAGACTATCAGCTAACGCAGGTGTGAAAAACTCGCAAGGACCATTACTACTACTACAAATAGTAATAATAATAATAATAATAATAATAATAGTTTTCTCACAGTTAAATAGTTTTCTCTCAACCACTCCGAGTCCGAGTAGACCTGGAAGTAACGAAAATTGGTACATCACAGAATTTCAGAAAATAAACCTCAATAACAATAGGAATTTAGTGCCATAGCCAGGACATCTTTTTTTCTAGATGATGTTCTTATCCCTTTGCAAGAGATATATTCGGTGTATTCTAAGCCAAGTCGTCAGGAACGAAGTCCAGTATTGGTTCTTCGTGTTGAACAACGCAACAATAAGTAAGATTAAAGACGTATGCCAGTATAATAACCTCAGGGACACGTCAAATAAAAATATAGACTTTACAACAGCAGATATTATTATGAGGAGAATCGACTGGGTATTGTATTACGAGAGGTTTGAGTATCGTGAGTGGGACCTCCCGTTAAAGGCTGGGGAGCAATTAGGTACCAGTAACTCCGATTAGATCAGACTTTACAGTAACTTTCCCATACCTGTCATTATTTAAAGGACTATATTAAAAGTATTATCATTGATTATATTCATAATATTAATTTCAACACGTTTAATATTAGTATTTTGTTTTTTATCTTGATTTGACCTGTTGAAATTGGGTGCGTCTTATACACCCATGCGTCTTATATGCCGTCAAATACGTTAATTTCGAGACTAGAATTTGAACCCACATGCTACGATGTCCAAGTCCAGCAAGTTAGTTCGAACACCACGGGGATTACCCACTTTAATTATATACGGTACAAAAATTTACGGTAAAAATATACGCTACAAAAATATCTAAAAAATGTAAACACTTGACTATTTCAAACAGAATCGGAGCTTAACAGGTACTTCAACACCGAGTTAGAATGAAACTGGGAATAATAGCAAGAATGGATGACAACAAATTTCCTTAACCTTAAAAACTGGAGCCTCATAATCAGAATAATCAAAATATCATACCACACACAAAACAAGCAAGATTACGTTTGATAAAAAATAAATTTATTTCTATTTTACTTCTTTGAGAGTTTTTTCAGCTGATGGTCTTTCACCGGAGGTTAAGTGACGGCAAGTCTTCTGAAGTTTTCGGGACTCTTCTCAGTATTTTGGTCGATCTCAATAATGCTGTAGTTTGGATGGTTTCCACTCGTCCTATTATTTCCAAGTCCTCCAGTCCCTTCATGAATCCTTTGGTGACTGTACCAAGAGCACCAATTACAATTGGTATCACCGTCACTTTCATGTTCTACGGTTTTTTGAGTTCTCTAGCAAGGTCCAGGTACTTATCTTTCTTTTCGCTTTCTTTCAATTTTGCTTTGTGGTCTGCCGGGACAGCAAAGTCCACGATTCGGCAAGTTCTCTCTTTTTTGTTGATTATTACTTGGTCTGGTCATCTGGCCGAGATTAGGTGATCCGTCTGTATTTCAAAATCCCAGAAGAATTTGTGCGTTTCCTTTTCCAGGATAGATTCTTGGTTGTGCATATATCATTTGTTCGTATGGTATTATTATTATCATTATTTCATTCTTTGCGAGTTTTTCACACCAGCTTTAGCGGGTATTTTTACTGAAGTCTAAGTGGCAGCAAGTCTCCTTAGTTCTCTAGGACTCTTGTCAGTATCCTGACCTTTCTCAACAATGCAGTAGTTTGGAAAGTCTCGATTTGCCCTCCGATTTCCAACTCTTTCAGTCTCCTTTCTATACCTTTGGGGACTGCTCTAAACGCGCCACTTACAATAGGTATCACTGCCACCCTCATGTTCCACAGCTCTTTTTAGTTCACAGGCAAATTCTAAAAATCTTTTGGCTTGCTTAGATTTTGACTCTGTGGTCTGCAGGGACGGCAAAATCCACTGTACGACAAATTCTCCTTTTTTTTTTTTGTTAATTAGCTCTAAGTCTGGTCTTCTAGCCGGGATTAGGTGATCTGTTAGTATCTCAAAATCCCAATGTCCTCGTGGTGTAACGGTTAAAGCGGTGGACTGCGGAATCGAAGTAAGCGAGTTCGTACTCCAGTCGCGCTATTACGTTTACTTTCGGGCAAATACCCTTGGGAAAGGTATGAATCCCCTTATCCTCCCAGCTATGGGTTAAATAGTACCACTACTGTTCTTCTGGGAGAATGGATTTGGCATTAAATAACCTACAAAGTTTGATATGCCATTAAACAAAGAAACCAAACCTCAAAATCACAGAGAATTTTATGCGTCCAATTCTCAAGGATGGATTCTGGTTTGTGCATATACCATTTGGTAGTATGATTAAATTTACTTTTCTTGCACAATTCCCAGTGCACCACCTTCTCCAGTCATGTTAAGTCTTGTACTCTTTTTGTGTTACTTTGCTGCGTTCGCTTATTATGTGATTAATCATTTCGTCTCTATCATCACATAACTTACACTTGCTATCTTTTTGTGTCTTATCTATTTATCGCTTTAATGTAGTTGTTCGAATGACGTTGTTTTGAGCTGCGATTAAAATTCAGTTTCTCTCTTAAAGTTTCTTTTCCGTAGCCATGTCCAAGTCTTTTGGTGTGAGATTTCACCTTTTTGTCGCTTGAAATATACATAGTGTTGTTTTTCTTCTTATTTCTCTTCTCTAGCATTTGTTCTGTTGATCATTATGCTGTCTGTGCTGTTTCTGGTCTCTAGTTTTAGTATAGTTTTACAGTCCTTGTATTGATACATCGATGCTATCTTCAATGCTGGCGACTCCTCTTCCTCCTTCTTTTCTTGACACATATCGTCTCTCCATGTCATCTCTTGAATATAAAGCCTTTATGTATCGTCATTAGTTTTCTTGTCCTCTGGTCCATTTGTCTGGGTTTATTATCATTATTATTATTGCGAGTTTTTCACACAAGCGTCAGGTGATGCTCTTTCATTGGAGTCTAAGTAACAGCAAGTCTTCTCAGGTCTCCGGAACTCTTCTCAGTTTTCTGACCAATCTCAACAATGCTGCAGTCTGGATGGTCTCGATTCGGTCTCCATTTTCAACTCTTCAAGCTCCTTTTCAAAGCTTTTTGGAGACTGTCCCAAGTGCACCAATTACAATAGGAATCTCAGTCATTCTCATGTTCCACAGGTTTCTGAGTTCTTTGGGAAAGTCCAAGTGTTTGTCTCTCTTTTCGTTTTCTTTGATTTTCACTTTGTGGTCCGCCGGATAGGCAAATTCTACTATTCAGCAGGTTCTATTTCAAGTTCTACGAGTATGAGTTAAAAGTTTTGTGATATTTTGGTTAGGTGAAGGACAGTTCGGCAGCACTGGATACGTTACCAGAGTTGAGAAAGCGACGAACTACACTGAACTGTGCGATGTCTGATACTTTCCGAATGCTACTCCCCCAATTTACCTCTATGGCTTAGAACCAGGAATTAGAATCAAATCCACTGTTGTAGGCCCCTTTGACTTTTCCTGATCTTTGACGTTCTTGGAAACTTAGTGAAATTTCTTCAAACACCTGCTTATTGTACTGTGATCGAGTGTGTTTTCCCCTTTCGCACAACAAAGATTTTTGTTTGGTCCAACGGCGTCATGGTCGAGACTATATATAGATTCCTAACTTTGATCCTTTAGAGTATTCAGACTATTGTCTTCATAGTTATACGCTCAGTGTTTCTAGTGTTCCCTGTTGAACTCGGTAGCCTGCATGGAACTTCAAATCGAACCCTTTATTCAATCCGCGGGGATATATTGTTAAACATCAAAGAGTAGAAGTGTTAAGCTCTAGTAAGTATGCCTTGTTATTACCTGTAGTCAAGTTTGAACCTGTAACCTTCAGATGATTTCACTTTGAAGCTTTATATCCGTTACACCGTGTGCCCTGCTGGTCAATTCATAACTTTAATAAATTTACAAAAATTCTGAACGCTTTTCACTTCGCGCTAATACCATCTCTTCTCCTCTCTAGTAAGACAGGTGGTGCTCTTTAGGCTTAGTGTAGTAACTGGTCAAAGAGGAAAACTGAATTGAAACCTGCACCACTCTGCTCAAAAATTGTCCTTGTGAAGCACCCTGTTCGTAGTAGATGAATTAGGTATATATATATATAGGGTGAGGCTAGTATTTGAGGACAGATTTTATGGATTAGAAAAACACTTATAGAACAAACGAAGATAATTGTATTTGATGACAAATAACAATCATAGAAGTTAGCTAACGATTGATTAATTTTATTCAATAAAACTACCTCTAGCATCAATAACTTCCTCTATACGAGGTCGAAATTGTTGCAAGCTCTTATTAACTGCTCTTTATTAATGTCTAACATTACTCGAACTATGGCAGCTTTTAAAGAGTCTTTGGTGTTTTGGGGATGTTCATTAACCTCCTTCTCAACAACACTTTACACATAATAGTCCAGTAGTTTGAGATTTGGAGAGTTAGGAGGCCAAATGTTGGGAGTGATGTAGTCGTACAAATTATCAGCCATCCATTATTACTTCTGCAGAATTCTTTAATTTGTTTAAAGACTTTTGGATCTGTTTAAGTGATTTTCGTTCGATTTTTCAGAAATAAAATGACCTCTGTTCATTACATAGAATTTGTATCGAATGTCATCATGAACACTCCTTTTGATTGTCTTTTCAGACACATGCAACCTTTTTGCAATTGACCTTATTGATTGACCTCAGTTTTCATTAATAGTCTGCTTAACTTTATGAATAAATTCGGGTGTTCTCATTGAATCGGAACTTGTGCAATATTTTTTACGTTTTGATATAGACATTACGTAATCATTTTCTTTTTCTAACTCTTTACATATTTTGTCGACAAACGATCTTGTAACTCTGAGAGAACGCACATGATCAGCCTTTAATACCACAACCACAGCTTGCCTTTTCATTTCATTTGTTAGCATAGTGTCTGTCATTATTAATTTCTGAAAAATAAAAGCAGTAAAAGTTAATAGAGAACAGTATTAATCTGAAACATTTGTGTTCTCAAATATCAGCCGCACTATATATATATATATATATATATTACAGGATTATTTCGTTAACACATTTTGCCTTTTTAAGCATTGATTGAGCTATTGGTCTAATGAGTAGAGCGTTCGCCAATGGTCCGGGAGACCAGGGTTCAATCCCAAATCGAGTCATACCTAAGACTCAAAAATGGTACTTGGTGCGGTCGTGCTTAACACTCAGCATTATAAGGTGAAGTGGAGCAATCCAAGGAATGGAGTAGTGCCGTCCTCTACATCTCTGTGTAGTAGCTATTGAAAAGTCACTCTCGACTAAGGTTGCTAACTTTATTTACTTTTTTTTCTATTAAGCATTGCTGGGAAAGGGTATTCAGTAAACTTTGATTTGTCATTGGCAAGCATCTAACAAGGATAGAACTCGTGATACTGCTCTCCGAAATTCAAATGTACGCTTGTTTGGATATCTGTACTTTCAAGGAGAAATATGTGTACCTTTGCACGTGTTTGTGGGTCATATTAAAGGGAAGAGGAGGAGACAATTTAAGGACGACGGGCAACAACCTGAAAGCGCGCACTCATGTAACTTCACACCAGTCTCTTGCGAGAGAAGGTCCCATAAAAAAGGGCATAATTATAGCGTTACTATTCGCCCCCACCATCATATTCGACTCAGGAAGGCGGGTTTTGTTTTTTAAAAAAAGACAAAAATAAAAAAACAGCAATGAAAAACAAACAAACAAATAAACTAAAAGCAAACTATTTTTGTTCGACTGTAAGTATTATTCTGTGTACCAAATCGACTATTAGCGTACCGCTCGTCGACTCGATCATGTCACAGGGTGTGATAATATATACATACTGGTGTGTTTAAATAGAGTTCGTGAGAGCTAGTTGTTTCAGAGCGAGCCTAAGGGTCTGGAAAGGGAAGAAAGGAAAGCAGAAACTATGATTGCCCCTGTCGCGTAATGATTAAATAATCAGAGCAGACTTTCTTTAGATATCAGCCCGCCTTTTATATATATATATATATATATATATATATATATATATATATATATATATGTGTGTGTGTGTGTGTGTGTGTGTGTGTGTGTGTGTGTGTGTGTGTGTATAGCATATCGACTCCAAAATCATGCTTGATCTCAGAGTTATCATGTGATGAAAGTTTTGCAAAAGGCACTGCTATTGTTTAGACAGTATATATATATATTTTTTTTTCATCTGCTGAAAGTGATGTCAATGAGCACCTAGCGAAGGCATGGACTGCTATTGATAGGCTATCGATCATATGGAAGTCTGATCTAGCCGATAAAATAAAATGGCATTTCTTCCAAGCTAGTCGAGAAATGCTATGAAGTATATTGAACAAATCCTGGAAAGCAACGGCCCACGAAAAAAACCATGCAAGACGAACAAAATATGCGGGACACTGTTGGAGAAGCACGGAAAAACTCATAAGTGACGTTCTCCAATGGAGAACGAGCCAGTATTGACCGATCAGCCAGAATTTACCTACAACAGCTTTGCGCGGACACAAGATGTAGTTTGCAAGACCTACCAGGAGCGATGGATGACAGGGACAGATGGAGAGAGAGAGAGAGAGAGAGAGAGAGAGAGAGAGAGATATTCAGGGAAAGCTATGCGAGCAGCAGGAGTTGATAATGATATATATATATATATATATATATACATCATCTTCATCATTATGTCGTGCCGCTGGCACGGATATCCCTGACCCTCTCTTGCCACTTTTCCCTATCGTTCATCGCCTCTGGCGGGTCTTCAGGGTTACATCCCGTATGCTCACATAGCTGCTGTATGTATGTTCTAGCTGGTCGTCCTGCTTTTGCTCGGCCATACATGGGGGTCCATTGGAGTACATCACTTATGAGCTCGTCCCTGCTTCTCCAGCAGTGTCCTGCGTGTCTGGTTCGTCTAACTTGGATAGTTTTCGTGATGGGAGGCAGGTGGCCGTATAGTTGATGCTTTGTGGGGTGTTGCCGCCAGGATTTGTTCAATATTGCTTGCAACATCCTAGTGTAATTGCCATCTAGCTTCTTCTCCAGCCGTTTTGTAAGCGTCCAGAGACTCAGTGGAAGATAGACAATCTAGGATAGCCTGGCAAACAATAAACGATGTGAGTAGAAGGAAGAGCACAACCAAAGCAAAATTATCTATCTATGAAAGCTGCAAACCAACAAGAAAGAATAAAACTGTGGAAACAAAATTTCGAAAATCTACTAAGAAATCCACCGAAAGTTACGCATACTGGCCCGACACTGCAACGCAGTCTATAATCAAAATCCGATAGACAGATTGATGAAGGGATGCATCCTCCCCTTCCCTAAAAAAAGGTGACCTCGGATTAGCCAAGAACTACCGAGGTATAACACTTACTTCCATAGCAGCCAAAATTTACAATGCCCTACTACGAAACCGCATAGAACCCAAAATCGACAACATTCTTAGGAAAAACCAAAATGGCTTCCGAAGAAATAGATCCACGACCTCACAAATATTGACCATCCGTAGAATCCTTGAAGGCGTACGGGCAAAAACCTACAGGCGACATTACTATTTGTCGACTTTATCAAGGCCTTCAATTCCATTCACAGAGGGAAGATGGAACAAATCCTTCTAGCATACGCCCTACCAAAAGAAACCGTAGCAGCAATAACGATTCTCTATAGAAACACCTAAGTGAAAGTACGTTCACCGGATGGAGACACAGAGTACTTCGACATTGTAGCAGGAGTACTACAAGGAGACACGCTAGCCCCATACCTCTATATCATCTGTCTAGATTATATATATATATATATATATATATATATATGTTTGTGTGTGTGTGTGAGCGTTCAAAGAAAAAACCTATACATAAACGTTTGGAAATAAGATAGATAATTATTTTACCAACTGGTGTTTATTTTTTACTGAAGTATAAGCGATAGCAGGTGTCCAGTACTTTTCTAAATATTCTAGTAGATTTTAATAGTTCAATGGTCTCGATTCTTCCTATGATCTCCACTTCTCTCCAGTCTCTTTTTTAGATTTATGAGAAACGTTCCACCAAGTACACCAACTACAATTTATATCTCCGTATCCTTGATGTTCAACGGCTTTTTCAGCTCTTGGGCAAGATCTAAGTATTTGTTTATCTTTTTGCTTTCTTTTATTTTCATTCTGTATTCCACTGAAAAGATTTCTTCTTCTTCTTCTTCTTCTTCTTCTTCTTCTTCTTCTTCTTCTTCTTCTTCTTCTTATTATTATTATTATTATTATTATTATTTCGTTATTCATAATGTCACTTTTTTCTGCTTTACATGATCAACAGGGACCCTTGGTTCCAAGACTAAGGCTTTACGAACGTTAGGCTTGGTGCTCACGTTTATAAATATCGGGCATTTTTTGTATTTTATATGAAAATTATCCGCTTAGTTATTTACAAAATTCTAAAATTTGATTTAGTTTGATTTAGTTTGGTATAGTGTTATTAAATGGCATATCAACCGTGTGGGTTATTTAGTTCCCCATCAGACACAGACACATACAGACATACACACACATATATATACACGCACAAACATGTATATATATATATATATATATATATAGACACATACACACAAACACACACTCGCACACACATATATATATATGGTTTGTAGGCAAATAGTTTGTAGGTAACTTTTGAAATGGATTAAATAATTTCATGTATTTCTATTTAACATTAGTAATTATATTTATCAAATATTCCAATCAAATATGAACAATTTTCACTTAATTGTATGGTTTCAAATAATAATAATGATAAGCTAGCGCAGAAAAAGTATAAGACTAGACATGACAGGGTGGGCAAGGTGATCCACAGGGAATTGTGCAAGAAATTCAATTTTGACCATATGAACAAATGGTATATGCGCAACCCAGAATCTGTCTTGGAGAATGAAATGCGCTAACTCCTCTGGGATTTTGAGATACAAACGCATAACATAGTCTCAACTAGACGACCAGACCTTGTTATAGTCTACAAAAATAAAAAATAAAAAAATAAAAGAGAACTTGCTGAATTGTAGACTTTGCTGTCCCGGCTGACCACAGAGTAAAATTGAAAGAAAACGAAAAGAGAAATAAGTACCTGGATCTTGCCAAGAAATTGAAAAAAACTGTGGACCATGAAAGTAACGGTGATACCAATTGTAATTGTTGATCCTGTTACAGTCACCAAAGGATTGGTACAAAGACGCGAGGACTTGGAAATAACAGAACGAGTGGAGACCATTCAAACTAAAGCATTATTGAGATCGGCCAGAATACTGAGAAGAGTCCAGAAGACTTGAGGAGAGGTTGTCACTCAAACTCAAGTGAGAAACCATCGGCTAACGCTGATGTAAAAACTCGGAAAGGAGTAAATAATGATAATATTTCTTAGTAAATGCTTGAATAGTTCTATTTAATCCATAGACGGTACAACAACTCCGGGTCAGACTGGACCTGAGTGTAATGATAATGAAGGGGTACTCTACATTTTCCAAACTTCAGAACTAGAGTCTCACCGCCAGATGTAGTTTTGTGTCATATCCAGGACACTCAGAGTCTTGTTTTTGTCAGCACCACTGGCCCTCAATCACCGCCTTTTAGCAACTTTTGATAAAAACAGTTGGGTTATTATTTGCCTCAAGACCAATTTAAAGAATACACTCAGGACTGACATATACATTCTAGGGCTTGATATTGATCGGATCGGACCTCTGCGGCCACCCATCTAGTTTTTTAAGAGTCAAAGTGGATTGTTGCAAGTCAAGTGGCTGCTTCTTTTGCCAAATCACAGACTACTCAGCCACTAGAATCCCGTCCTTAAACATTACGGGTCACCACATACGGCTAACTGTTTTTTGTTTTTTTGTTTGCAAATGTCGTCAAGAAGAACGAGTTGTCTCTAAAAGTTACTGACCCAGTCGGCTGGGAGTACAAAATACACAGACAGCATCTTTGCTGAAGACAAGATTTCCCCAACAAGTGTCCCGGATATGACTTTGAGCAAGCTGATTATGAAGCTCCAATAGTGCTGGATCTTCGGGAAATGCAGACTACCCTTTTTGCCACTGCTCCCAGGTCCACTCTGGCCCAAAGAAGTAGCACCTGATAGGGTTCTGTCTATGGGTCAAATAGAGCTAAACTGTATAATTATGTTAAACTGAATTGTTTGAAATAGAACTGTTTATATGTATAAAAGTGGATTTGGCATTAAATAACCTACAATAGTTGATATGCCATAAAACGAAACCAATCAACCAATCAATCTAAAAGATACGAAAAATATTCAATATTATTTTACTCTTTTCGATTTTTTCACATTAGTTCCAACTGATTTTTTTCATTGGAGTCTGAGTGACAGCAAGTTTTGTTCAGGTCACCATGACTCTTCTGAGTGTCTTTGACGAGTTTAGTAGCATTGTTGTATGGATGGTCTCAGTTCTTCTAATCTCCTGTTCATCGATCCTCTTTTCTAATTTCTTGGGGTGTGTTCTAATATTAGGTATTGTCTAGAAGACCCCTTTGACATCTGTCAATGTAGCTGCGGAAGTCAGTTACTGGGAACAAAAATAACAGGAAATGTACCTGGTACCTAAAGTAAACCGGACGCATGTATTATTGGTGGAAATGCAGCGTAAATTGCATGAGTAATATGCTAGAAGAAAGCGTGATCACGTGCATTGTGAAGGCGGTAGGCTAAAGGTGTGAACACGACAATTTGCGTGAGTGTCTGGGATATTATATAATCATAAAAATTTACCCCGGACAGGAGACAGAGAAGAAGTTTCATCGAAGATTCGTACCTCGGCTCCAGTGTGTGCAGCTCAGCCGTCTTCGACTGTCTCTCTCTTTCTCTCTCTCTCTCTCTCTCTCTCTCTCTCTCACTCTATCCATCCGTACATTTTTGGGTAATAAAAGGAAAAGAAAAAAAGGATTCATGGATTATTTTTATACATAAGCGTTGTTGTCTTTCTCTGCTATACAATACTAAGATCTCGAATTACTATTGGTATCACTGTGAACTTTATGTTCCATATCTTTTTCGATTCTCTAGCAATGTCTAGTCATTTGTCCCGGTTTTCGTTTTCTTCTCTTTTCATTCTAAGGTCAGCTCGAATAGCAAAACTTGACGAGTCTCAGACAGAATTCCAAACGAATCACCTTTCCTATCCAGTCATACCTGCTCTTGTATTTTTTTGTGCAACTTAGCTGCGTTCGCTTGTAACGGGATTAACTGTATCTTCTCTCCCACCAAATAACCTACACTTGCTATTCTGTTGTGTCTTATCAATTTTTGTTTGTTTGTTTGGTTAGTTGGGTTTTACGGCATACCAACCTTTGTAGGTTATTTAATCCATTTTTATACAAATAATCAGTTCTATTTCAAACAATTCAGTTTAGCGTAAGTAGTTGCATTGTCCAAAAGAGTTCCATTTCAAACAATTTAGTTTAACATAAGTACACAGTTTAGTTCTATTTAACCTATAGATCAGGTGCTACCACTCCGGGCCAGAGTGGACCTTGGAGTGATGACAATGAAGGGGTGCTCCAAATTCCCCAAAACCTCCAGCATTACTGGAACCTCACTATCAGATTGTTTAGTGTCATATGCAGGGCACTCGTTGGGGTGGGGTCATACCCCTATGCAGAGATGTAGTCGATATATTCAACAGCCCCCCAATTTTTGTTTAATGGCATACTAACCTTCATGGGTTATTAATGCTAGTGCCATCGTTGTAGAAAGACAGAAGTGATACTATTTATCCTATAGTTGTGGGGATAAGGGGATTCAACTCTTTCCCAAGAGTATTAGTCCGAAAGTGAACGTAACAGTACAACTGGAGTTCGAACGTGCATGATATGATGTTGCAGTCTGGCACGTTAACCACTACACCACGGGTGCTCCTTCGCGTTTAGGATTCTAGTTAAATAGTACAACAACTTTTCTCCAACGAAATGCCTTAGCACGAAGGTTGATATGCCATGAAACAAAGAAACTGTTTGGGTGTCTCCTCTACAGATGGACTCGCCCTTATGTGACACATACCGACTAAGATCTCTTCTGCGCAGTCTCGGGCGAGCCGTCACCAAGAACGGATGTAACGTTCATGATTGTGTTAAGCTGAGGAGAGGTTTCTCCCAGCTATCGTTTATGTATTATTATTATTTTTTTCATCATACAACGTGTGAAAGCACGTGCGATACCCTAGCCTCATCAGCCGCCAACCAGGGTGATAACACAGTTTCGGTAGCTCAAGGATGTAACGTTCATGATTGTGTTAAGCTGAGGAAAGGTTTCTCCCAGCTATCGTTTATGTATGTACTATTTTCCATCAATATATTTTTTATCACTCATTTCCGCGTCGTGTTATCATTTCAACCTTCCCTTGACCATAACAGAAACCAAATCAAACCGTTATATAGTATCATTACTGTTCTTCTACAAGGTTGATTTTGTCATTAAATAACCCACAAAAGTTGATATACCATTAAGCAAAGAAAACAAATCCAGAAATATATGACCACAAATTAACCTACCAAAAACATAACATTTAAATCCTCTATAAATACCGACATCAAAACAAAAATTGATACTAAACTGAAACCGTATTTCCTTCTAAAATTGAAAGAGCATTCTAATTACCCTACATATTGTTTGAAGCAACGTATATATTCTAAAACATAAATAATGTTTTTGCTGTTACCATTTCGCTGAAGGCAGAAATCAATTTATTTCTCCCAGTTATGAGTAAATTGTAGGGCAGACTGGGCTTTTTAACCTGTAAGGCAACCTGTCTAGGAGAAAGAAAACTCTAAATTCAGCCCATGGTTTAAAAACTGACCTTATGCCATATTCTGCTCGTGACGAATGGGCTGGGTGAATACAACACTACTATTTCATTCATATGTAAATAAGTAAAGTTGGCGACATTTGTCGAGGGTGACCCAAAGTCTCCCTTTTCAATAGCTACTACACCGAAGTGTAAGGGAGGGCGTTATTCCATTCCCTGGATTGCTCCACTTTATCCTTGATCCTTACCTTATAATGCTGAGTTAAGCAAGGCAGCATCAAGTACCGTTTTTTGAGTCTTTGGTATGACTCGACCTGGGATTGAACCCCGGTCCTCCGGACCTTTGGCGAACACTCTACTCATTAGGACAATGGCCCGATATATATATACATAGTCAAAAGTTTTGCAATATTTTCGTACGTGCTAGTTTGCTTTGTATACATCACGTCACCGAAGCAGTTCAAACCGTAATCGATACTCGCTGTAATTGGTTGTATTCTAGTATTTGGTGCGCTGACACGTTGTGCTTTGCTTCACTCCGTATGTGATTTGAAAGTGACGGGAAATTATGCTTAATAAGTTTGTACGAGGCGATAATAACACTGAAGTAACCAAAAATATTTGTTGTGCGAAAGGAGAAGGCGCACTTGATCACAGTACAGTAACTAGATGGTTGAAGGAATTTTGCACGGGTTGCAAGAACCTCGACAATCAGGCAAGGTCAGGTAGGCCGAAAACGTCGATTTCAAGCCCGTGCTCCAAGCAGCTATAAACTTAAACCCGACGAGTAGTGCTCGGAGAGTATCCGGCAAACTCGGTATTTAACAGTCCAGTGTGCTTCATCAGCATCACCACCAATATAGCAAAAGTATCGGGAATTATGCCTCTTGTTAGCTGTATATTGGAAAAATTTGGGCTCAACTTCATCATCATCATCATCATCATCATGTCGTGCCGCTAGCATCGATATCCCTGACCCTCTCTCGTCACTTCTCCCTGCCGTTCATCGCCTCTGGCAGGTCTTCAGGGCTGCATCCCGTATCCTCACATAGCTGCTGAATATATATTCGAGCGGGTCGTCCTGTTTTCCCCGGCCATATGTGGGGGTCCATTGAAGTACATCACTTATGAGCTCGTCCTTGCTTCTCCAGCAGTGTCCTGCATGTCTGGTTCGTCTAACTTGGATAGTTTTCGTGCTGGGAGGCAGGTGGCCGTATAGTTGGTGCCTTGTGGGGTGTTGCCGCCAGGACTTGTTCAATATTGCTTGCAACATTCTTGTGTAATTGCCATCTAGCTTCTTCTCCAGCCGTTTTGTTAGCGTCCAAGTAGTGCAACCATACAGCAGTATCGACACGACTGCTGCCTGGAAGAAACTGCATTTCATTTATCGGTCAGGTCTGATTTCCATATGATCGATACCCAATCGATAGCTGTCCATGCCTTCGTTAGCCGCGTGTCGATTATCATCATCATCATCATAATCCAGTCGCACTTACGGAATTCGCTCTCTCTCTCTCTCTCTCTCTCTCTCTCTCTTTCTCTCTCTCTCTCTCTTGCTATCCATCCCTATCATCCATCTCTTCAGGCAGGACTTCTAGCTATATCCTGTTTCCGAACAGAGCTGATATATATAAGTCTTTGCTGGTTGGCCAACGCTGTCACGTCCATGTGCAGGAGTCATTATGTTCTTACTTTGAGATATTTATTTATTATAAAGCGATCAAAAGGTTTAACTTTATTCTTTCAATTGTTCCTCATTATGCTACGTTTTTTTCTAAAAGAAGAAAAAAAAAGAAAAGAAAAGAAAAAAAGAAAAGAAAAGAAAAGAAAAAAAAGAAAAGAAAAGAAAAAAGAAAAGAAAAGAAAAAAAGAAAAGAAAAGAAAAAAAAGAAAAGAAATAAAAAGAAAAGAAAAAGGAGGATAATGAAGAATAAATAAGAGGATAGGATTTATAAAGTTTATCGATTTATTATGAATAAAACTGCTAAAAATAAAAACATTTAATTTAATTTATTCATTTATTTACTTTCTTTTAGAAATTGCTCTAAAATGACCTTAATTGCAGCGATAGGCTTCATGCGTGACGCGATCTTATATCCTGACCCGGGAAACCGAGGTTCAATCCCAGGCCGAATTATACCAAAGACTAAAAGAAAAGTGGTACTTGATACATTCTTGTTTAGCACTCAGCATTAAAAGTGACGCAATATAGAGAAAGGAGTAGCGGCCACCAGCACTTCGGTGTAGGAGCTATTGAAAAGGGAGCCTTTGGGTTGTCCTTGACTATGGTCGCCAACTTTATATATATATGTTGTAATTAGTGTCCGAAATTTATTTTAAGACCGTAACGTATTTCCTTAAAACTTTAAAAATATATATATATATATAATTTTTGAATGGAGGAAGTGATGTTATCTTAGAATTACCATGACAAGAAATACAAATATATATATATATATATATATGTTAGTGTGTATAAAATCTATTCTACCTCTATTTTCTCTTCCCCTTCTTTTTACACACACATATATATATATATATATAAAGTAAAGTTGGTGACTTTAGTCGAGAGTGATCCGAAGGCTCCCTTTTCAATAGCTATTACACCGAAATATAGGAGAGGGCGCTACGCCATTCCCTGGATTGCTCCACTTTACCCTTGATTCTTATCTTATAATGCTGAGTGTTAAGTAAGATTGAACTCTGGTCTCCCGGACCATTAGCGAACACTCTACTCATGTATGTATGTGCATTTGTGTGTGTGTGTACGTGTGTGAGTGAGTGCGTGTGAGCGTGCGTGTTTGCTGTCTTGGGCCAACCTAATAAGTCTTTATCGTGTGATTCTCGTGTATTTATGTATATATGTTCATATGTATATATATGTTTGCGCGTATGTGTATGTACATGCTTATTTGCTGTTTTTTGGGCTAGCCTAATAAGTCCTTTTCGTCTGATTCCAGTGTATATATGTAAGTACATATGTGGGGGTGCAACCGAGTTTGTGTGGATATACTGGTCATTGTCCTAAAAATATTTTTTGCAACTTGAATTTTTAAAAATTTGTTGGGCTTGAATGACATCAAAATGAAAGAGTTTTCTGCCTCCTCTCTATCCTGTAAAATAATTATGTCCTTTTTGATTTTCTCTCCCTGCCTCTCTTTCTCTCTGTTCTACTGATATGACAAACCGGTAGGCGTCTCCGCCAGTGATGAAAAGTTCCCCTTTGTAGTAAAGAGTGGACTGACTTTTCATTCCCCGATGGATTTCTTTGTGTTAGATATTTATCCAACTCCCCACCTGGCCGAATTTGACACAAGGTCATTTTCTTGTGGGGGACCACGCACGAATCGAGATGGATTTCTTCGTGTTTAAAGACTGGTAGAATCTCTCTCAATTAAATGTCTGTTTCGATAGTCGACCACGCGAAGCGCCCAGACTCCGTAAAATGTTATAAATAGAGAGTTTATAAACTATTCTTTTCAACCTTTCTATTGTAGTGCTAAACATATCAGTTGGTCTAATCAATGTAATTATATATATATATATATATATATATATATATATATATATATATAAACTGTTTTGATTGAATGAAATGTTTAGCGTAAAAAACATAATGATTATCTGAAGACCACGTGAAACTTATTATTGCAACCAAAGGCGCTTTTCAGTGTTATGTTTTATCTTAAAGCTTCTTTTTAACCGTTTTATTTCGTATGAAGCTCTTTTAAGTTTATTATCAAACGAAACTGACTGTTAATCCTATTTACCAACCCCTCCGCTCGGGGAGGAAATGGCACAAGGTCAATTTTTACGCGGAGTTTAACAGGTTTGAATTCAGAGTTTTCCTTCTCCTAGACTAGTTGTCTCACCAAGGCTGAAGAACCAAGTCTGCCCTACTATTTACCCATGAGTGAAGGGAGAATAATTAGATTCATACCTTTCCAAAGGGTATTAGTGCTATGTGAAATACAATCAGTCTCGTCCAGGATTTTGAACTCGTGTCGCCGTGTCCATTTCCTACGACGATAACCATTACACCACGAAACTGACTGTTAATAAGCACCGCTGACCCTATGTATACGCTATCCCAATTTAAAAATATACCCTCAATCAATAGTATTGAGCAACCATTTAAATATTGATATTGCAAATGATATCTATCTATCTATCTATCTCAGTCTTTTCTAACCAATCTCTCTCTCTCTCTCTCTCTCTCTCTCTCTTTCCTTCTCTCTCTCTCTATCTATCTAAATAGATGAAATTAAACATATAATTTGGTCCAGTCAGTATAACTTTTCTTAAGCTAAAACGACCATCACCCCCCACCAATACGATGTACCAATAGTGATGAAAACCAAAGACTTAATCCACATTATGTTGTTTAGGATAGTCACAATGGTGACATGCCTCCGTTCCCACATAGGCTCAGACTCAACAGGGGAGCCCACATCATCTGTTTGGAGGAGGTAATACTGCACTGGATCGAGAGAGTGGCTCCCGGAAGACTACATCTGGCAACAGGACTCTGTGTTATGCTCTACAAGCTGGAGAACCCAGTCTTGGCCGAGGTCAAATTTTTACGACCACATCACATCTAACATCTTGCCGCCTAATTGCAATCCCCCTTGATTATTATGAGTGCGGTGCAGGTGAGTAAGAGACCAAAAAAAAAAAAAAAAAAAAAAAAAAACACCATGCAAAACCAAAGATAAACTGAAGGCAAGGATAATGGCAGCATTTACCAATTTAAACAAGGAGAAAGTTGGAAAGGTTTTGCAGAAGATCCCGAAGTTGTTTGAAGGCCGTGGTGGAAGCCGATGGTGATTTCTTGAAATAAATTTATTCAATAGTATTAACAAATAAATTCATGTAATTTTAGCCACTTTTTTTGTGGTATACTTATTCAAAAATATTCCTTTTCATGTAATTTAGACTGCAAATTATCCATCTCTCTCTCTCTCTCTCTCTCTTTCTCTCTCTCTCTCTATCTCTATTTGTGTGCGTATATATATATATATATATATATGCAGAAATATGCCATGCCGTTGGTTCTTTTTTAGCCACTTCTTTTGTGGTATTAACTCAGAATGTTCAAAAAGTAATTTTAATGAAATATTCTTTATTATCTTTTCAGTTTTTTAAAAATCTCTTTCTTGCTCTCTCGCTCTCACATACACACACAAAGATGTTTCAATACACATCAAGGAGTCGCGTCTGTTTTGGTTTGTACATGTCGACTTATAAGAAAAAAATGTCATAGAGCATTAACGTCGTGCCATTAAAGAAAAAAACTAAGCAAATAAGTAGATGTTTTATCCCTTTTGTTTATTTTACTCACACCTCCCTATATATATATATATATATATATTCAGAATTATCGTGAAGATCCCTTAGGTGAAAGCTGGGTAGCTAGTTTCTGGCTCTTTTAGGTATTCTAATTTTGCTCTTAGTGTATTGAGCATTTTTACGTATTAGCTCAGGTAGCTTTGTCGATCATTTTTTTCTTTTGACTGGACATTGCGATGCTGGTGCAAGCTGTAGGGATATTTTTATTCTTTTCTTTTTTATATTAATTTTTTTTTTTTTTACAAATATCGGTTCGTAATGTATATTTTTATTTACAAATTGCATTTTCTGTTTATTTTTCTTGTCTCAAGAGTCATAGAAATAACAATGAAAATAAAAATAAAAGTATATATATATATATATATATATATATTTATTTATTTTATATATATATATATATATATATATATATATATATATATATATATATATATATATATATTGGCAGCATTTATTCATTGATACATATTTGATTGAACATTATAGACATTTTTTGTCTACATATTTTTGTTAATCTTTTCGAGTTGCCGTATCGATCTAATGATATTCGGCGGGAATTGATTGATACACCTTCCATAATTAGTTATTTCCCAGGTACTTTCTGCACAACTTTGGGCGATCATCAGGGGAGGATGTATTACAAAAGTGATGTATCTTTCGTATGTACAATACTACTTTGTAAGAATGAGCGTTTATACTGTTGTATTGTGTAGCGTTTACTTTTCAAGTTTGCTTCTATGCTAATGTACTTAAATGTCTTTAGCTCCTGGCGCTATTTATAGAAACAAATACTAGTTCACCTTAGAATCATAATCGTGAAACTCTGAGTTGTGAGTTTATATATAAGTAAAGTTGGCAACCGTTGTCGAGGACAACCAGAAGGCTCCCTTTTCAATAGCTACTACACCGATGTGTTGGGGAGGGCGTTACTCCATTCCCTGAATTGGTTCACTTTACCCTGACCTTATAATGCTTAGAGTTAAGCAAGGTGGCATCAAGTACCATTTTTTGAATCTTTGGCATGACTCGACCTGGGATTGAACCCTGGTCGTCTGGACCATTGGCAAACACTCTACTCATTAGGCCATTTTTATGATTAAAATTGACAGCTAGAATTTAATTTGATATCATTAGAATTATATATCTATCGATATCTTACTATATATACATATATATATATATGCTTAAACGGTTGAATATATTGGAACGAGGGATCGTCTCTGAATTCGACACTTTTTCAAAATGACTTCTCTTTGCTTGTCTTCAAATTTCTTCACATTCCTCAATTAAGGGCCGCCTCCTTTTACTATCAACACTTAACCCTCTTAAACTTTTATTTTACGCCGCAGTCTCTACTTTTTGTCTGACCCCATTAAAAATAGTCAGAATACTTGGGTCAGTGGATTAGAATCACTGTTCAAGCAAGTAGGCTCTCGCCTCACAGAAGACCACATTTCAACGTTCGATTCACAACACAATATTGTATAATGGTATTTATTGTCCGAGCGTAAGGGTTAAGGCGAAGATTTGAGTGTTATAAATGAGGGTTAATCTATCAAAGGTTAACCCTGGGTGTTATAAATCTTGAGAGTAAGGTCTGAGTGTTATAATTTTGGGGTAAGTGTTGGGAATTATGGTTGAAGGCAAGGCGTTAGAATTATATTTGATGTTTTCGAGAGAAATACTTTCAGAGATTTATTTTTTAAAAAACTCCCAAAACTATGTAAGATATTGACATTCACGATGCACAGTATTTTAAAGAAATAATTAAAGTTTATAACTGCAACGTACGGTTGGTTTATCACTGAAAATGAGACACTTTAAAAACTCAATTTTATCTTTACAATGCTCCAGCATTTCTGAAACGTTGATAAAAGGTCGTTTTTTTTAAAGTTGAGTCCATTACGCGCACAAATGCATCGTAGATTGTTTAACTTTGTTGGCATTCAACTTTTTGGGGGCTGACCCTACACTTTTTAGACAGGGGAACAGATATTGCCTGAGAGTGGGAATGGGCCACTAAAGTTAAGCTTGTTTATTTAACCCCTCCACCACGAGCTGTATGCGACTAAGGATCAATTTTTAAAGGGGTCAAAATTCAGTTTCCTTCTCTTAGACTGATTGTGTTACCAAGGCTAAAGAACCCAGGCTGTCCTGCTATTTATCTATAATTGGGGTGGGATGAACAGATGGACTCATGCCTTTCCCATGGCATTAGCGCGAAATGAAACACACACAACCTCGTTTAGAATTTGAACTCGGTTCGTGGAGTCCATTTCTTACTACGTTAGCCGTTACGGTAAGTACGCCTCCAATGCAATATGATTGTATGACTTATTTGTGTCGATATTGATTTTATTACGAAAGAGTGAAAGACAAAAGG
>OY757922.1:40267204-40292204 GCA_963585895.1 Sepioteuthis lessoniana | reverse complement strand
ACAGTCAGCGTACTCTAATCCCCATCTACAGGGAGATTGTTTATTTTGTTATCTGGTAGACATTACAGTATATCAATCCTTGTTGGGTTATTTTATGGAGAAATCTGTTAAATAATTAAGGCATAAAATAACCCTGGACGGGTTGATATGCCGTTCAAATGAGTGAATGAATCAGCTCCGCTTAACAAAGTACTTTTTTTTTGTCTCAAATGAAACAAAAAAGAATATTTCAAAAGATAGTTCAAATTTCTGGCTGATAACGAACCTCACTACACTTGCTACAGTATTCAACACCCGCCTCTCCGCATAACAGCTGACATAAGAAAATTATGAAGACAGTTGATAACAATTGATATAGTTTATGACAAGTTAGGATAATTTATGACCCCATATTATTTGGTAGAGTATCCATTAGCACCAGATGTAGAGGTTTTTCTAATACCACCACAATCTTCTTTTTTGATAATAATATACAGTTTTCCTATATTTATGGAGGAAAACATTAACTGATGAATGAAAGCAATTCAATTTCTTAGCAATATCACCGAGTGACAGTCTACAATGATTGCATACCACAATTTGAGCTTTATCAAACACAAACAACTGCTTACGAGTCATGAGCAAAGAACTAATCACAAATTAGAATATTAATTGAAGGCCAAGAAAATTCTAAAAAATGTCCCTTTTTTTTTTAGAGTTTTCTTTTAAGGGAATTATTTTTAGTTACCAGTAAGGTAACGTTGACTACAACAATCAAGGGAAATAATCACTTCCTATGAGTGTTTAAGCCATTGACGCTTCATTTAAATATGTGGCATTAATAAAAAATGTTTTTTTGTGTTTTTTTTTTTGTTCAATACTGTATACTCAAACATAAGAATCTAGTGCTTTAACCACTAGGCCAAAGCCATCAAGTGCTTTGACAGACGCGCTAGTTTCTGTTCGCTGCCGGCTCGGCAATTTCGAACAGGCCCTGAGCGACTTGTCACTTGGTGCGTTGTCAGTGCATGTCTCTTGGTTGCCTGCCGATCTGTTGGCCTGTCTCTCTGTCCGCCCCTGTTGTGCTATGCAGTTTATACGCCTCCCCCCCAGCACCTAAACCAGCTCCACACCCTCCACTAACCTTTTGTGATATGTTTGTTACGAAGTGCAGTGCCCGACATTTCAAGAGAAGAAGAAGAAGAAGAAGAAGAAGAAGAAGAAGAAGAAGAGTGCAGGAGGCGCACGCCGGGTTTTGTATTGGCGGGAGAGAAAAAAAATCGATTTCTATTTCTTTGGTAATTTTCTTTTTGATACTTGCTGACGTAGCGATTGACGCAGACGAATGAGTACGCATGCGCGTGTTATGGTACACATTAAAATCCAATGTGCGTGTATGTACGGGTGTGTATACATAAGCATACGCAGACACATGCACATACTTGAACACACACACACACACACACACACACACACACATATATGCATTTGTTGATTACGAAAATTTTTCAATATTTTTCATTATTTTTTATATGTGTGTATGTATGAAACCATAACTTAGCAAAAAACATCACATCACAGAGAGATCTTTACTAGAGCAATGCTCTTAATATGTTCTAACTTGACGAATAAAGCAATTTCCGGTCCAAACATTTACAAACAGGAAAAATTCTTGTGATTGATATATTGACAAAAAAATAACGTACTGCGTAGACACAAAAAAAGACGTTCGGCGTTGTTATATAGATAAATAAAAAAAAAAGAAATTGACGTTCAGCGTCACGTATAGACAAATAAAAAAAGATGACGTTCAGTGTGGACAAAACAATGACGTTCAGCATAGACATTCAGAAAAATAAAAGAAATGACGTTCAACGTAGATATATAGACAGATAAAATGACTTTAAGCGTAGATACAAAAAATGACGTTCAGTGTTGATATGTAAACAGATAAAAAGAAATGACGTTTTGCGTAGATTTGTCGACAGATAAAAAAAAAATGATGTTCAGCGTATATATGTAAAAGTAAAAGTAAAGTTGGCGACCATAGTCGAGGGTGATCCAAAGGCTCCCTTTTCAATAGCTACTACCCTGGTATAGGGGAGGGTTCTACTCCATTCCCTGGACTGCTCCACTTTACCCTTGATCCTTACCTTATAATGCTGAATGCTAAGAAAGAAGAAATCAAGTATCATTTTTGAGTCTTTGGTATGACTCGATCTGGGATTGAAACCTGGTCTCCCGGACCATTGGCGAACACTCATTAAACCAATGGCCCGGTAATGTAGACAATTAAAAAAAATATGTCGTTCAGCACAGAGAAAAAATATTCAGCATAGATAAATACCAGATAGAGTTAAAAAAAAAAAAAATGACGTTCAGCAGTGTTGTATAGATAGATTACAAAAAAAAAAAATGATGTTTAGCATTGGCTCAAAAATAACGTCAGCGTAGATACAAAATTTGACGGTCAGCATTGATATATAGATAGATAAAAAAAAGTTTTGCGTAGACTTAAAAAAAAAATGACGTTAAACGTACATATGTCTACATATAAAAAATAACGTTCAGCATAGATAAAAAAAAACGTTCTGCATAGATATATAGTTAGATTCTTTTAAAAAATGACGTTTAGCGAAGATACAAAATCCACAAAATTATCATTCGATGGAAAATTGAAGTGAAAATTAGTTTTATAAGTTAGAAAATTTTTGATGTACTGCTCTGATAACATTATCTTAACGATGTGGCATTTTTAGTCAGTTTTATAACAATAAACTTTATGAGAATTATATATATATATATATATATACATATTAGTGTCATCGTCATCAAGTCTCGGTGACAGCACGGATTTCCCTGGCACACACACACACACACACACACACACACACACACACACACACACACACACACACACACTCTCTCTGTCTCTGTCTCTCTCTCTCTGTCTCTCTCTCTCTCTATTTGTCCCTTTCATCCATCGCAGCCGGCTGGTCTTCCAAACTACATCCAGTGTTTGTACGGAGCTGATGTAAATAAGTTCTTGTTAGTCGGCCTATACTGGCGCGTTCATGTGGAAGAGTCCATAGAAGAATCTCACATGAGTTCGTTCTTGCTTCTTCAGCAGTGTTCTGTATGATTTGTTCGTCTTACTTGGATGTTGTCAGATGGAAGGTAAGTGGCCGTACAGCTGTTGTTTTGTAGAGTAATGTTTCCAGGATTTGTTCAAAACAGCCCTTAGAATTCTTGTCACCTGAGCGAAATTTCTTCAACCATCTGGTTACTGTACAGTGATCAAGTGCGGTTTTATCTTTCGTACAACAACAAAAGTTTTGGGTTACGTCCGCGGCATTATGGCCCAGTTTGATATCGTAAAGCATGAGATCTCGATTCAGACTATGCTGCATGGCGTTCATCTGCGCGGCTTTCATATCAACAACGGAGTGAAGTAATGGAATTTGAGAACGCTTCTTTGAACGGAAGGCGATTTATGTTATTGTTGAATGATATGCTAAATTTTGATATTCTCTTTTTGTTCATGGCAGCTTTCAGTCTGACACAGGAAATAAATTGGCATTCCTTGTTTCCTTGTTAAGATTTGAGGAGTAAACAAGAAATAAATAAGTTAAGTTAGCCGACCGTAGTCGAGGGTAATCTAAAGGCTCCCTTTTCAATAGCTACTGCACTGATGTATAGGAGAGGACACTAATCTTTTTCCTGGATTTCTCCACTTACCCTTGATCCGTAACTTACAATGCAAGTATCATTTTTGAGTCTTTGATATGACTCGACCTGGGATTGAACCCTGGTCTCCCGGACCATTGGTGAACACTTTAATCATTATGCCAAGGGACTGGAAATACGACAGCGCAGTTTTGAAGCAATATCAAAACAAAATGATGATTCGTTCAATGAAAAACTTGTTGGAACAAGTGTGTTGAGTGTCAAAGAGGACTATTTTAAAGAGAATTAACATTTCTTTTTTTCCGTCTGGGTGAGAACAGTCTCAATTTTGAGATTTTTTAACTCATACATTTCGAATAATCAGATGGACTGAGCATACAGAAGTTTCTACTATGAACCCTGACAAAGTTCACATGCATTTTATTCTTAAGCCATCTTTTGCTCATGGACCCGTCGGCTAGAGCTGCTGAAGTGTAACGCTCCTCCCACAACGAGTGTCTTGGATATGACACTAAATAATATGCTAAACTGAATTGTTTGAAATAGAACTATTTTGACATTTAACTGTGTGTAAATAAATGACTGATGTCTAATTGAATTATTAGTGATATAAAGCAATACTTGGAACCATTTAACTTTGTTGACAAAATTGAATAGTTTGAAATAGAACTGTTTTTCAACATTTGAACTTATTCTCATACATATAAACAGTTCTATTTAAAAAAATTCAATTTAGCATAACTATTCAGTTTAGATGTCAAAACAGTTCTATTTCAAACAATTCAGTTTAGTATAAGTACACTGTTTAGTTCTATTTGATCCATAGATAGGACCCTATCAGGTGCTACCACTTTGGGCCAGTGGTGACCTGGGAGCGATGGCAATAAAGGGGTACTTCGCATTCCCCCAAAGCTCCAGCATTACTGAAACCTCACCATCAGATTGTTAATGTCATATCCAGAACACTTGTTAGTGAGGGAGTGTAACTCCTCTGTCGGTGTACTCTACAGCCCCGGCCGACTGGGCTATTCTTTTTCAAGATTGGGAATCAGTTGTCGGTCAAGCAAGAGAATGAATCATTTCAAGCCACTAGACGTCATATGGCTAGCTGAGTTCATCTAACTAGTATTGGGATCACAATAACTACGACCCTAGAAAATAGATAAACGAAACCGCGTAAAACTCAAGGTCGCGGTTTGAAGAGTGACCATCAAGTATTTCTACCTTACATGAATTATTCTATTTACAATTAATTATTTGTTTGCTTACTATTAAATGGTTTTAATTGTTGCTACCTAATGCTAATAATTCTATTCAACATTATTGATTTATTTGCTGACATTTAAGTGGTTACAAGTATTGCTATTTAACACTTATTCTAATCAACACCTTTCATTTCCCCAGAATCAGATGATTCAAGTATTGCTATGTAATAATAATAATTCAATTTAGGCACACAATTAAAGAGTTTTCAGAATTGCTATTTAGCATAAATAATTCTATTCTACATTACTCATTCGTTTGCACACAGTTAAATAGTTCCAAGTGTTGCTATGTATCACTAACAATTGTATCGATGCGTCAACGCTGTCTTCAATGCTGGTAAGTCCTCTTCTTCCTTCTTTTCTTAATACATATAGCCTGTCAACGTCATCTCTGGGATGTAAGGCCTCATACATGGTCATTAGTTATCTTGTTCTCTGGTTCATTTGTTAAAGTTCTTCTCTGGTCCACTTCAAGAATTGTCCCGAGTATCTTACGAGGAGAACAGCCCAGGTGTTTATTCTTTTGATAAGGTTTATTATTATTATTATTATTATTATTATTATTTGTAATACCTATTCGAGAATTTTGCATTTTTACGATCTTTTTACAAATCATGTTCACAGACACACATTAAATATATGATTTGTTTAAAAAGATCTTTGCAGAAATTATTGTTATTATTATTTGTTTGTTCGTTTGTTTGTTATGTCTACTCGAGCGTTTGCCATTTTTACCATCTTCTTACAAATCCAATTCACACACACACACACACACACACATATATATATATATATATATGTGTATAAAATATATGATTATTTAAAAAAGATCTTTACAGAGAACATATTCAACATTAATGAAATGTCTATATATAGATAGAATGAGTGGTATTCCTCGGGGTGTAATGGTTGGACTGTTGCCTCAAAGTAAGCGAGTTCGAACTCCAGTTGCCTGATTATATTCACTTTCACGCTTATAACCTTTAGAAAGTTATGAACCCCCTTATCTCTCCAGTTATAGGTTAAATAATATCACTTTTGTTTTTCTACAAGGATAGCTTTGGGATTAAATAACCCACGTATGTTGATATGCCGTTGAATAGAGAAATCAAGCGGATACAATTCTGTTTGGTAATTTATCCAAAAATTCCCAAAAAGGCACTCTTTAAGTCTTTTTCTTACCATTATTTCTGAAATCATGTAATTTAATCTTAATTTTTTCCCCATGTAGCTGTTTTTGACCTGTTTAAATCCTAATGGTTAGGAGACTTAGTCTTTGAAATTTGTGTTGACTGCAAATTCCTAATGTTTAAGAAATGTTTACCATGATAAGAAATTCCATTAATTATTTTTCAAAATTTCTATTAGATCACCACTCATTCTTCTTTCTAGAAAATAGTCGATCCAAATTTCTTCTTTCTTTCCCAGTAACTGTAATCTTTTACTTTTTTTATTATTTTGATCACTCTTTATTCTATGTCAATTCCACCCACTTAAAAAAAAAGTGAAATAAACCGTTCGAAGATGAATCTTTAAAAGCATGAGTTTGCCCTTTTCTGCAAATTTGCCAAAATTACTCTAACCTTAGAAGTCATCATCAGCTGTACAGACCATTTGGCAAACTTGAAGGGAGATATGAAAAGAAGATTTAAAGATATCAGCGAAATAACGCCGTTTAAACACTTGGTCAGTTGGTTTTTATGGCATATCACCACTTGTAGGTTATTTAATGCCAAATCCTGTTCATACACACACACACACACACACACACACACACACACACACACACAGACACACATATATATCATCATTATCATCATGTCGCGCAATCAGCACGCATATCCCTGACCCTCTCTCGTCACCTCTCCCTATCGTCCATTGCTTCTGGCCGGTCTTCAGGGTTACATCCTGTATCGGCACAGAGCTACTGTATGTAGATTCAAGCTGGTCGTCCTGCCTTTGCTCGTCCATGTGAAGGGGGTTCACAGGAGTACATCACTTATGAGCTCGTCCCTAACTCTCCAGCAGTGTCCTGCATGTCTGGTTCGTCTAACTTTGATAGTTTTCGTCATGGATGGTCGGTGGCCGTACAGCTGCTGCTTTGTGGGGTGCTGCCTCCAGGGTTTTAAAACAAATCAGAGCTCATTTGCTTGTATATAGTCAAATGGTTTCAAGTATTGTCATTGTTGTAACTTAACAAAAGTTTACTGAATGAGAAATAACCAAAACGGAGGTTGGAAAGGAAATGGAAATTTTTATGCCGCAGGTGATTATTGTATTTTGTTAATGAACAAAATACAATACTCACCGGTGGCATGAAGAAGGTAATCCACTGCTTGTGGTGACTACTTCGTCAGTAAAAATACTCACCCTCACAATAGTGCCCTCGGGGTGTCCTCGTGGTGTAATGGTTAAAGCGATGAACTGCGGAATCGTAGTACGCGAGTTCGTACTCCAGTCGCGCTATTACGTTCACTTTCGGGCAAATACCCTTGGGAAAGGTATGAACCCCCTTATTCTCCCTCCAGCTATGGATAAATAGTAGGACGGACTAGGTTCTTCAGCCTTGGTGAGGCAACTAGTCTAGGAGAAGGAAAACTTTGAATTCAAAACCTGTTAAACTCCGCTTAAAAATTGACCTTGTGTCATATCCTGCCCGAGCGGAGGGGTTGGTAAATAGTACCCTCACAATAGTGCCCAGCGTATTTATAAGGATTGGGGCATACCCATTAATGTTCAACGGTAGGGTATATAACAGCTATTTAGCACTAATTCTACTTAATATTAATCCTTTATTTGCGCATAGTTAAATGGTTTCAAGTATAGTAAATCGTTGAATATTTCTATTTGATTCATTGATATGACTCTAACAGGTACTACCTTTCTGGGAGTAATGGCAATGAAGGAGTACTTCCCATTCCCCAAAGTTCCGTAACTGGAGCCTCACTATCATATACGGTTTAGTGTGATATCAGGACACTCATTGGGGTGGAAATCTCGTCCTTTGCAGAGATGCAGACAGCGAATTCTACAGCTCTGCACGAATGGATTATGGATATAGTATATTTTGATGTCTTAATTGAGCAAGACTCATCCTCCCCTTCCCTAAGAAGGGCGACCCCGGATTAGCCAAGAACTATTGAGGTATAACCCTTACATTCATAGTGACCAAAATATAAAATTCTCTACTACGCAACCGCATAGAACCCAAAATTGAGAAGATACTTGGGAAGAACCAAAATGGCTTTCGGAGAAATAGATCCACAACATCACAAATTTTGATTATCCGTCGAATTCTTGAAAAAAAGCAAACAAAACAAAACAAAAAAAAAAACAAAACAAAAACAAAAAAAAAAACAAGAGGCAACTATATTATTTGTCGACTTTGCCAAGGCATTTGACTCCATACACAGAGGGAAGATGGAGCAAATACCACTCGCCTACGGCCTACCCAAAGAAACCGTCGTAGCCATATTGATGCTATGTAGAAACACAAAAGTAAAAGTCCGCTCCCCGGATGGAGACAGACTACTTCAACATTGTAGCAGGTGTGCTGCAAGGAGACACATTAGCCCCATACCTCTAGATCATCTGTCTAGACAAGGTGCTTAGAACGTCTATTGATAAAATGAAAGAGAACGGCTTCAAGCTGACAAAGAAAAGAAGCAGAAGATACCTCGCATAGACAATTACGGACGTGGTCTACGCCGATGACATAGTGTTTCTGGCTAATACACCCGCCCAAGTCGAAACCCTGCTACATAGTCTGGAACGAGCAGCTGAAGGCATAGGCCTCCATGTCAGCGCACACAAGATGGAATTCATGGGCTTTAATCAAAGAGGTGACATCTCACTAAATGGTAGTTTTCTGAAACTTGTAAAAAGTTCACCGACGTAGGAAATAGTGTCTTATCAATCGAGACATAAACATGCGACTAGCAAAGGCATGGACAGCCATCGGTAGACTATCGGTAATATGGAAGTCAGACCTGACCGATAAAAGGAAATGCAGTTTTTTTCCAAGCAGCGGTCGTATCGGTACTGCTGTATGGATGCACTACATAGACACTAACTAAACGTATGGAGAAAAAGCTTGACGGTAACTACACAAGAATGCTGCGAGCAATATTGAACAAGTGCTGGAAGCAGCACCCCACAAAGCAGCAACTGTACGGCCACCTACCACCCATCACAAAAATTATCCAAGTTAGACGAACCAGACATGCGGGACATTGCTAGAGAAGTAGGGACGAACTCATAATTGATGTACTCCTGTAGACGAGGACGAGCAAAGTCAGGACGACCAGCGAGAACCTACGTACAACAGCTCTGTGCCGATAAAGGGTGTAGCCTTGAAGACCTACCGGAAGCGATAGACGATAGAGAAGGATGGCGGGAGAGAGTCAGAGAGATCTGCGCTGGTTGCGCAAAATGATGATGATGATATTTTGATGTCTTAATTGATCAAGATACTTATTGCTGAAGAACTTCTTAAAGTGAAAGAGAACAAAGTATTGATGAGAAAAATTGAGAGGAAAGGAATGATTGGATAGCTAAAAGTAAAATCCTCCTTTGAAATAGTTGTTCCATCCTTACTGGGTTTTCCAACCAACTGATTGGTTAAGGTGGGATGTCCTCCCAAAGAAACATAATTTATTGTAGAAAAGAGGGCAGAATTATGGCTGAAGACGAACCAAATTTTGGAAGTTCAACTTGACAAGCTTATAGACAAAAAGGAACGGTGTCATCATTAACCAGGATTTATATTTTCTACTAAATTTTTTCTTTTGTAAATAAAAGGTTTGGTTTGGTTTCTTTGTTTAATGACATATCAACTCTTTTTAGGTTATTTAATGCCAAAGCCATTCTCCTAGAAGTAGTGGTGCTATTTAACCTATAACAGGGAGGATAAGGGGGTTCATACCTTTCCCAAGGGTATTTGCCCGAAAGTGAATGTAATAGTGCGACTGGAGTACGAACTCGCGTACTACGATTCCGCAGTCCCCCGCTTTAACCATTACACCACGAGGACACCCCCTTTTGTAAATAAAAGGTATTTCCTGTCAAATGGAATTTCTATTTGTGTTTATGTGGGTCTGGAATTTATTTGACACCACAAATGAACCACGAAGAAGAAAAAAGCCGAGTAACACTGTCGTAGGTGACGATGAATGCTTCCAGGTCTTAAATCAACCTTGGTCTCTGGGGAAACGTGATGTATCTTGGTCTGATCAATCAGGATCATATTCTCCAGAAAGTCCACACCATTAGCTCCTTTAGAACGTTCCAAAAGCTGAAAAGAAATAGCAGGGCACTGGAACTTATGTTTCTTCAGTCAGTAGCTTTGATACCCAATAAGATGACACTTTTCATTATCTCAACTTCTCCAAGACGATTTCATGGACCCTGAATCTGTAATCAGGAATCAAAACGCCAGAGCTCGTAATGCTGTCTTCCGTTATGGATGTATGGGGTTGTTCTACCATAACCAAACTGCAATTTCGTATTCTCCTCTGTGAACGCACTGCATTAGGCAGGTACTTGTTTTCTTCTCTTTACATTAGGTATGCTTTGCATAACAGTTATCGTCGTAAAAGATAGGAGCGGCGTACCGAGTTCAAGTTCGGGGTGAGGCTGTTTGTGTTTTCATATTTACCAACCCCTCCGCTCGGGCAGGATATGACACAATGATCAAACGGGTATATTCTTTGCAATACGCCGAAAGCATCTCTTCAGAAAGGTAAGACCCTCTCCACCAACGAGTGTTCTGATATGACACTAAACCATCTGATAGTGAGGCCAGTCTGACTCAATGTGGTCGTACATGTCCTGATATGACTACAAACCATCTGATGGTGAGGCTCCGGTTCTAAAGCTTTAGATAATGGAGTAACCCTTCGTTGCCATCGTTCCCAGATCTAGTCTGACTCAGTGTGGTCGTACATGTCCTGATATGACACTAAACCATCTGATGGTGAGGCTCCAGTTCTAAAGCTTTGGTTAATGGAGCAACCCTTCGTTGCCATCGTTCCTAGATCCAGTATGACTCAGTGTGGTCGTACATGTTATGGTCTAATATATGAGTTAAAAAGAACTATTTCATCAATTACTAGACTTGAAACCATTTAAATGTGCAAACCAATGATTAATATTAAATTGAATTATTAGTATTAGATAGCAATACTTGAAACCATTTACTTGTGTGCAAACAAATGAGCTCTAACTCATTTAGAAATATTACTTATATACTATTCACTTAAAAATCATAAACTGTATGAATAAACAAAATCTATCATTAAATCATATTTACCCAACCCCTCCGCTCGGGCAGGATATGACACAAGGTCAATTTTTTAAACGGAGTTTACCAGGTTTGAATTCAGAGTATTCCTTCTCCTAGACTAGTTGCCTCTGGCTGAAGAACACAGTCTGCCCTACTATTTACCCATAGCTGGAGGGAGAATAATTGGATTCATACCTTTCCCAAGGGTATTAGTGCTATGTGAAATGCAATCAGCCTCGTCCAGGATTTGAACTCGTATCGTCGTGTCCATTTCCTACGACGATAACCATTACACCACGGCCACCTCCTGTTTTCCCTTCATGCTAATGCACTTGTAAATAGTATGAGTCCATAAGTTCTCCCGACTATGGGTAAATTGTCGGATGGACTGGGCTCTTTGGACTTCATTAGGCAACCAGTCTAGGAGAAGGAAACTATAAATTCACGCATATATATATATATATATATATATATACAGAAAAGTAAACATTTCTCCTATTGTAAGAACCTTTATTCTAAAGAGAATCATCGTGGTTAATGAGGTAAGACCTATTAATTCCCATGTCTTAATTGATCTGAAGGAAGGTAGAATGGGTTTTTTAGTCTTGATTAAGGAAATAGTATAGAAGAAAACCTACTTTAAAACCAGTTTTACTCCACTAAGAAATTGACCATTTGTCATGCCTGTCACAAAAGAGTGAGATATATATATATATATATATATATATATATATATATATTCTCTGTATTGCACTTTGGCTCTTGGCAAGCAAAAATTGTATAGCATATCGCACCTCTATGTTTATCGACTGTTTTATGATGGTAGTCATTTTGTTGTGACATTACAACAAGTATTGGATACCTTCCCATGCCTTCTCTTTCCCCCTGTACCAGTGTCTTTGATTCAGATTGATTATTCCTGTCTGTATCTTACTTTTCAAACACCACTTTTTATGAAACATTACTGATGAAGCCTGGCAAAACATATGCGAACATTTTCGGTTTGTACAGAACCAGGTTGGGGAACACCGTTAATGGGTCTGCAACTGCACAAGCGCCAATCTATTATTCTAGATTATTGCTCATTTTTTCGGGTGAGGATCTTCAATAGGTCAATTACAACAAGGTTTGGTTTGGTTGTATTGATGAATGGCACATAAAACTTCATAGAAGAACAGTAGTGGCACTATTTAACCCACACCTTGGAGGATAAGATAGTTCATAACTTTCCCTTGGGTATTAGTCCGAAAGTGAACGTAATAGTACGACTAGAGTTTGAACTCGCTCACAATGATTTCCGACTTCAATACTTTGGCTACTACACCACGGTGACCCCGTCACCAATTACAACAAATGATGATCAAACTTTGCAAATATGATGTGAGTATTGTTGACCTAATAACCCGAAAAAGAGTATCGGCGAACATACTTCTAATTTCAACTGAACTAGTTTTTATTCAGGAATACTCTTACCCCAGCTATTGCTTTTTTGAATCTTGATAGGCAACCAGTCCAGGACAAAGATAAATCTGAATTCAAATCTCTGCTGCCTTGCAGTTATATCAACTCATTAATGGGTTCAAGAGAATTCATTATTTTTAATGTCATTAGAAAAAAAAAGACTGAACATTGAAGAAACTTTAAAAAAATTATTTCCACAATTTTTCTATGAAATTTCAAAGATATATATATATATATATATATACCAACCACTCGATACGAGCAGGATGTGACACAAGGTCAAAATTAAATATAGTTTGACAGGTTTAAATTCAGTTTTCTATTAGACCAGTTGTCATACCAAGGTTAAAAAGTCTAGTCAGTCCTACCATTTATCAATAGCTGGGGAGAGAAGTGTAGGATTAATATTTTTCCCAAACGTTTTTTCTTCATGAGAAATGCAGGGAGTCTTGTCCAGGATTTGAACTCTGGTGTCTGCGTCTTTTTCTTACGACCATGAGCATTATATTACGAGCGCGTCCATGACTTAGACGCACATAGTAAATGATCATTTTCTCTAATTACTGTTGTCAAAGTTCCCCTTGCTGTAGTGAAAAGTTATGATTTTCAAAAAAAGAAACAAAAAAAAAAAAAAAATCCAAAGAAATACCAAAAAAAGGTTATTGCTTTGAATTTTCCTTTCTCTTGGTCTAATATCGTTATGGTAATTTACCCACGCACGTATGAACTCTCCCAGCAATAAATAGAAGCAGGTACTGCTCTTAGGAAGAGGTCTCCCGCGGACTTTCTCGAAACCTATGTATGGCACTAGACCTTGCTGTCTAGTTCAAGCCATAACCCGGCATACGCGCCCGGACCGACATTTAGGTTCGTGAAACTGCTTGCCACATCAGGCTCACATTGCACCAAGTGAGCCGATGAGCAGCATAGACCAGCAGGGTTCGAGTCACGGCTCGTTCCCGACTTTCCTCTCCCCTTTATCCCCACTTTAATCAGCCTTCGGGCTTTTGACCATGTGTCAAGTCGTGTCTGGTGGGAGGCAGCGACAAATAAAAAGAGGTCCATATTCCAGCAAAAAGTCCTGGCAGTCGGACCGAAACAGTCTCGCTGGCAATCCTCTAATTTGTATATGTCGCATTACTGTTCTTTGTAAATATATTTGTTTGACTCAATTCCTTTCTTGAATCTTTATTTCTGGCCCATAACTAGGCCACAAGTTGGCAACGAGGATCCTTAATAACTCTCGTGGACCCTAAAAGGACTACGTAAAAATTGTCAATATTGGTTCAGCATTGGACGTACAAAATTCTATTTTCGTCGCACTTTGTTCTACTCGACAGTATTTGGCAATCCAGAAAAGGAAACCAAACAAAAAAAAGTGTAACTTACACTGAACTTGAACGCGAACAGCTAAACTACGAGGATTCACATTTTTTAAAGCACTTGTGATTCCTTGAGTCAGTAAGTTATTTTTTTAATCAAAAAAAGAAAAAAAAAGAAAAGTTTTTCGCCTCAATTAAATTCTGTTTCGGTTTAATCCAACAAAAGACAGAAAAGCATAGACCAGTTTAAAACTGCTATGCTCGATTTTCTTAAGTTCTAACATGAACAGCAAAAAAGAATGGAAGAGAAACAACTTGAAAGAATGGATCAACTCCAGCTGGATATACAAAAAGAACTGTTTGAAATTAAAAAAACAAACAGAAATCAGACAACAAAAACTCAAAGAAATTTTACTTCAAATTCAACAAGAGCAAAGAAACTTGCTTGAACTGACAAACAAGAGACAAATTAATGGAAACAAAAACACGCTGGGGCGCTATAGAGAGTTTTACATATTCTCCGGACGTGGATATAACCATCACCACTTATTTTAGTAGATTCGAGGATTTATACGTCACAGCATTCGCGAATTCGGCAGACTCTAAAAAAGTTCGCCTACTACTTCGAAAATTAGGCACTATGGAGCACACTAAATTTGTGAACGATATCTTACCCCGTAAAACAAGTAAACTGATATTTACCGAAGCGGTTAGACTTTTTACAGAACTTTTTAGTCCTAAAACTTCACTATTTCATAAGAGATGGAAGTGTATGAATTTAACCAGAAAGGATAGTGAAGATTACACTACATTCGCGTCGGTCGTGAACAGGCATTGCGACGATTTCAAACCCTCTGAATTGAGTGCGAATAATTCCAAGTGTCTGATATTTGTTCAGGGACTCGTTTCAGTTAAAGACGCTGAAATCAGACGTAGAGTTCTGAATAAATTGGAAAACGAGCCAAACCTTACTCTCCAACAAATAGCGGAAGACTGTCAGAGATTTGTAAGCGTACGCCAAGATTAAGATAAAATCGAGGAATCTAGCATAGCACATATAAGAAAGGTCCGCCAAAAGAAAAAAAACAATCTAATTCTCGCTCTAAATCAAATCAATACAAAAAGAAACAAGACAACTTGCCTCCTAACCCGTGTTCCGGTTGTGGGTCTCTACATTGATATAAGAATTGCCTTTACCGGAATAAGGAGTGCCTAACTTGTAGCCGTGTTGAGCACAAGAGCTCGCTGTGCTGACCAAGAAAAAAAGTCAATATCTACGTAAAAAAACAGACAATCAGATAAACAAGACGGGTTAAACATTAGGAAATACGTGGAAGTAGAAATCCTAAATAAAAATATAAAATTACTGTTGGACTCTGGGCCAGATTTGACAATCATAAAATTTGGGAAAAACAACCTTGCAAAAGTCTAATCAAATGTCCGTGACAAAGGAGAAAATAAAGTTGGAGGGAGAACTTATCACAAATGTAACCTTTTAAGGAAGGACGTTAAAACTAAAAACGTTCGTATTAAAGAATATAGAAAATTTATTCGGCACCGACTGGATGGAGAAATTTAAGTTGTGAGACATGCCAATCAATTTATTTTGCCAAAAACTCGAAAACCCGATCACCGAGGCAAAAAATTTAATGAAAGATTTAAAAGAAACTTATCCGGAAGTTTTTTTTCTGGGGGCCTTGGTCGGTGTAATATGACGGCAAAATTCGAGTTAAAAGATGACATCAAGCCAGTGTTTTAGGAAAAAAGAAATGTGTCCTTCGCCTCTTTACCTCAAATAAATGAAGAATTCGACCGACTGAAAGAACCGGGATTTTGTCGAAAATTGAGAACAATCAATGGGCTTAACTGACCGTCTATGTGAAAAAGAAGTCAAAGGAGATCGAGGTCTGCGCCAACTTTTCAACGGGGCTTAATGCTTCACTCAAAGACTATAACTATCCTTTACCAAGTCCGGAAGAAATTTTCGCGAAACTAAATGGAGGAAAATTTTTCTCCTAAACCGACCTCAGTGACGCGTATCTTCAAATACTGGTGGAGGAAGAATGTTCTAAGTTGTTCTGTTAGATCAACACTCATCGTGGGTTGTACAAGTTCGGAGGTCTTCCTTTCGGGGTCAAGGTGGCGCCGGCAATCTTCCAACAAGTAATGGACACTATGCTAGGCGACCTTGACTTCGCGGTTGCATATTTGGACGACATATTAATGAACTGTCAAAATGTAGAATAACATAAGGAATATGTTCATAAAGTCTTTTAAAAATTCAGAAGTACAGTTTCAAATTGAAAGAATACAAATGTGACATCTTTATGGAGAAGATTAGATACTTGGAACATTATCAACAAAGATGGCAGAAGGCCAGATCCAGAACGGGCTACCGCAACCAAAGACATGCAAGTTCCCGAAAATGTCTTCGCCTTACAAAGTTTCTTAGGAATGGCAAACTACTACCAAATGTTTATACCTAATATGCCCAACTTACGTCCTCCCTTAAACGAACTTCTGAAAAAAAAACAAGGACTGGGAGTGGACACCTGAATTCCAAGAAACATTTGTCAAAATAAAAGCGGTCTTGACGTCGGACTTGTTTCTCACACACTATAACCCAGACCTGGACATTATTGTTGCCAGCGACGCCAGCTCGTATGAAATTGGAGCATGTATTCTGCACATGATGCCAGATGGATCTTACAAACCAGTTGCTCACGTGTTGGGAACCCTACTTCCTACAGAAAAGAAGTAATCCCAAACTGAGAAGGAGTCGATAGGGATTATTTTCGCCGTGACGAAGTTTCACCGGTACATTCACGGTAGACACTTAACATTGCTTAACATCTTCGGTTCTAAAAAAAAAAGTATTCCTGTGCATACAGCAAATAGACTGTGGAGATGGGGAACAATCCTCTTAAATTATAACTTTAAAATGGAGTTACTACCGTCTTAAAAGCTCTGTCATGCTGACGGACTGTCCAGATTAATCCTGAAACACAGATAAGCTCTTGAAGATACTGTGATTGTTTTTCTTCGAACAGAAGGAGAATTTAAACACAGTAAGTGAACTCCCTGTATCTCTCGACCAAATTAAACAAGAAGCTCTAAACGATGAGCTATGTGTACTGGCCGAACATAGATAAAGATATCGAAAACATTGTAAAATCATGTAAAGGCTGTGTCTTGGCAGCTGAGACACCTCCAATCAAATATAATCCTTGGCCTAAAACGAACTGACCATAGTCCCGAATACATATAAACTTTGCTGGCCCGCTAGACGGATTCTATTATCTTGTAGTAGTAGATAGTTTTTCGAAATGGCTCGAAGTCCTTCGATATAGAAATCCCACTACAGAAGTTACAATGAATTTCCTCCTCGAACCGTTTGCTAGATTTGGGGTTGTTGATTGTTTAGTGTCCGACAATGGGACACAATTTACGTCCGGTGACTTTAAGGATTTTTGTGAGACCTTCCAGATCAATCACATCCCGATCGCCCCATATCACCATCGGACAGGCTGAGCTCTTCGCGGATACGCTGGAAAGAGCTCTGAAGAAAAGCAGGGGCACATCCACAGGAAAAGCCCTACAACAGTTTCTGCAGGTATATAGAATTAAGCCCAACGACAATACACCATCATCTTTTACCCCAACCGAAGTTATGTTTGCGCGTAAAATCAGGTCTGTGTTTGACAAGCTACTCCCCGAACAAACAAAACCCAGACGAACAAACACTGTAAAACAAACAAACAAAAAAAAAAAAAACCGCTACCAACCTGGAGAGAAAGTTGTTTTTTTTTCGGATATTTCGTGATAAGTCTTTCTGGGAAATGGGTGCAATTAAGAAAAGAGTATGAAATATGATCTACATAATTAAAGGTCCCCAGTTTACTCACAAGAAACATTTGAACCAAATCAGAAAATGCCTTTTGGACGATGCTGATAGCGGTCCTTCTGAAGATAAAGAAGTCATGGATATCATTTACGATATTTTTGACAAGCAAATACCGCAAGCGGTCACGGAACAACGCCGTTTAAAGAGGAAAAAGAAAAATGACGGATTATATCATCGTTAACCCAAAGAGAAAAAGGTATTGAGACTCCTACAGAGTTAATACTAAGGAGTAGGGTGTTATGGTAATTTACTCGCGCATGCATGAACTCTCCCTGCTATAAATAGCTTCGGGTACTGCTCTTAGGCAGAAGGCAATATTCTAGCAGACAGCCCTGGCAGTCGGACCGAAACAATCTCGTTGGTAACCCTCTCATATGAATATGTTGTATTACTGTTCTTTGTAAATATATTTATTTAACTCAATTCCTTTCATGTGTCTTTATTTCTGGCCCCTAACAAGGTCTCATAAAATATTATAATTTATGATTAGTCCTTTGCTAATGGCTCGTAAGCGGTTGCCTGAGTTTGAAAAAGCTCAAATTGCTGCTTACAATGGTTATGGAATGTCACTTGGTGAAGAAATTGCAAAGAAATTGAATGGCCATAATACATCAATTGAGATTTTCCCCCAAAATTATAAGAAACTTGGAAATTATCATAAAAAATGTCATGGCTGAAAGAGAAAAAACACTAGAAGATACAAAAATTGATAAAGCAGGAACTGTCAATAGTTTTTTAAATAATTATTTTTACGTCAACTGTCTGTTTTTGTCCAATACTATATGTATATTATAAATTGAATTACTCTAATCAGAAAATCCGAAAAGCATTGCGTGTGACATACAGAAACACTGGACAGTCATTTCGACCATATTAGGTCTCGTCAGCAGTGTATACCGTGTTCTTCCCTAATGGAGATCAAACCAACGACCACAGAATGCAGAGCGGAACCTATACCACAAAGCCACTGGTCCACATCGCACACAAGCGTTGCCAAATTAACTAGTCATGGTAAACGTACGACCACTTAACCTGATGAGTTTTGTAATTACATCCGTACTCTTACAGAGGACACGGTCACATCCAGGGCTACGTCTTCCCAACTTGGAGATATGCATTCGCATGATCATAACCTCATGAACAAGAAAATAGATATACATTCTTTAAAATAATATATATATATATATATATATATATATATATATATATATATATATATATACATGTGGCATGGTGTTTAAAGTGTTCGCCAATGGCCCGGGAGCCCAGCGTTCAATCTCAGGTCGAGTCATACCAAAGACTCAAAAAATGGTACTCGATGCGTCCTTGCTTAACACTCAGCATTATAAGGTACGTATAAGGGATAAAGTGGAGCAATCCAGAGAAAGGAATGGCGCCATCCCCTACACCTTGGTGTAGTAGCTATCGAAAATGGAGCCTTCGGGTCACTCTTGACTGTGGTCAAGCAGCGGTCCCTCAGATCCTCTTTGTTAACTTTATTCTCTTTCTTCATGTTGACTATTGCTGGAAAATAGTCAACATTTTCGTATATAGAACCAAATGTAGCGAAATCATGCCTTGGACGATGAAGCATAAGATCATTTGAGAGAAGACATATTACGAAATTATATCTTTTAAGATTATTCATGCAAAATACAGAAAGAAGTTCATCTTCAACACATTATCAAGTAGGCATCAGATTTTCAAACTGGTCAAGAACATTGACGGTCATGGTACTTGGAGAGATTCCAGGGTAAAGGATTCCTCATCATCTGGGCCTCCGCTACAAAGCGATCATCCAGTAAGAATGTGCCCGCTTCATCAACAACTTTGCACGGCACATTGAACAGTCCCTTCAGCTAAACGGAGAACATTTAGAACAGTTACTTTACAGCTTCTCTTAACATTTTTAGTTCATGTTTTAGACTAAATGACTGAAGATACCAAAATGTTCTTCGTCTATCTTTCCATCAATGTAATTTCTATTACCCTATCATTTGTTGTCCTTGATTTGTGCCTGATCATTTTGTTTAAAAAACTTGTGAAACACCAACTATATATATATATATATTACTTTATAAAGATATGATCTTGTCTTTTTCGACATTGATTTGGTACGAAACTACATGCATATGAATTCCCTCCTGCTCAACGAGTTTGTAAAAAACGGCATTACGTTTTAGTAATTTAAAAAACTATTCTTTGCATTTGTGACTCCACACCTGATGATGGCTTATGAAGGATCCGAGAGCACTTTGAAAGAAAAAATTGTTGAATTTATCTAACAATTCAAACCTGAAATTAGAAAACTTGTCAGCAAGTTGGAAAAAGTGAAAAAGTCTTGATAAAATTGTATAAATAACATGTGTCTATATTATTTAAGCAAACTTGTTTGAACGAGAGAATGCAGGATAGTCACACACACACACACACACACACACACACACACACATATATATATATATATATATAACTTCTCTCTATAAAATACCCGAAAATTCTCGAAGATATAACAAAAAGTAACCCTTCCTGAAACAAAAGACTACAAATTCCTGAGCCGATTTCCAGCGAGGTCTATCAGCCTAACATTAATAAGATCTGCTACGGTGAAGGAGTGAGTATTTTAAAATGTCTGTTGTAAATTATTTGGACAAAGCACGCTGACAATTAACAACATTAGAATATTATTGTTGTTGATCATAATAAGTAATAGTACTTGGAGGAACTCGATCAAAAATATAATAAGATTTGGATAGTTTTTTCATACCAACGACTCAGTGATACGATATCTTAAAAATACAATAAATGAATTTATCTGGATTTTTCATCGAAACGTACAAACTTATATAAGGAGAAATAATAGATTTTGGTAAATCTGACTAGATGATAAAAATAAGTGGATAAACCAACTCTGACCACGGATTTATCAATGATACGAGGATCATTAAATAAGTTTCCAGACTTTTTTCGTATGGGCACTTTTATTGCTAGAACACACATGAAACTCTAGTCCCCTTCCAAGTAATCTCCTCCGGCTGCAATACACTTGTTATACCGTTCTAACAACCTCTGGAAAGCCCCATCGAAGTCCTCTTTTCTCAGCGTGTCAATGCCCTTCGTCGCAGCTTCTTTCATCTCTTCAATTGTCTCATGACGACATCCTCTGAGCTTAGGGAATAACCAAAGGTCACAGGGAGCAAGGTCTGGATTATAGGGAGGGTGAGGAACTGTCTTGATGTCCATCTTAGTCAAATAGTCTGTGACAAGGATGGAATTGTGGACTGGTGCATTGTCCTGGTGGAAATGCCACTGACCCGATTTGAACAGTGCTGGCCTCTTCCGACAGATTCTCTTCCTGAACTCCCTTAAAACCTCAACATAGTAACCCTAACCCTTTGGCCAATCATCTCTGGTGTATATACTTCCTTACTCCTCCCACACCTCTCATCATCCCTCACAGACTCCCTGGCTTCCTTGAATCTCTTATGCCACTCAAAAACTGATGCTCGCTTCATGCAAGATGGTCGAAAAGCAGTCTGAAGCATTCTATTCGTTTCTCTGTCATTTTTTCCAAGTTTCAAGCAGAATTTTATTGCATATCGTTCTTCTAAAGTGTCCTCACGTCCAGATTGCATTTTTGAAATTCACCAGCTGTGACAATCGGGCTTTAGTAGGTTGTATTCCAATTGCTGCTGCATTTGAACGTGAAATCATAAAGATTGGTCAGTCATCTCATGTATAGCAATGATATACTGAATTTTCAAGAGTCTACGACAAATGCCTGTACAAAAGAAGTCTGGAAACTTATTGAATGCACCATGTATTTTGTTCTTTATTTAAGATTCTGATGAAGTTCTTGTTTGAATAAAGAAAGAAATATTGCTGAATCCGTTGTCAGAGTTATACACTTTTCAATTTATTTCAAGAGAGAGAGAGAGAGAGAGAGAGAGAGAGAGAGAGAGAGAGAGAGATGAGAACAATCAAATTGATTTAAAACTGTTTGGTAAATCAAAAAGTATTCTAATGCAGGCCAGCAAAACAGGATATAAAGTTATTATGAAATATCAACCTTCGTGGGTTATTTAATGCGAAAGCCATCTTGATAGACGAATAGCAGTGATACAGTGGAACTCATAACTAGCAAGATAATTTGGTTGATAACTTTCCCAAAGTTAACAGTCCGAAAGTGAACGTAATAGCTCAAGTGGAATTCGAATTCGTTTACATAGGAGTCGGAGTCCAATGCTTTAGCCATTACGTCACGGATATAAAAAATAAACCTCTCCTTACTCATATTTACCCAACCCCTCCGCTCGGGCAGGATATGACACATGGTCAATTTTTAAGCGGAGTTTAACAGGTTTTAATTCAGAGTTTCCTTCTCCTAGACTAGTTGCCAAACCAAGGCTGAAGAACCTAGTCTGTCCTACTATTTACCCATAGCTGGAGGGAGAATAATTGGATTCATACCTTTCCCAAGGGTATTAGTGCTATGTGAAATGCAATCAGTCTCGTCCAGGATTTGAACTCGTGTCGCTGTGTCCATTTCCAACGACGATAACAATTACACCACGGGCACCTCTATAAACCTCTCCTTACTAAAACATTCATGTATCATCACGTGAAATGGGTCGGTTGGTAGGTTTTAATAGCATATAAACCTTTGTAGCTTATCTAATCCAAATCCATTTGACACATATAATATATTAAATATGATTTCTAAACGAATAGTTTAAACAATTTGATTTGGTTTGGGTTTTATGGCATATCAACCTTTGTAGGTTATTTAACGCCAAATCCATTTTTTTATACAAATAATCAGTTTTATTTCAAACAATTCAGTTTAGCATAAGTACACAGTTTAATTGTCAAAACCATTTCTCTTTCAAGTTATTCAGTTTATTCAATCAGTTCTAATTCTGGTAATTCAGTTTAGTTGTAAGTACAGATTTTGTTTACACACAGTCAAATGTCAAAACAGTTCTATATGAAACAATTCAATTTAGTGTAAGTACAGTTTCAATGCCAAAAACAGTTCCATTTCAAACGATTCAGTTTAGCATAAGCACGCTGTTTAAATATAAGTACAGTTTGATTGTGAAAAACATTTCAATTTCAACCTATTCAGTTTTGTCAAACAGTTCTAATTCAAACCATTTAATTTAGCATAGGTATGCAGTTAGTTCTATTTAACCCATATATAGGGCCCTAATCAGGTGCTACCATTCCGGGCCAGAGTGGACCTGGGAACAATGGCAATGCAGGGGTGCTCCACATTTCCCAAAGCTCCAGCATCACTGGAATCTCCAGTATTGTTAACACTCATAGACTTATTAGCACACAGCTAAATTATTTCAACTATTATTCTTCAACATTAATTATTCTATTAATCATTCGTTTGTACAGTTAGATGGTTTTAAGTATTGCTATGTAATAGAAACAATTTAATTCAACATCAATCATTCGTTTGCATACAGTTTTATTTGTCCCATGGATGGGACATTAGAAGTACAACCATTCCGGGACAGAGTGAACCTGGGAGTAATGCTAATGAAGAGAAACTCCTCATTCCATAAACTCCCGGATTAAAGGCTCCCCTTCAGATGTTTGTAGGGGTCGAACCTCTATGCCGAGATGCAGTGGTGAATTCTACTACCCAGCTGATGGGGCCCGCAATTGTTTGGTTTCTTTGTTCAATGGCATAACTATTCGCCCCTTATTTAATGCCAAAGGTGCGTGCATATATATATATATATATATTAATTGAATTACCATGACTAGAAAATTTGGGAAGCACCTACATGCGACATACGGAACACTGAATAGCTGTTTCGACCTTATTGGGTCTCATCAGCAGAGCATACCGTGATCTCCACCACTAAAAACCGAACTAGTAACCACAGAATGCAAAGCTGAAATTCTACCACTGGGCCACTGATCCGTTTCGCTCATAAGCGATGCTAAATTAACTAGTTATGGTAAATGCGCGACGACTTAACCTGATGTGTCTTGAAAGTACGTTATATATATATATATATATATATATATATATATATATATATATATATATATATATATATATATATATATATATATATATATATATATATATATATATATATATATAAAGTTGGCGACCGTAGTCGAGGGCGACCCGAAGGTTCCCTTTTCAATAGCTACTACACAGAGGTGTTGGGGAGGGCGCTATTCCTTTCCCTAGATTGCTCTACCTTACCCTTGATACGTACCTTATATTGCTGAGTATTAAGCAAGTAAGTATCAAGTACCATTTTTAAAGTCTTTGGTATGAAGCGACCTGGGATTGAACCCAGGTCTCGCGGACCATTGGCGAACACTCTACCTACTAGACCAATACGCCGCTCAAAATTAGATCTATATATGTTCTATCATCTCTATTTAGCACTCTTTATTCATAAAGATAGTAAACCTTATATCTCTGATATTAATATCATTATGTGTATGTGTGCACGCACGTGTGTATGTGTACGTGCGTCTACATTCATATATACTTTAAAAATGAGTGATTCCCGGCGCCAATCTTTGAGATTGAACTCATACCGTGGTAATCTAACTTCTAGCTGTTTATCTGACGAGCCGCGTCCTGAACTCTTTGACTGTAATAGCGTTCTTGTATACTTGTCATCATTAACTGATCTAAAAATGCTTCGGCAAGCAAAATCGGACAGTTGAAGCAGGCAGAAACAAAGCCGGTTAAGGCTGAGATGTGATGTGGTGGTGAATTAGTAGGAGGGGATACGGGAAGTGAGTGAAATACGGGAAGTGAGTGAATGAGAGAGAGAGAGAGAGAGAGAGAGAGAGAGAGAGAGAGAGAGAGAGAGAGAGAGAAGGGGAATATCAGATAGAAAGAGAAAGCTAAGAGCCGATATATATATATATATATATAGAGAGAGAGAGAGAGAGAGAAGAAATCAGATTAAAGGAAAACTAAGAGAGAGAGAGAAAGAGAGAGAGAGAGAGAGAGAGAGGATATCAGATAGAAAAAGAAAATTAATAGGAGAGATGAGAGAGAGAGAGTCGATTGAGTGCATTGTCTGCTGCACTGGGAAAATGTCACGTC